>JAJEJO010000226.1:0-151403 GCA_020662805.1 Glaucomys volans
TTAGTTTTATTTCTGAATTTGTCAAAATGTATACCATCAAGAAAGTGGTGTCTTGTTTATCTTCATCCACTGTAAAAACAAGTCCTTCAATAAATAAAGATGTTTTGTTTGATTTGATACCTTGATTGTTATCAAAAAGTTTCCAAGCAGAATTTTAAAAGCCAGTTGTAACATTGCATTTCAATCAAAGATGTCGTGTTATACTCCAAGCATTTGTTGTGTCAAGTTTTATATATGCAGGCACACCACACCACTCTCATGGTTGTTCATACCCCAGGGCACCTCACCCCACTTGGGAGAAGTGTTGTGTGGTCCCCTTAGCTGTCTCTCATTCCTCTCCAACCCTCCTTCCTGAATCTGTATCACAATGCTGTTTTATCATAGCTTTAGATGAAGGGATTGCCCAAGTTTTCGGCTGTACTACACCACATTATGCTGTTTATAAGTTCTAGGCTTGGGGAAACCTGAAGCCTGCAATTCTGAACCCCAAATTATTTGTCATTTCATGGATCTAAAATGCAAACCCTTGTAAATAATAAATCTTATTATATGGAAATAGAAAGGAGTATGTGATCCTCAGGATATTTTCGTGTATATTTCTAGATTTTCCAGAATATTAGGGACAACACAAGGTAACAGTATTATTAGAATTGTCAGTAGTCAGCTCTTTGTGTCTGTTACTTCCGCAATGGAAGATTCAACCAACCACAGTTTAAAAAGAACACGCAAAACAAGAATTATGTATGTACTGAATATGTACATTTTCTTTTTTAATTATTATTCCCTAACTATATAATTCATATGGTCATTGTATATAGGATAAACTCCCCATATAGCATTTGTATTAGACTAGGTATCATAAAAATATGAAGAGAATTTAAAATATAAAGGATGTATATATTTAAATATAAAGGATTTGCTTGGGATTACATGCAAATACTATGCTCTTTTTAAATCGTGGGATTTGAGGTCTGCAGATTTGGGGATCTGTGGTGGGTCCA
This sequence comes from Glaucomys volans, assembly GCA_020662805.1. NCBI lineage: Eukaryota > Metazoa > Chordata > Mammalia > Rodentia > Sciuridae > Glaucomys > Glaucomys volans. Next base: position 1,002 of record JAJEJO010000226.1, read on the forward strand.
AGAACTGGTCTCCATTGGATACCAAAAGACCAGTGTATTTCTTAATCTTCCATTGTGTACAAGTACAAAGAAAGTTCAGAATATAATATTCACAATTATCCAAGAATTACCTTCCAAAATAAATAAAATATATAGTATACATTGTGGTCTCTTTTCCTTAACTTAAAACCATAAATAGCCTAAGCCATGCAGAGGTTTATGCACACAAAAAGATTAATGATTAGAATAAGAATAAAGAAGTTCAAGAGCTGTTCCTTCCAGAAATGTTTTGAAAGTTATAGTGTTTGTGAAGATAGATTCCTCTAGAATTCCTCATGAAGTTCCTGGACCCATTCTGATTTGTGATTTTTGCTTTTTGCAGATTTTTTTGGGTCTCACATTATATTTCGAAACCATGGTTCCTCAGTTCTCATGGATTCAGTACTTCAGCATTCCTTATTATGGCTTTATGGTAATCTGCCCTTGATTATCATTGTGAGTGGGTCTCCAAGGTGGGAACAATTAAAATAAAGACTACCCATCATTCCCCTGCAATAACCTATGAGCACCTGCCTGCCATTCATAATTTTCTTTCAGGAGCAGTGGAAGAGTACTTCTTATTAGCCTTCTTTAGTACAAGATCAGGGAATCATGTGGAATTTTCCTCAGTCACCCTATTTTTGGAGATGGGGAAGGGCAGGGAGAATAAATCTCATAGTAAACTGGAAAGAAGGACAGATGAAAAGCATTGTGTTTCCATTCAATAAGGAAATAACTAAGAGGATGGGAGATTGGGATACTTAGCTCATGTAGGAAAGTATAAGTGAAGCAGAGGCTAAATAGCACTCCTAGCCCCATGACACTAGCAACAGAATCAACTCCAAAGAAAACTGTCTCTTAAAACAGTGTAACCAAGATTCAGTGTAACTGATTTTGATGAAAACAAGAAATGATCATGACCATAAGTCAACAGCATTCTTTGAGCAATATTGTATCATTTAGTTATAAATTTATAGGATTATACAGTTAGGGAGAGAAAAAGGAAGGGTGTAGGGGGTTATCCCATAAGAGGTCTTCCTTCTTGGAGGCAACATCCCAATCTTAGACCTCTTGATTTCCAGGGTCAATAATTGAGTTACTTTGCTGTGATACACTGTGAAAATGCAACTTGGTATGTCTTTGTAATTAACAATAAAGATTAAACTTGAAGACTTGATTGTGATAAATCCTTGGAAACTTTTTGAATCTAAAACCACCTTGCCTTGTTTTTTTGTCACATAGGCTTTGCAGCATAATGAACTTTGGGGACAAAACTTCTGTCCAGCACTCAATACAACATTCAGCCTTAAATGTCCCAACTACGTAATGTAAGTTTGTGTTCAATGTCAAAAGGGGTTTCCTTATTATGTGATGAGATATAGAGAGTTCCCTGGGCTTGGAGCAGGTACAAGTCCTTTCAGGGTCAACAAATCTTCCCAAGCCTACATTTTCTCACTCATAATGTGAGTCATTGTACACTAATGCATGTGGACATGTTGTTCTTGTAATCTACTACCATCAAAATTGTTTTTAATGTTGAGAAATGTGCATTTGGGGCCTTTCAAAAGACTATTTAATGTATGAATTTGGACTTATTTTTTGTTTTCAGTTGTCAGAGCATTGGTGTTTGACACAGGCTGCTTTAATAGTTCAGCAAAGTTCATGGTCTCTCTATGTATGGGATTTGATGCTGTCAGCCCAGACCATGGACCATAGTAGGAACTAACAGGTAGCAGTACCATCAAGCGAGTAACATAAAGGATCTGGTCCTTCCCTCTACTCACATAGTTGTGTGTGTGTGTGTGTGTGTGTGTGTGTGTAAACTGACTTGGAGACTTGGAATTCTCCCTCTCAGTGGTTATGTTCTTCAGTGAATAAATACATATTTCAGCAAGTTGAGAAGAAAATCTTGTTTTCATGTTCTTAAAATACAAATGCAGGTTTTAATAAAATTAGAAGACCTCGTTTTACATTTTAATGTTTTACTTTCCTATTATTGCTGCTAATCATTTGATATTGATGCAAAATTTAATGAAAGAAAAGAGAATGCTAGCATCCTAAATCCCATTTTGATGTTAAAATGATACAGAAATAATTCTTAATAATAAGACAACTTCCTATTTTGAATTACTTATAGGAAAAGTCTCTGGAAGAGAGATTTTCTATACTGGGCCCACTATCCTTGGTTTGATCTGAGTGTGGTGTCTTTGTAACACAGAGTAAACACCAGGCTGCTGGGCAGGATGCAGTGGTTGGAAATGTGGGACCCTAGAAAGGGAGCCACCACAGATTTCCTGCTTACATAGGGCTCATCCTCACAGGAGGAAGGAGGAAGTTTCTCTTTCAACAGAGAGAGGCCATGGGTATTTTAGAAACTGCTAAATGCCAAGATGCACAAGAATGGCAGCAGGCCATAACTGTGGCTGCACCACATGTTTTAGTATCAGGTGCTTTTCCACCTGTGGGAGGAATGTTCCATCCTGCTCTGCTCCAGCTGGCACTTCAGGTCTGCAGTTGATTTCTGGGCCTGAAGGTGACATCCTGTAGCTGAGCGTCTGTGATGCTTACCACAGTATTGGAGTGACAGCTGACAGACCTTTCTCTGGATGGAAGCCCTTGCTCTCCTCTGGTTCTGATTTTAGAATTCTTAGCTTGTGTTTCTAGTATGGCTGTCTTAATGTTGAGCAGAACTGCAAACAACTCCAATCATCTTAGGAAGGTTGTAGGTGTCACAAGTTAGGCTACAGTTTTCCCCATCAGGAGTGAGTGAAGGGTCACTTGATAAATGTTTTTGCCCTTTGAAGAGGGCAGCATTATAGACTTGGAAACAAATGAATTTGAGCAAGCTACAAATTTGCTTCATAGTGTGACTATAACCTTTGCCAAGTTCATTAAGCCTACTTCCCTTCCTCTTTTAAATATGTATGATATCTATAACTCTTTAATTATATTAGGGATTGACTAAAATATTAGGTGCAAGTTTCTTAGCATAGTATCAAGTAAAATTATTAAACATTTAATGATTCACAATTGTTATACACAAAGGGATAATTATTAAAGATTTTATAAGCCTATAGATGTCATTAAGGAACAGCAACTATATTGACTAAAATTGTGTAGATGCTAGAAATGAAGTTATATTCTTTCTGTGTTTAATTTCAGATGTTCTGGTAAAGAATACTTGGCAATACAGGACATCGATCTCTCACCCTGGGGTTTGTGGAAGAATCATGTGGTTTTGTTTATTCTGATGATTACCTTTCTCATAATTGCCTACCTAAAAATGTTGTATCTTAAAAAATATTCTTAAATTCTGCTTTACTTTTCTATGAATTATTTTCACATTTAAAAAGTACCTTGATTTAAATATCTAATGAAAATGTTTTGTTGTCTTCTGTTCAGTTCCATTATGCCATAGGTAAGCAACAATTATTTCCAATTAAAAAATTACAAAACCAACTGAATTATACATTAAATAATCCAAATCAAAGCCCCAAAATATTACATATTACATGTAGTAGCCATCTGGCTAGGCTTTGACCTGTGGGGTCTTTTTCCTTCTGGAGGGAGAGAAAACTCTAGACTAGTCTCAAATTTATTAAAGAATTACAGCACTTTTATAGAAAGGGGGGGGTCCGAGAACAAAGAACCAGTAGTGTAACATGATAGTCTGTAAGGATGGTCCAATTAGGAGTCATACAGTTTACCAAAGGGAGGAGGGAGAGAGAGGGACAAGCGAAGCTAACCTGGGGCAGTGGCCGTGGGTGGGTCAGGTCACTTGGGAGTTTTCTCCACAAGCATGAATAATCCTGATTGTGCAATCAAGGATTTTACCTTCCCACAGCCTATGGAGCATATACCTCAGTGGCTTCTTTCCATGTCCCCACAATTACATATTAATTAATCTCATCAGATAGTCAAAATTTGGAAAAATATGCTAATTTTTATGTAAAAAGGAGAATTATACTATAGAAACTCTTGAAAAGTTGCTCATATCTGTGGTATCAGTTTTCTCATGTTCAAAATGAGTAGACAAATTAGTAGCCCTGCAGTTTTAATAGTATATGTATTTTTGATTGCCATTCTTCAATAAATAACAAATAGGCTAATGTTCTTCAATAAATAATAAATGTGCTAATGTTTTATTCGAAGTAAGAAACCTAAAATACTTTGGGAAAATAGTATATTTCTACAGTAAAAGAAGAAAAAAACATGCTGATAGAAAATTATGTCGTTGACAAGCTAATTAAGGTTGGTGAAATTTTCTGATAGTTCTTTAGAGGAATTGTAATATCTCAAGAGTCTTGACTGGGAGCTTTGGGCTATAGGTGGAGTTGAGGGCCCAGGTTCTGGGAAGGAGGCTGTTGTGCCATTATTTCTGGGACCTTCTGGCTCTGAAAATTTGCTTCACTTCCCCGATGTCTCAGTAGCATATAGTCTGGGTGTCTCACAAGCTCCTGAGGATCTTTGCTAAGACACAGCTGTCTGGCTCTCCTGTTCCACCACTGCAGCATCTGTAGAGCCTCCTTCAAGAAGAAATTTGCCAGGACTGGATTTCACCATTTCCAATGTCCTTTCAGCTCTGAAAATTTGAGGCTATGGTTCAATATCTGTTCTATCTTTCCCTGCACGCACAGAATGCCCCATCGTTTGTCTACATCCTTTATTTCTGTATACTCTCTTCATTCTAACTTTACCCTTAGCAGGGAAGTATCTACCAGTACTATGAAAGTGTTTCTAAAAACTTGGCTTTTGGTAATGTAACAAAAAGCACAGTTCAGTGAATTCTCATTAATTGAAGATGAAGTGTGTAGCCAGCAGTCCAGGTCAAGAAATAGAACATGACCAGTCCATGGAGCCCCACATACCCCTCTCCAGTCACCGCTTCCTCCTCTCTCCATGGGTTGCTTTTGAAGTGATCCATGTGTATTGCTCTCAACTGCTGTTTATCACATCACTGCAACTCAGGTTTGTGTTTCTGTTTACAGGTACATGCTTAAGTCCCTCTTCTACTTTTATTAAGTTTCTAATAGTCAAACAATTTATATTTACAGAAAAGCTGCAAATATAGTGTGGAAATTGGCCTTGTGCCCTTTGCCCAGATTCCCTTAATGCCCACATTTTACATACCAAGCTCCATCAGTCCAATTCAGGTTCTACCACATTTTGACTAGGACTTTTACTGTTCTGAGATCTGATTTCAGGACATCACATGACATCTAGCTCCCCTCTTTAGAAGGAAATCCCTATAGGAATTAAGGGATCTGGAGGATCACCAGATGTAGAGGCCTGTGACATGGTCATCTGGGAATATCATTTACCCACCAGTGGGTGCCCTGGCCATATTGCTGCAATGTCAGTCTCAGGTCATGGTTTTAGATTTTCATCTTTAAACTTTAAGTAATTTTTTCTTTTTACAATCTTTCATTAATGCATCATATCATAACATCTGCTTTACTTGGTTGTGTAAATATCAATGTCAAAAAGTTTTTCCTGTTTTTGGAAGAGGTTTTGCTTTTTCTGTAACTGCCTTAGGGATCACTACATGTGCACTTCATTACATGAACAGAAATACATATCTATACTTCATGCAAAACATATACCTAAAAGTTTAAAAAACAGCCAAAATTATCAATACCTTCTTTTTAGATTACTCCTAAGTTAAATAAACCCTACTCTATTTAGCACTTCATATGATAATCACCTTTTTATATATTTTTTATTGTGGTAAGAGACACATAATAAAATTTATCAGCTCATTCACTTTTAAATTGAGGACCATTTTAAAAAGTAAGTTTGTAGAAATTTATTTAAGAACATGTATGTACTCTCATGTAATTTGTTTTTATTTTCTTGGATGTCAGAACTAATCTATATTGGAAGAGATCATTGAATTTGGTTTAAAATAAAAGAAAGCAAAGAATAAATGAAGCATCAGTTGACATTTTTACTCCCATTAGTCTTCTTGGGATTCAACCAACACTGCAAGAATGATGCTGCTATGGAAGGCTCCTTGATATGTTGGGAAAGGAGGGAGAAACAGGAGAAAAAGTGGGTAATTTGGAGAGAGGGATTAAAGAGGAAGTGTACATACCACTTTCCCTATCTTTAAAGCCATCCTTGTGAACCTTAGATTTGAATTTCATTAACATCCATTCCATTTATAAACACTCGAGCAGTAACCATACTGATTTGTGAGATGGTTTTGGCGTACTCCAGTGCATGTTCAATGGACTTTAAAAGAGAATTGTCATGGAGGTTGTCAATGGATTCTACAGGAGCTGGGCTGTCACCAGGCAAGCAGCTTAGTACAGCTGATGTAACCACCAAGAATGAGGAAGTTCCAGAAAGGGTGGTGGAAGAGAGAAGTAAAATATCGTGCTTGTGGCCTGTGAGAAGTAGCAGCAATGGGGACTAGCTCGTTCCACTGGCCCTACAATATTGTGTGTTCTAGAGATTACAACTGGCCTGTCCCTCAAACTGTCCAGAATGAGGTTAAGGTAATCATGAGTGGATCTGCATGGTGTGAGGGGTGGGCTGAAGTGGGTACTGTTGTTGCTGTCACATCTCTGTGCTACTCCACTGCTGGTTGCAGCTGTGGTGGGCAGTTCCATGTTAGTTGAGCTCATTCCAACAGCATCCCTGCTCCAGCCTGCACCACACCTGTCTCCACTTAGGCATGCTCTTACACCTGTTTCCAATTTGCAGGAAGTTCAGCTTGTGTGCAAGTGTAGTGGGGAAGATCAAGGTTAATATACCATGAGCATCTATAAGCAATGGGGATAGGGCCAAGGGGAAATGCCCTGGCATTGTGCTTTTAGGACAGGAAATGATGGAATGCATTCCTTCATGCTGTCAGAGGAGGAATCCTGCCCCTTGCCTACAGAGACAACTTCATCAGCATGCCTGTGTATTGGCCTTTCCCCCTTTCCTATCTCCTTTTCTACTGCAGATTGCTGTTTGTATTGAGTGCAAAGTCTGGACTCAGAAGTAAATTGACAAACACTAAGAGTCTTTTTATATTTGCAACTGTGCATTGAATTTCATGGTATGCTCAGATTTGTTTGATAAACCAAAAGACTGATCAGGATAAAGAATAAAACTTGTGATACTAGTATTAGTTTTACGACCATTCAATACAAATTTTTAGAGTTGAACTTCATGGGCATTTGGTTTGGGGAAACACTGACTACCTCCAATGTTTAATGTATATTGCATTTTCAAACCACTTTGTTTTCCAAGCTACTTGACAGTTGTGAAATATCATTGATAAAGAAAACAGTTAATTTTTCAACATAGCTCTTACCATGATCCTTCCATTTTCCATTTTCTTGGGAGAGTGTACATAACCGTATTTCCTCCATTTGACAAGTTCATAGTGACAGGTGCTGAATATTCAATTTCTCTACCCCTCTTCTCTGACCCACTCTTGCAATGAGATGCCTTTGCCTTTGTAATGCTGCCTGAAGTTTGTCTGATAAGAACCCATTAATCATTTTAATTATATCTTGGGTATACCTTTTCCTCCATAGTAGTAAATATTTCCTGTAGTCAGTAAAAGAATCAGCAGTTTATAAGATAAAAAAGATGATTAACATGAAAAAATTATATCTTTAGAATTTGTAAAATTGAAACCATTTGACTTATTTAATTGGCAAAACAGTATTTTTTTTCAATCAAGGGTTTCTTTCCTTCTAGACATCAGTGATGGCTTGTGATTTCAATTAAAAATGTTGCGTGCTTTACTCTCTTGAAACAAACTTACATCTGCTGAAAAATTTCTATCTGAAACTTTTAAAGTGTTTCTTTTAAACTCTGGAAGAAGTTTTAGGAAATCTTGTCTTTTGTGAGGCAACATCTGAAGTTCAACAATTTATTCCATTTCATGCATATATGTTTTGTTTCAATTCAATTAAAAACAAATAATTTAAGAAAACATTCTCTGTGTTTGCCAGGTGGGCATATGGGCTCATATTATTTTGAGTTTTGTATAAATTGATACAAACATCTTTTTTTCCTTTAAGTTTTTAAAAATTATTTTTACAGACAGCATTTTGATTCATTGTACACAAATGGGGTACAACTTTTCATTTCTATGGTTGTACACAATGTAGAGTCACACCATCCATGTGATCATACATACACACAGAGTAATACTGTCTGTCTCAATCTAACATCTTTCCTTCCCCCTCCTCTCCCTCCCCATTTTCCTCTACACCATCCAAAGTTCCTCCATTCTTCTCTTACCCCCCTGCTATACAAATGTCTTAAAGAGTTGTTTGGAAATTTGCATTGAGACTATGTCTTCATAATGATTGGTCAAATTATTATATTTTCAGTTTTTTTTGTAACAATTCTAAAAAGAAATAACAAAACATTTGAAAAAAATCGTTGGTCATAATATCATAGATAACCATGAAAATGGAAAAATATAAATGTTCAATAGTAGGAATGTAGTTACTATGTTTGGTTCTTTTGTATAAATTCATAACTTGTTATTTTATATATAGACATGCATTCATGTAATATGTAAGATGAATTTATACTAACATACTCTGTCACCATTAACAACAGGATTTCAGAACATGTGTATGTTATGAGGTGAAAAGGCAGTACTTTTACCTTCACTATTTTTTATTTGTGTATTGCAGATGTATATAAGGGTGGGATCTGTTGTTACATATTCACGCATGCATGCAATATAACAATATAATTTGACCAATATCATCCCCCAGTATTTCCCCTTTCCACCACTCTTCTCTCACCCTGGTCCCTTTCCTCTACAGATCTCCCTTTAATTTTTTTGAGATCCTTCCCATCTTTTCCTTTTGCCTCTCCAGCTTCCACAGATAAAACATATGACCATTGATCTTCCGAGTTTGGCTTATTTCACTTGACATAATAATCTCAAGTTCCATCCATTTTCCTGCAAATGACATAATTTCATTTTTCTTTATGGCTGAATAAAACTCAATTGTGTATATCTACCACATTTTCTTTATCTATTCATCTGTTGATGGACACCTAGGCTAGATCCATAGTTTGGCTATTGTGAATTGTGCTGCTGTGATCATGGGTGTGCATGTAAGCTATAATATAACTTTAATCCTTCAGGATAAATACTGAAGGCTTAGTAGAGCTGGATCATATGGCAGTTCCATGCCTAGATTTTTGAGGAAGTTCCATACTGATTTCCATAGTGGTTGTACTAATTTGAAATTGTGCCAGCAGTGTAAAAGTGTTCCTTTTTCTCCACATTCTCTTCGTAATTCACAATGGATTGTAATTTTGATGACTGCCATTCTGACTGGAGCTCAGTATAATTTTTTTTATTTACTTATTGATTCATTGAACACAAATGGAGTACAGCTATTGTTTCTCTGGTTGTACACAAAGTAGAGTCACACCATCTGTGCGTTCATGCATGTACACAGGGCAATGGTATCTGTCACACATTCTGTTATTATTGTACCCCCCCACCCCGACCCCACCCCTCCCTTCCCTCTATGCTATCTATCCTTCCTCCATTCTTGCAACCCTTCCCCCCTGCATTATGCATCATCATTCATTTATCAGAGAGACCATTCAGCTTTTGGATTTTTGGGATTGGCTGATCTCACTTAGCATAACAGTCTCCAACATCATCCATTTACCTACAAATGCCATAATTCTATTCTTCTTTATGGCTGAGTAATATTCCATTGTGTATATATACCACAGTTTCTTTATCCATTCATCTACTGAAGGGCATCTAGGTTGATTCCATAATCTAGCTATTGTGAATTGAGCAGCTATGAACATTGATGTGGCTGCATCACTGTAGTAATCTGATTTTAAGTCCTTTGGGTATAGGCCAAGGAGTGGGATAGCAGGGTCAAATGGTGGATCCATTCCAAGTTTTCTAAGGAATCTCCACACTGCTTTCCAGAGTGGCTGCACCAACTTGCACTCCTACCAGCAATGTATGAGTGTACCCTTTTCCCCACATTCTCGCCAACACCTGTTGTTGCCTGTATTCTTAATAAGAGACATTCTAATTGGGGTAAGATGAAATTTTAAGGTGGTTTTGATTTGCATTTCGCTTATAACGAGTGATGTTGAACATTTTTTCATAAATCTGTTGATTGCTTGTAGATCTTCCTCTACAAGTGTAAAGCGTCTGTTCATTTCCTTCAGAGTGGGAGAAAATCTTTGCCACACACACTTCAGGTAGAGCACTAATCTCTAGAATCTACAAAGTACTCAAAAATCTTTACACCAAGAACACTAATAACCCAGTATAATTTTTATTTTCATTTCCCTAATTGCTAATAATATTGAATATTTATTTCTAGATGTTTGTTGACCATTTCCCTTTCTTCTTTTGAGAAACGTCTTTTTAGTTCATTTCTCCATTTATTAATTGGGTTATTTGTTTTTCTGGTGTTGTTTTTATTCTGTAAATATCATGGACATTAATCCTCTATCAGAAGGGCAGCTCACAAAGATTTTTCTCCCCTTCTCTACCTTCTCTCTTCACATTCTTGTTCCTTCTGCTGTGCAGAAGCTTTTAAAATTGTTCCCATCCTATTTCTTAACTCTTGGCATTATTTCCTAAACTTTAGGAGCTCTATTAAGAAAGTCACTGCCTGTACATGTATTTTGAAGTGTTGTCTTTATCTTTTATTCTAAAAGTCGCATAGATTCTAGTCTAATTCTTTGGTGTTTGATCCATTTTCTGTTAATTTTTGTTCAGGGTGAGAATAAGGGTTTAGTTTCATTCTTCTACATATAACAAGTTTTCCCAGCACCATACATTTAAAAAGCTGTCTTTTCTCCAATGTTTTTGTTTGGCACTTCTGTCAAAGAGCAAATAGGACTATATGTAAGTGGGTTTGTCTCTAAGACTTCAATTCTGTAACATTGGTGTAAGTCTCTGTTTTTTTGCTGGTACCATGAAATTATTACAATAGCTCTGTAGAAAAATTGGAAGTCAAGTATTGTGAGGCCTCCAGCATGGCTTTTTTGACTTAGAATTTCTTTGGATATTATGGATCTTTTATTTTTTCAAATGAATTTTAGGACCATTTCTTCTAGCTCTGCAAAAAATGTCATTGATATTTGGATAGGAATGGATTGAATCTCTATGACTTTTAATAGTATGGCAATTTCATCCATGTTAATTCTGCTTCTCCATGAACATGGGCAGTCTTTACATCTTGTATCTTCTTCAATGTTCAAGTTTTTTCATTGCAGACATCTTGCAACTCCAAGGGTTTTCTTTTTCTTTCTTTCTTCTTTTTCCCCTATGTTATTGTGAATGAGATGGTTTTTCATGACTTCTCATTAGATTCATTATTGGCATATAGGAAATCTATTACATTTTGTAATTGGCAAAGAGTTTTGAAGCTTATTTATTTATTAAGTGGAAACTTATAGAAGATATTTAAGAAAGTTTTCATTTATCATTTGGCACCATCAGTCCTTCTATTTTGGATTTTCAATTGTAAATTTTCAGGAAATGCTTCATTTTTGCTGATTCAACACACCATTATTTGTTCAACAAGTTCCTGTGCTAGGTACCACACTACCTCCTTCCATTTGCAAGGGAAATTTCTGCTTTAATGAGCTTTTATACATACACGTTCTTATTTTCTCTACTGTAAAAGGAACACTATAAGAGGCACAAGATAGGAATTCAATTTCTCACTTTATAAATGAGAAATCATAGTCTTCAGAAAAGTGAACTCAGCCACTAGGAGCCTTGGTATGAGCACATGGCTAGAATGTGTACAGTGAGGACCAGATTCTTAGGCTAGTGCTATATTCCCTATAATTACAGTTTCTCCCTGTGTTATGGGTGGTCTAGAAAGAAAGGTTGGGGCATATCTCCACAGGGTTTCATCTTCCTGGTATCATAAGTGAATGGAATCCCTTGGGTTGAACTTTGGGTGATTGTACTGAGTGGGCACTGCAGGCACCTTGCCCAGGTCCTTTGTGTCATAGCACTTCAGTGTGTGCCTACTGATTCCCAGCTATCTGTGCTTGCAGTTCTTTCCTGGCTCAGAAGTCAGTATGGGGTGTTTTGTCTATAGCCAGCACTCAAGATTACTCCCATTCTTCTGGAGTTGCTTTCCACAAAAGGCTTACATCCTAAGATGACACGAGTCTGAATTGTGTGTTCCTCAGTGTTTCCCAGAGTAGGTGCTTCAGCAGCCTATGGTGCCAGTCAGCTTCATAGCACACCCTTTCCTGGCACAATCCCTTTCCTGTCCTTCCCACTCTGTTCTATCACCTCCACTTCCCAAATAAGCCACCTGCCCTGACTGAAGAATCCTTGTCGTGGTCTGCACTCCTGAGGAAAATAAAAGACACCATGATGACAACCTTGTGCATAAAGGTTTAATGGTTATCTGAAATGTTTATTTGCTGTAATAAGAAAATGTATCAAATATCTTGTTTTTGAACAAGAGAGAAAAAGTACCTTTTTCAAAGTCTAAGCCCTTATTAACAATCTCCTGATAAAAGGCAAATAACCCAATGGTTTCTACGTAGAAAGCACACAGGTCTTACATCTGATATTACATCAAGAATTTATTAAGAAGTAAAGTGCTCAGTATTACACAATTATGAAATTCTGGATTGTTGTGACTGGAATATGTAACATCGTAATTATTCTGGTCATACAGAGTGGGGAAGATGATAGGGAAGGGACTGGGACTGAACGCTCCATGACTAAGGAAGAAAAATGTATGGAACTTATGGATAAAAAGAATTTCACCATGTTTTACAATTGAAATGAAAAACAGTACAACGATAAATATCTTTAAGAGTTTCCAGTGACCATAATCAACATATGTCACCTGGTCAATACACATGGATACCACATAATAGTTGCACTTCAAATTGAAGTTTGTTTACATGTAACAACAAGGTGCACAAACATAAATACATATACTCCATCCCCCTGGAATGCAAACTTTAGTAACAAGGAATGAAGAACTTGGTGTAGCATGTTGAAAACAAAGTAAAGAAATAAAAGAATCCATGGGGAATGTCTGTTAAAGACACTGGGTGTGTTTTGTTTCTGTAGAAGCTAAGGCAGAAAGGCCTGTCTGCTCCTCTATTCATTAGAGATTTGGTTGACATACTCTACCAATGAAATGAATAACTTACATTATAAAAACAAAAAAACAGGACTCTATTCTACTGTTCCACTGAGAGTTGCTCACCAACATTACACTGTCCCTTGCTGGTCCCATTAGCTCTCAAAAGGTCACCTTTCACAGTATTTTTTAAAAAATAATTTGCATTTTTTATTGAGAAATAAATTTTTCTCCCATAAATTTTGAAGACACTTTCCTACTGAAAATGACTACCTAACTCAAAATTTGGCTGGTGCTTTCTGACAATGAAAGAACTTGCAATATCAATGCCTCCTTTTTATTAAACTAAACATCATTTACATTACAAATTCTGATTTTTAAGTACTGGATCAGGAATATTTAAGAACTATATTCTTGAAAGCGGATGAAATTGAAATTACTTTTGTTGGTGGTTTAATAAATTTTAAAACTAAAGTTTGGAAGTACCATTTCATCTTCAAATGGGTCTTTGGTGGTTTTATTGGCTATTTTAAATTGAGAACTAAAATATTTTAAATTGAGAACTAAAAATTAAGTTATAGTCCCACAGATTTTAGATATTAACAAACAATAAAAGCACAGTATTGAACATTAATCTTAACCATTCATACAAATTCTAGCATAATGACTACATACCCATTGTGTGGTTTGGAGTTCTTTCCTATTTAATCTTTTAGAAAAGTTCACTCCAGTAAGGTAGTTGGAAAAAAAAAAAAAGAATCCTGTTTAAAAAGAAAGTCATGCATTGAGCTCATAAGCTACTCCCAAGTGGAGAGGAATGCCCGGCTTGCCTTCACACACCGGACAGAAGTGGCGATACTGATTTTTGTGATTGGAAGTGAAACTCAGAAGCCCTTTGATTGTTCTCTTCTTGCTTTAAAAGGCTTCTTCATTGTCAATTGAGAAAATGCAGGCCCTGTGGCAACTGGGCATACCAGTCCACACACTTGTCGATGTTTTTTCCTGAACTCAATATTTACATCTAGATTTCTCATATGAGAAAAACAAAACAAAACAAAACAAACAAAAACCTTGGATCCACGGGTAACATTTATATAAAATAAGTTAAAGTGCAGAAGATTAACAATCAGTTACACAGACCAGCATCATATGGTCATCAGGGCATATAAATAGTGTACTTGTTACAGTCATTGAGACAGCCACCTTCCAGACTATCAGGAACATTCACACCAACACACCATTATACATGCATATTGGCACTCCCATTTCCACCACCACCTTCTGTGCCCTCTGTGGACTGGGAGGAGGAAGGGCGGGAGCCTCTGGGGCGAGGCTGACCATTGAGTCCCACAGGTGTGCCTAAACCATGACCTATCTGGGAAGCTGCATCATCAGATTCCCAGCGCTCCAGCTCTTCCCGCACCAGCTGCTCCATCTGTTCCCTGTGGATTTCACTGTCACGACCCAGTCTTTCATCCTAACAAGGAAAAGAAACCAGGGTGTTGCTGGTGGGGTGATGCATGTTCTTCTACACAGAAATAAACACCTGACCACCAGTCATTCATTCTCCAGCCCATGACCTCTTACCTCGGCTACTCCATCCAACAGCCTCCCCAGAACCTCCCGTCTCTTCACTTTGGTTCGCTCCATGGTTTCTAGCTTCACGATCACGGCATCGATCTTAGATACAATGCTGCCAATGGAGTGCTCCATGCGGTCCACGCGCCTCACCAGGCTAGAAAACCAGAGATAGGAGGCAAAGTCACATGCATTATCTTTTCAGCCCCATTGGCTTTTCAAATGGAAATGCTAAGATTTTTTTTAAACAATATAACCTGAAATACTTTCTATTTTAAATTATTTTTGCAAGACTGAATATAAAAACTACTCTTTAGAGCAGCACAATCCACAATAGCTAAGCCCTGGAGCCTCCCTTGGTCCACTTTAACAGATGAATGGGTAAAGAAAATGCAGTACATATTCACAATGGAGTATTACTCAGTGCTTAAGAAGAATGACTTTATGACCTGTGCCAGTAAGTGGATGGATCTGGAGACTACCATGCTAAGTGATGTAGGCCAGTCAGTCCCCAAAAGCCAAAGATTGAATGGTTTCTCTGATATGTGGAAGCTATCCAAAATAAGGTTTGGAGTTAAAAAGAAAGAATAGAAGAAAGATCAGTGGAGTGGACAAAGGCAAATGAAGGGAAAGGAGGAGGAATAGGAAAGAGTGGAATGAATTCAACAAAACATTCCTATGTACATATAAAAATTTATTACAGTGAATCTCACCATGATGTATGTCAGCAAGACTCTAATTTAAAAAAAAATACCTATAAGTAAATAACAGAAAAGTCAGTAGAGCAGAGTAATGGGAACAGGGGGAGAGAGGAGAGGAGGGAAAGGGGAAGTACCCATGACTGAATTAGAACAAATCATATTTCATGTTTCATAATTATGTCAAAATAAATCCTATTGTCATGTGTTACTAAAAATAAACAATAAAATATATAAAGTACATGGTGAAAGTTAAAAAAGTATTCAATATCTTTACTAATTATAAAAAGAAAAGGAAAGAAAAAAAAAGAAAAGCAGGGGAAACTGTCACATCTTATTCAGACTATGGTGCACCCTAATTCTGCCTATTCCTTCATACTCACACTTGAAACTCTTCATAAGAAACCCCACTGGAGATGCTTCCCCTCCTCCTGGAGCTATGCCCACTGTCTTCGTCATCATCCTCTTCAGAGTCATCCAAGCTTCTTGGAAAACTTCGGCTGCTCAAGGGACGTGGTAAAGAGCTGTGGTCCAAGTCCAGATCCTCCTGCAGGATATGGGGTCACCCAGTGGAGAGAGGCACACCAAGATCCCACACAGAATTGAGCAAGGTCTTGGGCAAGTAGGAAATGTGTGCAGGCCAGATTAGTTTGTGCCATTTTTCCATGTTGTGGAATGGACAAATTTTCAGACACATTTTTAACTATTAATGAGGAAGTGCCAACCTTTTGTTTGGACAAGAAAGAATAATAAAAACATAACAAAGAAAAAAAAAGGAAATGAAAGAATACACTTATCACCTTTCATAAAAGATAAATTCAATAACTATAAGACAGGAAATATGTAATCTCAGAATCCTGACTAAATGCAAACTTGAGAAAATTTCATTCACTGCCTTTGTGTTTACATTTCACAATGAATGTTGAAATTTGTTACCTGTGGACAAACTTGTGTGGAGCACTGATAAGAAAAAATTATTCTAGACTTTTCCTCAGAGGAAAGTGGCTTTGTGTGTTGCCATTCATCTGTGTTCTCTATACCTCAGTTTTGTTGTTGTTGTTTTTTAAACATTTATATTTAAAAGTAAATGGTAAAACTGTTCATTTTTCTTGGTTATATGAGCTCATTTAATATTTTATGTCATTATTATTTGTTTACTTGTCATTTGAGATGGGTTCCATGTTGCCCAGGCTGGCCTCCAGCACTTGGGCTCAAGGTATCCTCAGTTATCAGTCTCCTGAGTAACTGGGACAATATAGGTACCACCATGCCCAACAGTTAATTTTACTTTCTATTACTCTGTAGTAAATATTCAAATGTAAGGCACATGATAATTTTATTTTACTATAAATGTTAATCATTTAAAGGGCAACTAATTAACCAGAGAGAGATTTTTATCATCTGGTAATTTTTCTCACTCTCTTGGACATTGAAAATAATTCAAGTAATGACTCCTCTTTCAAGCTGATTACCAGAAAGCTCAGGGCCCAAAAGGCCAAGATTCTTTTGAGTGTATACTCGTTATGAGTGTATGCTTAGTTATACAATACAGTTTTTATTAGCTTTATCCATAATGGATTTTCTCACCTCTATTTCTGGTTTTCTTGCATCCATCTATGTTACTGCACTTTATATATTACTGTTTCATATATCCCTTTTGAAATAAATACGAGAGAGAGAGAGAGAGAGAGAGAGAGAGAGACAGACAAAGGGGAGAGAGGTTCCCAGTAGGCCACCACTTAGTGCAGTGTTTGATACCCGGTGGGTGCTGAATCCAATCATGTTCTCCTAACCTAGACCCACCCTCTCTTTTTCCAAGTCGTCTCTCATCTGCTGGTGTTCATGTTCAGTTAGCTCCTGGTCTCCATCTTGGTCATACTTGGTGAATATTGCCTCAATCTCTGCATCAGTATGGCCCTTCCTGAAATTATTGAGAGGATAGAGATGAACTCATTCTTGTACATGGTCCAACCCCAACACAAAAAAATCGAAATGCAGGAGGAAAGAGAAATCACTAAATGGGGACCTGTCCTCCTCTCAGAGTATGTTCCAGAACGACAGCTGCCTATGAAAAATCTATGCTTCTTTATGAGTATTTGGGCCAGGCACAGCCTTGTCATGAAGCAGTGGGAACTTCCTGGAGACCCAGGATGTGTCACTCTTACCCTTTGAGATCTTGTCGAAGTTCATCAAAGTTTAACTTGCCTCCCCCTTGCCGCAGACTCTCTGAAATGTCATCCACAGTATTTTTTTTCAGTTTTAGTTTGACCAAAGCTTTATGGTAGCCCTACAGGGGAAACAAAAACAAAACTCTGGTTTAGATTTTTCTGCTCTTGCATTAGCTTTACCTCTCATCTGTAGCATTCACAAACAAACCCACCGACTGGTGGAACTTTGTCACTCAAGTGTGTGTTAAATGAATGAATAATGAACATGTCCTTAGTTTCCCATGAAACTCCTGTAGAAGACATATGGAAAAGGTAAGGGGTTTTCAATAAATCAAGAACTAAGGCCCTTTCCTTCATATGTGTTTTCGGTTTGGTTGACAAAAATAAAATAAAATAAATAAAAATCACTACATATTCCATAGCTATCAGCTCCCAAATATATAGGAATATGCAACAATTCTTAAAAATATCAAGAAATCTAGGTCATGGATTAATTATCTTTTCCTTGTCTCACAATTAGTAATTTCCTTACACATGTTAGGTATCCCTTAGTGTTAGCTATAAGTGAATAAAAAAAATAGGACATTTAGTGCATTGAAATTTAAAACACTAGGAATATTGAAAACTAAATTCTTATATTTCCTTATTAAAAAAAAAAGTATCCAGAGCAGTTTGAACTGAGTTGTCACCTTCTTTTCATGTATTTCTTCATTTTGTCCCATACAATTTGAACTGCATGTGTTTTCCAAGCATCAGTGGATTGTCAGATTCCTTTCTAAATATGGGTCACCTTCCAACATTGTTCTTTTATAGTTTCACAAAATATCTGTAATAACTTTTCCTTTTATATAAAGATTTTCACTGGCATCACTTCCTCCAAGACACCTTCATCCTTTTTAACACAAACACAGTCCTTATTGATGTTGATAAACTGTCATTCTGGCTGCTCACCTGCATCTCTCAAGTGGTGGCAGTGTCAACATTCCCATGCTCAGCTATTTTCTGGAAAACCATAGCATTTGTTTTGATTTCATTTTCAGGTTTACTGTGTTTCCTTTCTTTCCTGTGTTTTCGTCTTTCTGGCTGGTTCAATTTTTTCTATTATCATGCCTATAAATGTTGCTGAGGTTTACCACCAAGAACAAAAAAGCAATAGTATGCACTTTGTCATTGTGTGAACTGAGCAGCAGATGTCCAGTGACCAATTAGCACCTGACAGGGAGCAGTGTCACCAAAAGTCCCCAATGGTGAGGCACATCTGCTACTGAGGTACTGATGTGTAGACTAAAGAGCCACTAGTAGAGTTCATACTTTGTGCTATTACTCACAGTTAGTGTGCTGTGGTAACTCAAATTTGAATCAGGTTTTTGAGTACCTGGTGTTATGTAACAAATCTGTGGCACCTGAACATTGTGTGTATCAAAACTGCACAGTGTGGGGAGCTACCACACACGATGGAGATTTGCTAAACTGTAGGCAACTGTGATGCGAAATATAAGATAACAAGGATTTTAGGTCCCATCCAAGGGACTTTAAGAAGCTGGAATTGTCCCTTACAGTGTGATTCACAGACAACATGGCCCCAAGGCTTGACCCAACAGAAAAGAGGGTCAAGATGTCCTTCCATGTACCAACATGATGTTACACGACAAGCTGTGTACTTTGAAAGTCTTTATTTATTACAGTGAAATTCTTTTACATGAAGCTGCCCCACTTCCCTGTCCTGCCCTTCTGTTCAACATCTGGCTCTGCTGAGACGCTGAGGGCACAGAAGTCCTCAGGCCCCAGGCTGTGGCTGTAATTCAGGGACCTTTTCCTTTAACCATTTTACAACTGTCCTTGTGGGGGGTCAAGAGTAAAGGAAAGGCACTAATACTTTTCCTTTTGCAAAATGGTAATTGAGGTAGAAAACTGAAAATGGGTTTATTTAGTCTTGCCTTCCAGTTTACTCTGAAATCAGGATCTGGAAATGAGAGTCACCGAAAGGAGGTGTCCAAACATACAGAGGAGCTCAGCTCCTAAGAGGCAAAAAGGTCATTAAGAGTGGAATTCAGGGCGTAAAAGGATTCCCCGACTTTTTGTCCAAGCCAGCACCACGGCTCTCAAGCCTCCAAGATAGAGAACATTTCAATTATTCCTGAAATATAGCAATCTACTCCTTATTTTAAACACTTTCAGTGGGTCAATGTTGATTAGGAAATGTGAGATGATCATTATTTTACATAGGAAATTTTTAAATTCCAAGAATTTCGGACTATTTTACCTTTCTAATGAGGTCTGAGAGCTCCATTTCAGCCTTCTGCTGGGCAAAATCAGACTTCACTTCAGAGTAGGTGTCATTGATGATGGCCAGAAACATGTTCTGTTTGTAATCAAAGAAAGGCAGAGGTGACGGGAGGACGCCTCAACATATTTTATAAACATTAACCCAAAATTGACACCTGCTTTTTTGTTCACATTTTTTCCCTCAATGAGAAGGCTTTATGAAATCAGTCTGAAGTAGTTTTGCGACCATGTTTGTCAAAAAAAAAATTTTCTCCATTATGTTATGCCAAAGGAAAATACACTATATATTGTCACTTATAAAACTATATATGTTGATATGGTTTGCAAAAACAGGCAGTATAATGCCAGAAAATATTATGATCTTGACTTAGAAAGAGTAGATTATTTTATTATTTTTGCTTGTTTTGTTCCATACATATAAAAATGTTACATACATGTCAAAAAGTCTATTATGGATGTAGATCTGTAAAAAGCTCTTCAAATATCAACAGTCAGTACAAACAAGTAGAATTCTATGCCTATATCAAATTTTATTCTATGCCTATATAAAGAGTTTATAAAATCATGGCAAGTAATAGCCCAAATTATATTATTATGTTATGTGTACATGGATAAATATGCAATAACAAATTTCACCATTACACAGTGATAAATGCACAAATAAAAATATGGGAAAAAATCTCTGCAAATAGGAATATAATAGGCCAAGTAGAAAAATAGTTAAAAAAAAAAAAGAAAAAGGAATTGCAGGAAATTTTGCAACTCCTAAGACATGTGGTTCAACCTTCTTAGGTCTCATATTTAGGATTTGTTTTGCACTTATACAAAGGTAAAGTTCCAGTATTTCCCTTACAGATTAGTAGTGTGGGACAATGGGACACTGTGCAAAGTGCTCAGGACAGATCCTAATGCAAGGCAAGGGCTACTTTATTCGCACCTGTTATTATTCAGTGGCAGCTATTTGGTTCCCTCTCCTGAGTTTTCCTTCCCCAGTGGTAATGCTCTGCATTCACAACATCTGTTTTTAATAAATTTACTCCAAGCACTGCACCCCATAGATCAGGTTCCTCTTTTACATGTTCTCCCTCTTTGTGCCTAACTGTGGTTTATAAGGATAGAGGGGTGTGTGTAATTTTTTTCTGTTTTCCCACATGAAAGTCCATGAACTCTTTATCAGGGCCGAGTCAGGCTCTGCTTGCTTTACCATGGCATTCTCAGTATCTCCCACATGCCTCCTACTGTGCAATACACACTATATATACTGTACACTATATGTAATATTGTAGGGATAAAGTGATGGAGTTGATATTTATTGAATCATTGATATGTAACAAAACAGGGCTCTCATTTTAGAAGGCTACTGACTCTCCATCAGAAAGAATACTAGAGTTCTGAAACTGTGAGAACAGAACATAGAATACTTATGAATTCCAGGCTAAATGCTCCTTTTTTGAAGGGAGGGTAATTTCTGTCAAAATGCCTTCCATCTTCTCTTTCCCATCCCAGACATGTAACATTGTATTCTGGTTTTCCAATGGCTACATGATGTTTGCAAATGTCTTATTTGAAATGGATTCAAGAGTGGGTCCTCTGAAGACATTTAGAAAAGTACACCATATCAGAGAAAAGCTCTTGAAGGGGTGATGAGAGGAGGTTCACCTTCTTCCTCCCCATCGAGTCTCACCAGGGTCACCTAGCTGGCAGATGGGCCTCTGTACTCAGAGATCATTCTATGTCTGTGTGGCGGGGGAGTAGTGATTCTGGTCCTGACTCAAATAAGCCTATTCACAAAACATGGATTACTTTAAACAGAGGCAATGAGTTAACACCAGGCACCTTGCAAAGGGAGCCAATCCTATACCCAGATTGCTATTTGCTCAAAAGACAAGTCTGTACTGAAAGTAACCTCCTGTTTATAATCTATCCATTTACCCATCTGTCTATAGTTTGTGATGCAGGGAGAATAGTTCCTGCTAATGCAGCACTGTTAAAGTTGTATATTCATATAAAGTGAAATACTAAGATCTTGTTTACTGCTCTGCTGATTGATCTGATAAAATGACAGCATGATCTCAAGGTGCTGTCTTTTGAAGTACAACATTTAAATGAGCAGTTCAGATCATCACAGGTCTGTCCCTCATTTGGCACTGAGAACACTAAGTGGCCTGAGATCAACTGAAGGATCTGCTGCAGGACTCTCAATTCCTGGTCTGTTTTCTGAGTAGATATTCAGGTGTCCCAGAATCCAGAGTACCACCAATGTGAGAGGGCAACAAAGGTTTAATCTTCTGCTATTTATCTATAAGAAGACGACACTTAGCCATGATCCCTGCACACAGCAAGATGTAAACAAACTTGGATGAGACTGCTGCACATTGTGGTCCTCTTCAAGAGCATCATGACTCCATCAGTGAATGCCATCTACTAGTCAGGAATACCTGGCATGCTTCAGGATGCTACCCTCAATTACTGAAAATGTCATCAGTCAATCTTTTGTAAAGGATCTTTACACAATTTTCTGAAAATGGGAATAACTTATTTTCTTAATATGACTCTTAAAGAAATCATTGAATCTTAGTGTCAAATGAAAAATACCCAGTGTCTAAGCTGACTTAATTTAATACCTTTCAGTGGACTAAGAGAATGCATAAATATTAAGAGAAAACCCAAAAAGTTTAAAACTATCTTATTAACTTAGATTGAACATGTAAAAAGTTAATTTGTACCAAATAAAGAGACAAAAGATTATTTTAAAGCAATTTACATTCATTGTTGGATTGAGTTTTATAGGTAATATATGCATATTCCTTGTAGGTAGTCACTAGATACCTAGAAAGTGTGAAATACGAATGAGTTAAAACAGAAAATCTTAATCTTGGAATGCAATAATTCACTCAAATACTATATGTGATATCCTGGCTTGAGCTTGCTTTGTCTTTTCTTGTTTTGTTTTGTTTTGTTTTGTTTTTTTTAAGGAGAGTGTAATGAAAAGTAACACTAGCAAGTGACTATGAAATGTTGACATTTGTGTTAAAAAAAAGTGTGAGTGAGTATATTCTGCTTTTGAGGCAAAGCACTGTCTTCGATAACTTAATAAATTTGCACTTGTTCTAACTTTTTTTCATTGAGTACAAACCTGTGGATAAATGAAAGGCAATGAAAAGAAATATTTTGTTAAGACTTAAAACTCTGAATGAATGAATGAAAAGTAAAATAAATTTTCCAAAATCATTTTTTTCTACTTCCTGATCTCTATTTAAAATAACGAAGAACACAGTGTGAAAAAAAGAGAAGATGGTGATGTTGAACAATAAATCTAAATCCCCTCACTATAAACAAAAGTGTACATACCAAAAGAATGAAGAACATAAAGAACACAAAGGTAGTGAAATACAGTGGTCCCAAAACTCGATTAGCTTCCTCAATCTCTGCAAAGTTGATATCACCCAAAATGATACGGAATTGAGTGACGCTATAAAAACAAAACAAAACAAAACAAAACACCACAATACAGAAACAGAGAATGTCCAGCAACTGATGCAACATTTCTTAAAGATGCTTTCACATTTTGGGATTGTTGTGGCAGTGTGGATAGCTCCCAAATAATTAAAAATCATCAACTCCTTTGGAAAAATCTGCTGCTTATATCAACAATAGAAGTGGTCTGGAATAATAATATGCTTTCATGCTACATGTTATTTCCATTTGGTTAATATTAAATATAATTACTATTAGATAACTTCTATAGCAATTGGCTATAACAACCCAAAACATAATCTGGCAAAACATGCAATTCTATATCTCCACAATGGTCACTCTGGTCCTGTAGACAATATCTCTTAAAAGAAAAAAAGAAAAGATTTTTTAGAGGATGGCCAGAATTGTCAATGTTCAATGTTCAATGATTCAACATTGTCACATTCATTTGAAATGAAGGAAAAGTGGCTGGAAGTTTCAAGTGCTGGGTCTTAGTAAAATCATTTCCATCATTAACTTTCATCAAACTGTAAGGTAATGGGTCTGTCCATGCACAAAGCCCTAGCAGCTTCACTGTCATGTTTTTCCCCTCCTTTCCTAACTACTAAACCCTTTGTAAGTGGCACAGAAATCTGATACTTGCTCTTTTTTTGGTTTTGTTTTTCATATATTTGGAACTCTGGAGAAACACTGAAATCTCCTGTATTATTCCAAGTTTTTCCTAGAATATTAGAAATACCTATTATTTTACTTGTAAAATAACTGGAAGTTCAAAATATATGGCAACATATTTACCAAGAATGAAAATATACACAAATGACATTTAAGAGACTCCCATGTACTTTGGGTGCTAGGAAGACCTTGGTCTGGGAAGAGTGGTTTTCTGTGACTATTCCACTATATCTCAGTACCTGAGGGTGGCTATCTTATGCATCTGTATTTCAGAAGGTATTAACAACTTTGCATTGATAGGTCAATGTTTCTGGAAAAGGTGACTCATTCTTATTTTGAATAAATATTTTAAACACTTCAATGGTGCTCAAAATAGCAACTATGATGATTTCTTTACCCTTGAGAAGGCAGTTACATCTGTGATTATATTTTTCTTCCTAATTTCATGTATACTTACATACATTCTTGGAAAGAACTGAAGTCATCAACCTGAGCACCAAAGACGAGGTATGCCAACTGAGCATATGCTAAGAAAATAATGAAGAACATAATGGCAAAGCCAAAGAGGTCTTTGGCACATCGAGACATGGTTGTGGACAGTTGGCTCATGGTCCTGTTAAAGTTGATGAATTTGAAGAGCTGTAAGAGAGGGAAGACATCCATAGATGGATAAACACAATGTGGCACATGCATACGATGGACTATTATTCTGCCACAAAAGGAATGAGATTTGGGCACACACTACCAGCTGACCTTGAAAACAGTATGCCAAGGGAAATTATGTGTCATCAAATGTCAGAACTGTACTTCCACACTTATATGAGGTACTCAGAGTGGTCAAATTGATAAATACAAAGCAGAAAGTATATTACCAAGGGCTGAAATGAAGGGGAGATGGGAAGTCAGTGCTGATGGGCACAGAGTTCCATGTTAAGATGTTAGTAGAGTTCTGGTAGTGCATGGTGGTGACGGTGGCCCAACACTGTGCATATTCTATATGCCATCAAACTCTACACTTTAAAATGTGAAAACAGCAAGTTTTACATTATATATGTCAAGCACAAGAAGACTCAAAAAGAGCAGAGAGACATGACTTGGTTTTTGTTGCTGTTTTCTGAACCCAGAACTACCAATCTTTTATTGAAAAAGTTTTTGCTGTGTCCCTAACCTATGCCAGGCACTGTTTCTGGAGGTGGAAGGAAGAAAGGGACAGAACATAGCTGTAGTCTCATGTGGTCACATTTTCCAGGATTGTTAAAATATCACAAAAACAGGCTTCCTTACAGTTACAATGACTAGTGATATTTTTTCCTCAAAAAAGGATTGAAATATAAGTGAAAAATCCCTAACAAATGAACACCTCCTAAAATTTCAGGAAATATTATTTGTATATCAATAACTGTCCTTTATTTGTGCATCAACTATGTAGGGATGGTTTTTTCATACAGCTGAGTAAGAAGCATGAGAAACACAAGGTGAGGTCTATGCCCTCTGATGAACCTCAGGTCTTCCAGGTATAAACATGGATTCAGGACAACACACAGCTGTTGGTAAGAACCTTCTTGAACAGTTGTTCAAGAGAAATTTCTGTGATGATGGAAATGTTCTGTTACTTCCATTTCCCAAAACAGTATCCACCAGCAATACATACACATTGAACACTTAAAATGTGGTTAATGGGACTGAGGAACTGAAATTATTATTATATGTAACCTTAATTAATTGAAAGTGAAATGTAAATAGCCATCTGTGGCCAGCAGCTACTGTCTGTACTGCATAATCAGAACTGAGCTGGTGGCAGTTTTGTGGTTGCTTCAAAATTAGTGAAATTTCTTGCATCACCAAAATGAGGCTCTCTATACATAAAATGTCCTAACCTTTCACACACCTGGAAATACACATTACACTTTGTGAAAAGGGGGAAATGAGGGAGTCAGAACCTCCTGAGAGGAAGGGTCTGTCCCAGCCAAAGTTCTAGGTAAAGCTTCCCTCTGGCTTCCTGGAACAGAGCAGATTCTTCTGACAAGCATTTCCAGGTGCAGCATCTGTCCATCTCCTGCACATGATCTCTTATCTCAGTTCCTATTCCTCCCCTGGTCACACTGTCATCAGGTTAAACTCAGATCCACCCCAGGGTTAAGAGTAGCCTAGTCACCCAGGCCCAACTAACATACTGCAAAGCCTTCTTTTGCATGTTTTAAATGAAATCTACAGCATCTTATCTTGTAAGAATTCTGGCAGCAGGAAAAGTAGCATCATCCATGGGGACAGAAACCACTCCATGGGTCCCACTAGTTTTATTTGATACAAATTATGGAGCAGGTTTGGCTGGCCACTAGAATTTGCCCACAAAGGCAAGTTCAAGTCCTTTAAAATTCTGTGTGACTCATGTTAATGAAAGGAAGGAAAAACATTACTAAAAAACCAGAACATGGTGTGAATCAATTACCTTAATCCAGACAAAAAATACTGTGACAGCAGCTATATTGTTGAATTGTATTTGCCAATATGCCAGATGCTCAAAGTTGGGGAAAGTATTCTGGTCTTCCAGAAAGTGGAGTAGACCGTCCACATTTGATGTTCGATATGTGTTAATTCCTATAGCCATCACTGAGAGCTGGAAAACAAAAGGCTTATATTTTATTATACTGCTTTCAAAATAAATAATTAATTTACAATGAGTAGTTTTCTTCACCAATGTATGGATGCCATATCTGACCAATATACACATCCAGTGGCATTCCTAAAAGTCACTCACTCAAATGGAAAGTGCTTGGCACTGCCATAAAAGACAAACACAATATATTGCTTGCATTTCCTTACTGAGGAATAGAAATCAAATGAGTGCATGTGTCCATGGGCCTGTGCCCACAGGGGTAACAAACCCAAACTCAAGAAGGAATGCCTTCTGATCTTTCTGCCAACCACATATAAATCACTTTCCACCCCTTTGCTATCTTTCCCTGATCTTTGTGGGCTTTTTAATTTATTTATTTTTTTATTTTGTGTGCCTCTTCATCCTCCAACTTCCAGCCATCCATTCTTCTCTCTTCATCAAACACATAGCAGATGTGCACCTGCAGAGTAGTGGGGTCAGGAAAAATGATCTTGGGGTAAGCTCCGCCTCCGAGAAACTAACACTCTTAATTCCATACAAGACAAACACACAAAGCTAAATAATGCAAAAAGCTCCTAAAGAGTTGGCCTCCCACAACATGAGGTGATGAGGAAACCAGACACACTGAAAAAAAGGGTGCAAAAGAGGAGAGAATATGCTTGGTCTTAAAAGATGATAGGAATGAAAGACAGAGGCTCCAGGAAACCTGCAGTGAAGTATGTGAGCCAAGGGGTCCCTTCTTAATCATTTCTGTCTCTTTACTTGTGACATATACAACTTTTCACATGTGTCTTGGGGCTGAGCTATATAAGATCTGAGGGGACAATGGCCCCTCCTTACCACCCATCACCACTGGATTAACACATTATGTGGACAGTGCTGGAGGTTCACTGTAGTAATTATGCCCTTCTGTGGGGTCTGAGTCTGCAGTACATGGGCTGTGGCAGATGTTCTGACTTTCTGTGTTTCTTCTCTTTACATTTGAATGATGGCCAAAGACCACTTCATTAAACCTTCCTGAGAGAGCAATCCAGTCCAGGTGATTTTCATAGGAAAGACCCACCTGGCTGACAATCACTGCTAAAATGCTAACCTCACTATCTTTCTTTTCTTACTGGTGAAGGATTTCCAGAGACAATCTTGAACTTTTGTGCTGGTGGTAGGAACATTTTCTTAGAGCTCTCTGAAAATGTTTTTGTGCATGGACTAATCAGAGAGAGATGAAGAAGCTGGGGTTGGGTGAGCGGATCCAACAATAACACTTTACACAGTCCTTACATGGTAGAAATTGTTACCCAGTCCAGATGTTTTTACTCTGCACAGGAGAAAAGTTCATAAACATATGGAAGTGGTAGTCATTTATACAACATCAATGTCATATTACATTAACTTTCCTTGGATATTTCCTCCAAAATAAGGAATGAGAGAAGAGAGACAAGGAAAGAGGTTTGTGAGCATATTGGTTGTTAAGGTCACTCCTAATC
Source organism: Glaucomys volans (assembly GCA_020662805.1). Lineage (NCBI taxonomy): Eukaryota > Metazoa > Chordata > Mammalia > Rodentia > Sciuridae > Glaucomys > Glaucomys volans. Next base: position 29,085 of record JAJEJO010000226.1, read on the forward strand.
ATATTTGGGATTCTCACCCGCATCTACAAAAGACCTTTCTCTCCATATTAGAATGTCCCCATTATGAGGGCAGAGGATTTGGTTATTTTGTTTGATCCTATATCTCCAGTGCCTGGAAAAGTACTATACATAGTAGAAGCTTGGAAAATATCTGCTGAAAAACTAAACCATCTTTGCTCTGAGACACAGCAATCAACATTGTTTTAATTTAGTCCTGTAAATTGTGTTTTTTTCAATATTTCTACTAGCTTTGAAATATTGTAGCTTAGAACAATTGACAGACATAAACCTGAAGACTTCAGAGTATTTGCTAAAGAAACAAAATGAGAAAAGAGGGGGAACAATTTCAAAGTAATTTCAAGGTGTGATACTTAGAATGTAACCTTTTTCAGGTTTTAGGTGAATTCAAACAAATTTAGGCCAGATAAAACAAAAAACCATGGTTCTTTTCAAAGGTTTGATGGTGCCATGGAGTATGGGGTACATTTTTGGGATGAGAGGAAAGCATGCCCTCACTTCAAGTTGGTGAAAGAATCTTAAATAAGAAGGTTGATTGTAATTGTCCTTCCCTGTTCTTTTATAAAAGTAAAGTGTCAACTGTGTCTTGGCTCTACTCAGAGTTAAACTAAAACAAAATAAAGGGAAGCAGAAAGAAGCTTTTATAAGAAACTTGCAAAATGCTGTGGCTGCTAAGCCACTAGCACAGAAATAATCCTTGACCCACATATCACCACCTATTTTCTCAGGGGTGTCCATAATAGGTAGATACAAGGCAACTCGCTGGAGTGTGACATGAAAACTTGTAGGTATGCAGGAAGAAAGTTTTAGAATACTATTTGTATTAATTCTTATTATACTCTTCTAAATTTTCGCAATACACATGTACACACACACACACATGCACACAATTTTTAAACACATATAACATACTAGGGTATGCAAAGTTTTCACTGATAGAAATGCAAATTAAATAACAATGAATCTGCCAAGCGAGGTGGCACACACCTATAATCCTCAGCAAAAGCAAGGTGCTAAGCAACTCAGCAAGACCCTGTCTCAAAATAAAATACAAAACAGGGCTGGGGATGTGGCTCAGTGGTCGAGTGCCCCTGAGCTCCATCTTTGGTACCCTAAAAAAAACAAATCCTACCAATGAGTCTTTTGTCAATACTGAAGTCATCTGGTATATATTTGTATAACATCACACTTACCTTTTTGCCATTATTCTCAATAACTTCAATAAATTCATATAAGCCCAAAAGCAGGGCTTCCATCCTTAAGAGTTACAAACAATAATTGTGTTTCAAAATAATTTTTACTGTATAGGGTCTGCACTCTTCCCTCAATTAGTAGAGAAATATTTTGAAAATTTATTTCCAGAATTGTTGCTTCTCTTATTTCCTTAAGTACTGAAATTCTTTTGCAATTCTGTTCATTATTAATACATTGGGAAGGTGGGGATCAGGAGTTACCTTGATTTGTGTGAACTGTGTGACGTTACACAGTCATCGTGAAAACAAAGTTTTGACTGCACTAGGTTCCAGACTGGAACTATTCTGTATGAATTTTTATTCTATGTATAAACTTTTTCTGAAGCATACATGTACATGGCTCCAGAAGCAGGGGCAGAGTAAGAGAATCAGTGTGAAAATTAAGTAAGCTTTTGTTTATGAAAAGCATTTTGGAACTGTACCTAACACAGTAGCTTCTAATAAGCAGACCACTGTTATTACTATGATTGGTGCTAATAGTGCTCATACCATGAAACACGCCGGTGCAGTTTTGCCTAAAGTGTCCTTTCACTGACAGAGTGACATGTTTTCTTTGTTATTCCAACCAATAGTAATGAAAAATGATTTAATAGTGACTTGAGGTAAAAGCTTCACAAAGGCCAAATGAATTTTTGGGAGAGAGGCCAGGGAAAAAATAATTGTCAGCAGGAAGGCTAAGACAAGAGCACTAACAGCATAATTAATCATTTCCTGAGATTTCTGAGGTTAATTTCTATGGTAGGCAGTGGCCGTAGATGGTACATGACAGAAAAATATGACATCACTATGCTACCAAAATTTTAAGCACATGGTAATTAGGCACACTGTTACATGGCTAAATGTGTAACAAAACTTAGGCAAAGGTTATCTATTATTGCTGAAGGAAGAAAGAAGTGTGACAATTCATTTTTACACTGAGGCTTCTGGAAGGAAGTGATCAAGATGATGCTTAGTTAATTGATTCGGATCAAGGGGAAACAAACAACTGTTAGAATTTAAAATATGGTCAAGGGCAGGCACAACATCTAAAAGTTGCTGTAGTCTTGACTATGTAACTGTGCTTCATGATTTCTTGCACCTTATACAGAAAACTTCAATGGACATAACTTAAATTTTGTTCTCTGTCAACTATTTGCAGGAAATTTTTAAATGCAGGAGGTTTACTCTGTCACTCAAAATATTTTCAGGGTGTTTCTTCTTGCCATAACTTGACACATATGCAGAAAAACGTAAATTATTTCTAATAGAAATTGAAAGAAAATATCATCAGCAAAACCAAAAATAAATAATTTTATCTCCTACATCTCATATGGCTGGCCAAAGTCAAATACAAATCACTGAGTTCTTCTCATGACTACTGTGGTTAACTGAAAGCCTAATGTTAAGTGTCCCTCTACACCATAGTAAGAAAGTTTCCACATATAAAATAATTTGTAACACAGAAATTGGAAGTAATAAAGAGGAAATTTTAGATTTTCTTTTGGGAACATCAAGATCCACAATGCTGAGGAGACCAAAGACTGTAATTAACATGCATTTTGAATAAGGGAGGGAAATTGGTATTGTTTTATAACCTACCACAATGATCACAACATCCAGACAATTCCAGAAACTCTTGAAATATTGTAGTTTGTGAATGCGAATTTCCAATATCTCTTCCACAACATAATAAAGGATAAAGAAACAGAAGATAATCTCACAGGCTGCCAGGAAGAAATCAAAAGTGGTGACGTAGTGGATCAGCTTTACAGGTTGAAATTGCCAAGAGGGAACCACACCACCTGTTGCTGGGAATTCAACCAATAACCTGCATTTTAAAAAGAATAATTAAAACAACAACTACCACACATGGCTATAGCCAGAGAAGGGTGTTTCTTCTTTCTCTGAATTATAAGGTGATAAATCCGCTACCATAGTTCGCCCCAAGCTAGTGGCAAATCAATTTTATTATGGCCAATGCTTACATACTTATAGAATCTTTTGCTATAAAGGAACAAGAATTCCCTAGACCTGTATCCTAAAGGATTCCTTTCTCTTCAGGCTTCCCTTTATTTTTCTGGCACTTGAACTGCTCAAAACAGTGTATATTTTTTTAATATGGAGAATTAATCAACAAAGAAGTCTTTCTAATACTATTAGATGCAACTCATTTTACTAGGCAACATAAATAATCCAAAGAAATACAAAACATACTCAAAACATGATCTCATTGAGAAGTAGGATATATATTTTGCTACATATAAAGATAGGAATGAGCATCACATTCATTCATTCGTTTACTACATAATACCTAATTACTTTCCTCCAGGGTACTTTCTTTCCCTCCCCAGGACTTTAGGGTTCAAAGGCTCTCTATCAATGCCTATTGTCTGAAACAGTCACATGTTTTCATTCATATCGATGGCATTGATCATCAGTGCTTGCCTATAATTGAACTGAATTTCTTTCCAAATTCCCACTTTACAGTTGTCACATTAAGAAAGTTAAATGATTCATTTATAGGTACCATTTCTGATCAAATTAGAAATAGAATCTTTAATGTCATCATTTTAGACATTTAAAAGCCCTTGGTGAGCTATTAGGCATCACTATCTCCTCTGGTACAGGAAGTACTAGAGAGTAGCAGTGAGAATCACAATTTCGAGAGAGAATATTGAAAGCAGAGTCTGGTGACAGCCTCAGGGTCTACTTGAAAGGGAAGGAAGTGGCTTGAGAGTCATCTCTTTCGGATCCATTCTAGCCCTGCACTTGTCAACCACTTTCAGAAAATTAGAAAACAGTATAGGAAAATGAAGTAACTGCCTTGATCAAGGTCATCACTGATAAGGTCCAGGGAGGACATACTAAGACTGAGAGACATACCTAGACTTTTTATAGAGATATTTACTTAAGGGTCAGTTGCCTGCCTGTCATTCTGGAATTCTCCTGGAATTCTTCTGATCCTCCTGGAATCTTTAGGAAAAGTTCACCTCAGGTGCTTTTGGTCAGTCTTCAGCAGGAGCAGCTACCTAGGAATCCATCAGGTATGGGGTTTATGTCCTAAAAGCTTGGACATCATCTGAGAGTGGGAAAATCTGGGAGAGAAATCAAGTAGCCTTGGGACATGGTGATGGAGCATGTAGCTCTGATCATCCTCATAAGGGCTAAGGATAGACGTTAGAAAACCAAAGTGCTTTTTCTGAAAAGGTCCAGAATTGAAATTAATTTGGATGAGATTTAGGGTTCTTTTCAAATCATAAGATTCCAGAATCATAAATCCTTTCCTCAAATCTTGTCCCACTAAGGCCTCAGTTTTTCCCCTTGCCTTGTATTGGCCTGGATCTTCATTCATCTGGCTGCAGGTAAGAGTTGTGTGGCCTATTTCCAGAATAGGCTGTACAGACACTACCCAGAACTGGGAGGGGTGTGTGCTCTCAGGACCCACCTGACCACGCAGAACAGGTTAATGTTGGCATTGTACACTGAAAAGTCAATAAAAACTGCCCTGGTTCCTCTGTCCAACCAGACATTTTTCCTGAGGCTAGAAATTTGAGCAGCCGTTTCCTCTCTGGTTCTTGACAAATCCAGGTAATAGCCAGCTCCACTGTAAGATGCAATTATTCCCCAGTAGCTACTCCCATTCAAGTCTTTTTCACTTGTGTAGATCCATCTAATTTAAGAAACAAAAACAAAAAACAGGTAAAATCAATGGAATATCAATGGCAATTATAAGAACAGTTTTATTCCTGGTAAGATAAAGTAGGTAAGAAATGTCTTACTGTGCAGGGTAATATGCTTGATGTGGTACTTCATTCATGTTTTCTTATTGAATTGTCATATAGTTATTAGCCCCAGTTTAGCATTGAGGGTCCTAAGGTTTACTGAGGTCAGTTGAGTCCCAAAGTTTTGATGGTAGAACTGAGAATACAAACAGGTCTGTCTGTCCACAGAGCCTTTGCCTTCAGTCCCCAGTTCCCATAGCTACCTTCTAGGATGACTATCTATACTCAGGGACTACATGACTCCAAGCCCCCAGTGAAAGTCACAGCTAAAAGGGGACAATCCACTCTGTGTCTCACTGTGTAGTCTCCATTTTTCCTTATAAAATAGACATCATACCTATATGAGAGATGCCTATATTTTGTGAGATGAAATAATGCATCTGTAAAAAGTATCTCAGAGTAGGAGCTGGATAAATTTCTCTTATTAATGATGTGAGATAAAATAAAATATTTGAAAAAGTACCACAAATTAAATGTATGCTTATTTTGTAGGACGTAGAAAAAGGAGTATTAGAAAGTATAATCACTTTCATAACCTAGAAAAAGTCTTAAAATTATTTACTACCTTTGGCCTAAATCTCCTGATTTGTACTAAATTTGTGTCTTTTGAGCCCTGGTTCTAAATACAATGTACAATGAATTGTAGATAAAGAATTTGGTCATTGAAAAGGTATTTGTTCAATTGTACATAACAAATGTGGATTTTGTCTGACTCAATTCTCAAGAAAATGATCTAGATGACCTGACAGTAGTGGTTCACCACTGCTTAGAAGTCAGCTCTGCACAGAGACCTACCCTGGGGCAGCCACCCCAGGAGACCCACCCTGAGGCAGCCTAAGAGCTTGGCCTATTTCTCTAGCACTACTGCAATAATTCTAAACCAAGGAAGTGTCCATCCTTAATACAGAAAAAGTTTGAAGCATAATAACCAAAGTATACTAAAAATCCTGCAAATGTGCACATGTACAAATGTATACTTAAGATTATAAACATACCTTTTAAACCAGAGGCTTTAAATCAAACAAAAACCTACCTCACCAGCTCACACTTTAAAAACTACACTTTTCATGGAGGTTCCCTGAAAAATTAAAAGTAGAACTGGCATACAAACCAGCAATCTCACTAGTGAGTATTTATACAAAGGAAATTAAATCAGTATATCAAAGAGACTTCTGCAACCCTACGTTTATTGCAGCACTATTCACTTCAGCCAAGATACAGAATCAACAGAAGTTTCCATCAACTAAAGAATGGATTAAAAAATCACACACACACACACAGAGGAATATTGTTCAGCAATTTCAAAAAAGAATGTGATCCTGCCATTTGTGTACAAGAGAATGGAGCTGGAGGACATGATAGGAAGTGAAAGAAGACGAGAACAGGACAAATATTTCATGTTAATGCCCATATGTAAAAATTATAAAATCAATCTCATAAAATACAAGCACAGAACAGTGATCACTAGAGTTTAGGAGAAGTAATGGAGTGGGGACAAAAAGAAGCCAGATCAGGGGCACGAAAACCCAGTCAGATAGGAAAAAATACTTCTGATGTTCCATACCACACAGGGTAACTATAGTCTGCAATGCCTTATGATATATCTCCAAATAACAAGAAGAAACTAAAGTTTCCCAACACAGAGAAATGATTCATGACTGAGGAGATGGAAATGTTAATTATGCTAATTTGATCATTATACATTGAAAACCTGTATCAAATTATTGTACTGCACCAAAAATATGCACAATCGTCATGAGCACCAAAAATATGCACAATCGTCATGAGCACCAAAGTAACTACATTTTAAATAATTATATTCTGAACAAGAATATATTTATAAAAAATAATAAAAAAATAATTTCTGCATCAGTAAAGTTCCTACTAAACAACCTAGGAAATAGTAAGTCTTATATATAAAAAAAGGCTGACAGGCCTAGGAGGTCAGGATGGAATATTTTCTCTCATCTGCAAGAGCTAGACCAAAATAAGGGGAAAGTGAGGAGCTGAGGAAGAAATTCATGAAAACAGAAGAGAGATCAGTGACGGACAGAAAAGGGATTGAGGGGGAGGGAGGAGGGATGGGGAAAAGGAGGAATGGTGGAATGGAACTGACCAAACCATGCTACATACATATATGAGTATGTGACAGTGAATATCACCTTTATACATGTCTACTGCACAATAATTTTAAAAAACTATAAATAAACAGAAGAAAGTCCAGTAGAGTAGAGGTGAGGGAAAAGGGAAGTACTGGGTGCTGAATTGGGGCAAAGTATATTCCATGCTTATATAATTATGTCAAAAATGAACCCCAATATTATGTATAACTATATTGCACTAATTTAAAAAAGGACCAAAACATCTTAAGTGAAACTTTCAAAGACTTAGATAATTTCTTTTGGGGGGGGGGCATAAAATCAACAATTTAGCCTTTTGAAAATATGCATATAAAAACTAGAAGGGGATTGAAAAGAGAGAAAACTTGAGACACCAGAGGTCAATTTGGTCAAGGTTTTAATGTAAACATTGAGGATTCACTTAAGGCATCTTTCAATTGCTGAAGCTGTCAGAGAATAAATGATGGAGGGTCAGGGGGAGGTCAGAGAATGAGTCAATGAGCCAATGTCACTAGTGGCCACAAGTCACAGATACTTACGCAGTTCCATTTCGTGGCCCAAATGGAGCCCTGTCTTCGCTACTGGCAGAGTAAACATCATAGCACTCTTTAATTTCCTCTCTCAAGTCCTGGGGGATGGAACAGGATCCATTTCTGACCTTGACTTGCCGTATGCGTGGAACCCCCAACAGCAGGTTCTCGTAGAAAATGAAACTTCGGTTGTCAGCTTCTGTTTGGTTGCTGGGCTGCACCTTCCAGTACAGCCCATCAAGTAAGGGGCCTTCTGCAAACTGAAAGGAAAGAAAACTTCTTTTTTTCTTCTTTTGCCTTTTTTCTTTATTGTTTTGGTGCTGAATCACACCCAGAGCTTCACTCATACCAGGCAAGCACCCTACCACTGAGTCACTTCCCTGGCCAAAAGGCATGTTTTTTGAAAATCTGCTTTTCCTCTACCTGGAATATCTGCATGATCAGGGCCTTGGCAACTCTGAACAAGGTAAAGCAGTAAGAGTGGGTTCTGTTGTCAGAGAGATTTTGGGTTTGGATTTTGTTCCCTCGCTTGCTAGCTGTGAAGTTTTGAGTGCACCTGGCACAGGGTGGGTGCTTAATAAGTGGCAACTCTGATTTCTGTACTGGGACTGAAGGCAGTGGGGTGAGTGTGTTGTATGAGTCCATAGCCAGTCAATTCCACCCTTATGAAAACAGCATTTCACATAATCATGACTCTGAGCTAAAAGGCAAGAGTGCTGAAGGCCAGCCTAACATCTGGTGGCTTTTTTTTTTTAATGTCTGGACTCTTGCTACCAAGAACCCTTCAATATCTCCCCTCCTCTTTAGAGCTTGGAATTTATTACCTCAGAATTGTATATGTGTGAGAAGTCTCTTGTTAGTTTGTTCAAGGAGCTGCACCCCAAGGGAAGGCAGATCTCGCCACTTCTCAGTGTATGATCTTTATCAGATGATCAGCAGAGATAGTGACCAGCTCCACTGAGGGGGTGAAATGTTAATATTATACAAGTGTGCTTTGGGATGCCAAGTACTGTTAACTATTAATAGGTTCCCATGACTCAGTTTTTCATATGCTTAAAATCAACAGTTCTGACCCAGAGTTTAGTCAGAAATTTACAGTGTCTCACCAGGGAAAAACAATCATTTGCTTTCCATTTCCATCAGATTTTCTTCAACACCAAGCACCATATTGCCCATACAGGCTTAAAATCTGTCCTATGTATTACTTTTTACTTATGCTCTGCTACTACGGCAGAATTTGTAACACTGGGAAAGGGGCTGGGTTGAGTTTTATATCAGACCTTTGAAAGAATGTGCCTACCTATTATCAGACACCATCCCAAGAGCTGGAAATACATGCCATGGTCAACAAAGACAAAACACAAAAGCAAAGCAACACAGAGCAACCAAAAGTGCTCCTGATTTCCAATGTTTAATGAACCATCAATGGTTGCATGAATCATAAACTGGGATGGAAAAGTGGCTGTCGTTCTAGGAACGAGTCTCTTATTCCCTAGCCCTGTGACCTAGCACATTTAAACACCTGAATCTCATTTGCAAACTGGGGACAGTACGAGTATTTACCTTGTAAATTTACCATGGGAATTAAACAGGGAAGGTATGAAAAGCCCTGCATGGCACAAGGCCTCAATAAATCTTAACTTTAACAAAGATCTCAATAAATCTTAACTTTATCCTTCTTTGAAGGTAGGGACAGAACTGACTCACATTTGAAGAACTCACCATGACTTACAATATCTCACACAGTGGTAAACACACGGCAGGCCCTGAAGATACCCATGCAGTGAACTTTTGAGGCCAAATAAACAATGTTCAGGCATAAAGAAGTACTTTCAAAGTGATTTGCAAATACCTTCCAGAAGTCCTCCATTGAAGAAAGAGTTTTAAAGTTAGTTTTCTCTGTTTTAGATACTGGAGTGTCTAGGAAGAGCTGTGACATTATCCGGGTGTAGTAGTACACATTGGAGCTCATCATGCCATAGGTCACTGGAACACAGAAAGAGTCAAATGAACCTCACAAGGGAACCTGCACACATATTTGTACAGCCTACAGCTTCCATGAGCGGTCTATTTCTGGTAGATGCACATTTTGAATGGACAACCATTCATGTTAGGTCTTTTCTTATACCTGCCTTCCTTCCCACATCATTCTTCTAGGATATCCCTCTTTGGCTTATAAGACACTTTTAACATTAATATTGATCTCTGTGAGACAAAAATGGCTCAATTGGTGAGCCTCAAGTTAAAATCAGATATTTTACTTGATGCTTGGGTTTCCAACGTGCCTGTTAGTCATCTCCCACAGCCTGAGGGTCAGACCACAGGCTGGTGAGGCTGATTGTGTGCAGGTCCAACAGAAGCAATGCCAAGCTCCTCAAGCTATGGCTCCACCATGCTGCTTAGGCAGCATGACCATGGGCAAGGCCCTTCTCTGACTCTCCCAGGTACTCTCCATTTCTCCCTCCCTGCTCAGTTCTTGGTGACCTCTATGAACTTGACCACCTGAGATCCTCTGTACCATGTGGGCCAGAGGAGACAGAGGTCTGAGTTTTCCCCCTTCATTCCTATGCTCCATTATCACCACTTGATACATATTAGCAAAGGACCCTATATCTTGGCCACAGCTTCTGGTGGAATCTTTTCCCACAGATACACTGGGTTTTTGCCAGGGCATTCCCTCCTGGAGTCTCTTCATCCTGGAGGTAGTACCCTTCCCAGAGTGCCTCAGTTTCGGTGCTGATTCCCTTAATGCTGCCACAACCCTGCAAAGAGCCTCTTCATCAACTTGAATTATCACTTTGTTTTACCATCCGTCTCCCTGGAAGTCTACTAATATAGACCTACCTGCCTCCATGTGTGGTGTCCTCTAACCCAAACTGACCCCTGCCATGAATACTCACTGATCATACTGAATGGTCTTGGAAAAGGTGGGAAGATAATTTATAAACTTGTGAGGTTAATATAAATCAGGGTTTGACTGTCAGCTATACTCCTTACTACCCCTGCTGAGAAGCTGGCTTAAACTTCATGAGCTTCAGTTTTCTCTTCTGTAAGATGGGGATAATTAGCTATTCCATGACAGTTTCTGACAGTTAAACCAAAATGACCAAGATTCATCTAGTACTTTATGCCTGACATTTAACAAATGTCTAAAAATGGTGCTTCTTCCTCCCTATCTGGGTTACTACAACCTATCTATTGAAAATTTCAAAATTTAAAAAGAACTGTCTCATACCGGGTTCTACTTATTATAAGTGTAATAAGGTACACTTCCTATAATTTCCTAACGAAAAGTTTTAAGGGGACAAAATATGTGTCATATTTCTTTTGAACACAGTTCTGAACACCCAGCAGGTGATTAACACTTACCTGACTTTATAATAATCTTCAGGCTTTGCAAAATGCATATTAAACTTACATTATTTTGGAATTCAATGTTATTTAGTCAATCTCTCATATAGCACTCTTCACCTTTTCACATATAAAAATGCAGATTATTAAACAAGAGGAATGAATAATAGTGATTCAAATACAATTGAGCTCAACTCAAGCAATCAAGCAATAAATATACTATATTCACAACTTATATAATATATCAAAGAGGTATGAATAGTTTCCTGTCCCCTCAATCAGGCTCCCTCACCTGTCATCCTATGACCCAAAGTAGTTAGGACAAGAAGAGTCTTCTCCAAGTGTTACCTGAGTTTCTACCTTTCAAAACGTATTGGATCCTAAAGGTTTATCATTCTAACCTATCAACATTGATAGCACAGGTACTAAACACGAAGACAAACAACAGGTGACCTCTTTCTCCAGGAGAGGAGTTCATAGCATTTCAGGGGCTGTGCTGCCTGCACAGATACCACCATGGACACAAGTGCAATGCACTCTGCAGAGGCCTTCTGTGGATCCAGAGGCAATTAATGGGACAAAGATGACATGACAGAGTAAGGGGAAAAGGCTCCCGAAGCCCACTAATGATTAAGTTGATTGCTTTTAGTCAACATTCATTTGTAATTCTTTTGGATAGAAGTGAGTCAATATAGAATATTGTAAAGGGTTTACTTTTGGGGGTAAGACCCAATATTGAATTTTGTTTTTGAAATTCTCAGGATTTGTTTTAGTTTCCACACCTTCACTCAAAGGGAAGCAAGCTTCCCCTGGTTGTGTAGCACCACCTGCTGGACATCCAGAACAACAATACATTTCTCACTTTGAAGGATGATTATTTTAACAGATCTTTCATCAGGTCAGCCCCTTTCTTGCACCAGGCCCTAGGATGAACTGGTATATAGTCTCTTTTTTTTTTCTCTTAATTCCCTGTCTTGGGGATTGGACATAGAGTTACTCTACCACTGAGCTACATCCCCAACCCTCTTTACTTGAGACAGGGTATTGCTAAGTTGTTGAGCCCAATCTCTAACTTGCAATCCTCCTGCCTCAGCCTGCTGAGTAGCTGGGATTACAGGCACGTACCACCACACCCAGCTGTCATGGGATATATTTGAGTGGCAGTTTTACACACTCCGGGAGTGAGTCACAGCCTGAATCATGTGGGTGGCTGCTCAACAATCCCTGAACTTGGACTCAGATGATTTGGGCCAGAGTTTCAGCGATGCTCCATTCTGAATATCTGGCTCTAGGGTTCATGACTATGGGTCTTGGTGTCTTGGGATCTTAGACAACTACTAATTTTGAAATAGGCTAAACCTCTACTAGACAACAAGGTTTTAAATAATTGGCTTAAAAAGGCAAAAGGCATCTATAGAATTTTTATAGGAAACATTCAATAAAGAGGTGAAAAGAAATAATGAATAAAAAGCTTCAAAATATTTTTAAAGTTATTAAGGGGATATAAGAATATGAAAAAGAAGATTATAAAAGGAAAATTGTATCATATAAAGTTATTTTATATTGAAAATTATCCCATGCACAATTATTTAAGTATCATGAATTCATGTGTACTAAATAATAAATCATCAAGAAATATAAATTGATATTTGCAAGTAGTATAAGAATTAGCAAAATTATAGAAATATAACCTTACATCTGTCAATATTTGACAGAGAAAGTAAGTGAAAATTATCTAGGCATATAGGAGGTTTGAATAGAATGCATAACTTACTAGACAAATGTAAAAAACTTCATATAGGTTAATCAACCCTAACCCAAAAATCCGAAATCTGAATTTGTTCCAAAAAATTTGTTTTTGAGGGCTTGATATGATGCTACGAGTGGAAGATTCCATGCCATGAACCTTTATTTCATGAACAAAATTATTTAAAATATTGTATAAAATTACTTAAGGGTATGTGTATAGGATACATATGAACATGGTCCCATCCTCAAGATAGCTCATTACATACAGGCAAATATACCTACATCTACTCCCAAATCCCAAAACACTTCTAGTCTTCAGTATTTTGGATAAAGGTTACCCAAGTATAAGCAAAAGAGATCACTCCCATTGCTCCTCAAGTATTTGTGGAACATTTACAAAACTTGGTAATATGCTAGGCCACAAAGGGAACATCAGTAAATCTCCCAAATTAAAAATCAACTGGACATGTTTCTTAGGAGGCTGGCCACATGTAGACGGAGAGACAGGGAGAATGCCACGTGGACATGGAGGATTGGAGCAATGCTGATACACCTAGGAGGCTGAGGGCTGCAGCAGCCATGGAGGTGACAAGAGGCAAGCAAGGATCCCAAGGTTCAGAGGGAGCAGAGCCCTGCTTGCACTTCAATTTCAGACTTTTCATCTCAGAACTCTGAGACAATAAATTTCTATTGTTTTAAGGAAAAACCTAAGATAAACGAACTTCTCAAGACAAACAGAAAAACATAACCAGCCAATGTTTTTTAAAGCATAAATTCTGAAAATGAACAAAAAGGATGAATAAGCATAAACATACAAAATTAAGTCATAAAGCAATTTAAAGTTTCTTTCCCTTAATTACTTGTAGGCCAAAGAGAAAATCAAAGTACCAAAAAATGCAATTGTCCCAGATGTGAAGATAAGAGAACTAAGATGGATTCCAGGCCACAAAGTGAAGTGGCCATTTTGCACAGGAAATGTGACTTCTTTGGTAACTTTATATTGTGCCACCTTCTTAGAGGGATATGGTGGAGATATAATAAAAACATATGTTTGAAGGCACTCTAGAAACTAAATCAGTCATAAATAAATGCAAATCACTATACATAAACCAAAGAATTACTAGGTTTGAACTTATTTAGTTGTTATCAACTTGCAGGGAATATTCTGTGTATTAGTGAATGAGAAGCACTAGTGAACAAAAAGGAGAATGGAAATGGGCAAGGTTGGCAACGTTAAGTGAGAAGTATTCATGCCAGCACTACAGTATGCATCAGAGCACCCCTTCCTGCACTCCCTTTGACAGCAAGGGGCTATGAGCCAGTCTGCCAATCCAGTTGAGGATGCCTTACAGATGTGGCCCAGGGCTCTCCCTGGACCCGGCTCCTGAGCTGATAAGCTCCTGAGCTGATCAGAACAATAAGGACTGACAAAGACTTTTTGCTTGGTCAAACTATAGTCAGGCTCCTGAACCTTCTTCTAGGCCCATCTGTGTACTTCCTTGTAAAGTCCAGCTTTAGCAAAGAATTTTGCTAAATCAGTTTACCAAGACCTTCACCCTCCATTATCTGATCAGGTTTCTCATCCTCCAGCTCCCCCAGTTGATGTCTGTTCACTCTGGTCCATCTTTAGCCAGAATCCTCCTTACCTGATGTTTCCTCCTAGGAACTTTTTATTCACTGACTCCCTACTCTGTTCCTTGGCAATAAATTCCCACTTGCCTATGCTGTATTTAGAGCACCCTTCCCTATACCCTGATAGTCCTGTCCACCTCACCATGCCTCAACAAATACTGTATAATTTTTCTTTATTAGGAGAAATGAGATTGATGGGAAGAGAACCTTATATCTAGAGACACTTTTGAGAGTCAAAATTTGACTCTCAGATTTTGAGGAGGTTGAAATACCAGTTGTTTACAGAAAATGGAAATTCTGAAAAAGTAAACAAAGACTATAAAGTGAAATGCTGACCCATTATCTAAAGATTCTAATTTTATCTTGAAGCTGAGGTAATTACAGCTTGCCCCTTGGGAAAACCACCTGTATTAATCTGTTTTAGAAGCACTAGTATCTGGAGGCAGGGCCTGGTAATCCTAAAAGTTGAGACACAGAGAGAGTGGCTTCAATTCAAACTGTGGTCCAAGTGGCATTCAGTTATCCTCTTAAAATTTAAATGAATTATATAACTCTCTTAAAATCCTGGCTTCCCACTGCTGCCCTTTTTCAAAGCCCAGAAAATTCACAGAATCTGGTCTATGATCACTTTTCCATCTTCATTTGATGATACTGTACAGTAAATGGCTTTACTCAACTTCTGGAATGTTCTGAGTCTTTTCCTGCTTCAGAGCCTTCATGAAGTTCTCCCTTCATCTGAGTGGCTCACACTCTTGCTTAAAGCTTCAGAGAGGCCTTTCCTGTAGGAGACCTCTCTTCCCCAGTTGTAAACTTCTATATTAGTACATTTAAGGGCAGAACCTAAATCTGTTTGCAATTTACTAAATATTCACATGAAGGAAAAAATGAATAATTCAGGAGAGAGGGTTAAAACAGGGACCAGATTGATATAGGAAAGAAGACAGATTTGAGAGATACTAAAAAGGTAAGAGCAGGTGCCTCAGAAGCCACTCAAGCTTTGGCTGAGGGGTCCACAGATGAAGGTAGTGTTCATCCAGGTAGAGAAGATGACTTTAGCATGCTTAGGGTGGTGTAATGAGACAGGTTTATGACTATTAGGAATGAGATGCCTATGAGAAATCCCATGGGATGTCTAGTAGAATCTGGCACAAAGGGTGTATGAGAGAGGTCTGGAGCTGCAAAGAAGGACTTGGGAGTCACCACCTAACAATACTAGTTGAAGCTTTGCTGTGGGAAAGATCATGTAAGAGAAAGCTAAGCACCCAGTCACAGAGAATACTCTGCCTACACATGTTTCAGAATGAAGAAAACTTAGGAAGTAAGGAAAGGAGGAGCACCAGAAGAGAGGGAGTTATAGAAGCCATGGAGGGAAGGAAGTTTCCAGAATGCTAAATGTCAAGGGACCAAATCCCAGAGAGGCTAAAAAGAGCCCATAGAATTTGGCAATAAACAGATCCCCAGTGACCTTGGCACAGGGCTTTTAGGAGGTGGAAGAGAGACTGCAGAGTCAATAAGAGTTCATGAAATAGTTATTCAAATTCCCATATATTTAATCCAGTAAACAAGAAGTTCTAATGGAAATATTTAAGGGATAAAAGATATTGACATAAGAGCTTTTGAGAATCTCAGTGGTAAACTAGTATTTTCCTTGTTTTTTTTCAGAACAAGAGAGAAAAATTTACATATACATTACCAGAAAGATGAAAAGGTATGCAAGTTGAAGAAAGGTCATGATTAAAGTCATTTCTGTACATCTTTTCTTTCTTGTCATTGTGAAGTTGAGTTTTTGTCTAGTTAATTCACCAGAAAGGACAAGGAGTCTCCCAGCCACAGTCAAAGGCTTTAACAATTACTACCCAGGGACTGTGATCTGTGATCTTCAGTCTGCAGGTGTCTGTTGTGGGAAACTACTTGGGAAGCTATTAGAATGTTTGTCACCAGAGATGGAAGTAGTGCCCCACTGGTGTGACCATAAACCACTAGCCTTGACTTCAATGAACACTGTCATCAGCAACTCAATCTGTGAGGATTTGCTGCAGATCAGGAAGACCACCTATAGACTAGCATCCTTGCATAGTTTTACAAGTAAAATAAAATATTCCTTTCATTTTTCAGAACACAAGGGGAAGCCTCTTACTAGACACAAAGAAATGGAGAAACAGATTTCTTCTTAAAAGAGATCCTCCTCTCCTAAGACATATGAGATAGTTCATTCTTCCATCTTTCTTACTTCTTTGCACACCAGTGAGTTTAAAGCCAAAGACTTCTCACATGAATGGATTATATTTCACTCTGTGAAAAAAGTGACATGTTCTCTCCTGCAAAACATACAGAAGTCTCCTGTTTTTCCCAGTGATTTCTGACTTTAAAACTTGCTAAAATATTATTTTGTAATATTCCTTACATATATTCTTTATAATTTTTCTGCATTTTAATTTCTTTAACTTATAAAAATACTGCATTTCTATGGTACTGATTCAACTAAATTTTTAATTTCCATTATTGTGTTCAGTTAGGAGGTCTGAACAACTTTGTAGAATGAGTAGAGAGCATAAAAAAAGGAAAAGGAAAATGTATTTTATCATACAGGCTGAAAAGAAAAAAGCTTTTTGCAAAAATCTTCTGAAATACTCCTTATTCCTTCCTATAACTTTGGCATCTAACTCACATAAGTGAAATATCATTGCTATTTAGAATAGTAATCCATATATAGATAAGTAGTACTTCGATGGTGAATTCACAGCAATCTCAGGTTTCAAGTAAGAATAAATCCTAAATTAGAAAGTAGTTTATTACTTAATTTACATGTTATTTCTATCCCTTTGGCAGAGTAGACTGCTTTTTTAAAACAGGGAACAGAACTAACATGTAAAGGTGAACAATAAGCTCTTAATGGGCATTTAGCTACTCCAAAGGAATTGGGAGTCTAAGCTCAGATAATGACAACTTATAGTTCCTAGAACCCACTAATTTGGTCATTTGGATGTCAATGATTTGGAGATTTATTTCTCACTGCTGTTGTGGAAGAGATGATATTCTGGGAACTTTTCATGTGTTATTTCTAATCTTCAAAACAGTCTTTCAAAACAAGTATTTTACAGATGAAGAAACAAATGTTCAAAAAGATTAAATAATTCGCTCAAGTTTACATAGCATCTCACTGGTAGAGCTGGTATTTGAACTCAGATCTGTATGAAGCAAAAGAACTTTGAACATGCAAATATGCAGGCATAGACAAGGTTAAGTACATGATCTCATTTGCACAAAGAGTGATGATTTTAAAAATTGATAATCAATTGATGTTGAAATTGCTGGCAAGATTTTAGAACTAGTAATTGAAAAGATGGTTTCTCAGTTACAGGGAAAGAACTCCATTACTAGAAGCCAGTAAGGCTTTATTAGGATTGAATCATGCTTGGTAATCCTGGTTTTTTTAATTTAGTCAACAGTTGATAGATCAGTGGGATGACAGAATTACTCAGGCATTAAAAACTCTTAACTATTAACCTGTTCATGAATACTGAGCTGGATGATAATGCAATGAGAGAACTTCATCTGAAGGGTGCTGATTAATGGACTGGAGTTCATTGGCCAATCTTTTTTGACTACAAGGTTGAGCACATAAAAGATAATGTGGCTGATATGTGAGATGAATAAATCTAAGATAATTTCAAAAAATTGGAATGATGAGCAGAACCTAATGAGATAAAATTAACAGGTTGAAAGGGAAACCCTCCACTATGATCCAGGAAAAAATTGCTCAAATACTAATCAGAAGACACAGAGCTTTATGGTTTATGGTGGAGACTAGGGACTCATTGCATGAAGGCAGGGCAATGTATGGAGAAGGAAGCTCATGACCCCAGTGTCCACAGTGAGTTACTCTGAAGAACACAATACATGCTGCTGGGAGCTACCATGGTGTGAAATCCTCAAAATCATGTACACAATCACAGGATCAACAGTCAAGCAAACCAGAAAGCTTAATCCTGGAGAAGACTTAGGGGAGATTGGATGTCTCCAATCCAAAGGGCTGGATTGGAAGAGATACAGAAAAGGTACTTGGCATCAGTGGGTTTGGAGAGTGGAACTAGGAGAAGGAGTTACAGAGGAAAGCCTTTGGCTTCATAGAAGGAAGAACTCTGTAACTTAGTCACAGAAAAATAAAATAACTTATTTCCAAAACGTCAGTCTTTTAACCTGGCCTCTTGCTCAATCAGAGGCAGGATGACTGGCCATTTGGAAGGGATGGTGCAGGAGAAATTTTAACATTCATTGGAATTTTGACCATATGAGTACTAAGATCCCATCTTAACCAGACATGCTAAAATATTCTTAAAATATGTAGAAACCAAATTAAGGAAAAGTATGATTAGGGGAAAAAGAACAAAGAACATAAAAATTCTAAAATAAATAAGAAACACTAATTTGTCATGTGACTGCAGGCAGGTTTTCTAAGCTCTTCTGTTTAATTATCTGGCCTATTTCCCAAACTTAACAATACATCTGAAAACTTATATCTTGGAAGGTTGGGTTAATGGATCTGGGAAAACTGTGATTTATTTATTTTTTCTAATTCTCTTGGCAATTTTGATGTTCAGGTGGTTTCTGTATCCTAGATTTACTTACAGGAGAGGCCTATTTTGCTATTTGTGCATATGTAACACTTGAAAAAGCTTGATAATTCTAATCAACCTGTTAATATTTTAGGACACTGTAGTTTAGTATTTAAGTGTCATTTCTATGCAGGAAGCAAATTCAACCTCAGTACTCTAAGCTCTACTGGTTTAGAACACAGGAGTTTAAAATATGTCATTTCTAGTTTTGTAATGTAACATATAGATTATTCAAGCTTCATAGCATCTCTTTCTTAGATAACATGAATTATAAAATAATCTCATATCACTTATGTGAGGAATCTAACATAGCCAAATTCATGGCAACAGAATTAAAGGAGGTTATGAGTCAAAAGAGACAAAAACCAAACAAGTCCCTTCCAAACCCCCTCAAAAAAATTAATAAAGTCAGTAGAATGCTGTGAACTGAAAGCTAAGTCACAGTTAATGGAAGTATTTGAAGGATAAGGGGGCTTACTGCCAAATGCAGCCAACAGGGGGAAGTTCAGGGAATATTTTTGATGAGATGGAAATGCTCTAAAATTGAATTTGCGGGTTGCACAACTCTATACACTTACAAATACATGAAAATGATACTTAAACGAATGAGTTTTAGGACATGTAAATTATACTTCAATAAAGCTTGTTTAAAAAAAAAAAGCATCATGAGTTTTCTTTCAAAACAAAACAAGGACTATAATCATTTTTAAAAGCATGAGACATTTCTTCCTAAACAAATATTTTAAAGTTTCAGAATATTAGTGTGAAAAACCCAAGAAGATGATGTTTTTCATATATACATATTTTTTGGTTTTAAGCTAATTTTTTTTTTCTTTTTTCCACTTGGGTAAGCAAAATCTTAAAAAATGTAAAAAGAAGACATGCCCTGGTAAAACTTGTTAGGAGCTTACTAGTCCTAGAAAAAAACAGCTTAGAACATAAAATCTTCTAAATGCTTAGAACATAAAAGTTTAAAATATATCATCTCTTGCTTTGCGATTTTTAATGTAATATATAGATTGAGGTTTTAACATTTATTTCCTGGATGTTTGTTTGTTTGTTTGTTTGTTTCATGGAAACAGACTTATGGTAGTGGGGACTGTGGGAAGGGTCTGCACAAGATTTCTGTAGAGCTAAAGTGGAGAAATTATTGAAGATTTGGAAAAAATAAAGAATTGGCATGAAGGCACCGACACAGGCATACCCAAATCCAAAAGAAGGGACTTTTAAACATATATCAAAATAAAGCAGGTGACATTATTTGTGTGTCCTAAAAGTTAAACTTTGGAAGTCATTCTTCTGAAAACAATTTTTATGCTGACTTCATGTTCGCTGATCCCATAATAGTGATGATACCATATTCATTGCTATGAAATCTAATGTTAAAATCCTTGAAGTTGGGGTTGGGGTTGTGGCTCAGTGGTAGAGCACTTGCCTGGCATGTGTGAGGCACTGGGTTTTGATTCTCGGCACCGCATATAAATAAATGGCTAAAATAAAGGTCCATCAACATCTAAAACAAAAAAATGTTTTTTAAACATCCTTGAACTTGGGTTCTTCATGTCTGGCAAGTTATCTCATGCTTCTCATAAAGGAAATGACCACAATTAACAATGACCTGGCCAGTCAGATAATGCTGACTTTTTAATTTATGCTTTCCAGAAGATAGAAGAGTGTTTATCAAATTCTAAATCAGAACTGAAACCAAGCTGAGATGAGAACGGCTGGCTAGAGTCTTCTGGTGCCTACATGCTTCTTTTTAATTATGATTTTGACAGATCAAACATTTTCAAAACTTTTCCAAAGAGTCTACTTACAGATGCACAAGACTATGAGAAAAAGGAGGTATGTGACCAGTTCCCGTAAAACGCTTTTAAGGTATTTCTCTCGGTTAGTGCTGCTTTCCTCCATGAGTCTTGTTCCCCAGAGACCTTTAAAATAATAATGGAAAAAAAAAGAAGATGTCATTTTATCTAAGAAATGTCATGAATGACAAAGAGGAAAAACATGAAATAAATAATGTAATTTGTAAGGGGAGGTCTCATATATAAATACAAATATGTTCATTTTAGCAATCTCTTAATGCAACTAGGAAATTGGTTTAGCAGGAATAGCTTTTATTTTGGATGCTCTGCTGTCCCCCTGAATGTGCCAAACATGAGGCAACAATCCAATCATCTTTTCAACTCCCAAGACCATTAGCAAATATTTTAGTAAAAATTTAGGACAGGAAATGAGGGCAATTTCAAAGGAGATTAAGCAGCTGTGCACAACTCACAGCTCTTTCTATTTGAGAAAAAATACAACCTGGTATGTGACTGCTAAAACCAACTAAGTAGATAAAGGACTACATCACTAATGACTTTTAAGGTCACCTCAAAGAAAAGAATTTCTGGTTGGTGCATCACCTCGAGCTGGAAACACCCATCAAGCTTCTAACACACTGGCAGAAAAGCTCCTCTGTGCTCATCTTTGTCCTTTAAGAAACTCCATGATTCTTGATTAGCTTAGCAGATTTTCAAAATGCCAATTAACATATGCTCTTTTAATTAAAAGCAACAATCCCCCCTCCCCCTTCCCTTTCCCTCTCCCTCTCTCTTTGGAGAAAAAGTAAAATCAGCAGTTATGTTCTATATTTTAGCAGATGGAAAAAGTGTTGGGCTGGCTACATGAAGATGACATAACCCTCTGTGAGCTTGCTGGAGAGAGTTACCACAGTTTTGGAATCTTCCAGTAGACAGACATGATGGCCATCCAAACCCCTGTTAATGAACAGTGTGGTCAAGTCACATTACTAGTTTCTTGGAAGAACCTTAATGTTTTCCAGAAAAGACAAACTTCTCAATCCTTCTGATGGATTAGGTTGATTGTTAATAACCTAACCAGTCCTTACACGTCACCTCATGCTTTTATTCTACAAACCTTACCTCCTTCAATGATTGAAACTTTTAACATAGCACTTAAACCACATTCATGCCATACAGAGAAGGGGAAAATTTGTACAGACCCTTCCACTGCAAAAAAATGACTTCATCATTAGTGTTTATGCAGTCCTTAAATCTTTGAATAATACATTAGTTCTCCTCTTAAATTCAGGTATATCCTTTCCTTTCCTTTCTTTTCTTTCTCCCCAATTTCCTTCAGGAAAATCAGTATCTGAATTGAAAGACACTGTGTTACACACCACAGGTTTTACCACTCTGAAAGTGGAGCATAACTTATGACCAGGTTTGCTTCTGCCAAGATCTGGTAGTCGTCAGAAATTACTCACTCAAAAGAAATGCAGCAAGCAGAATGTTTGTTCATTGAAACGCTATCATATTAAAGAATTATTACAAATTTAAATGACATGGAAAATTACAACTCAGAATAACAGACGCAGCCAAGGAGTAGTCCTGAGTACGCAGCTCAGTAGTCCTGGATACAACCACACCATTTCTTTCAGATTTCTTTTGAAGCCCCAGTCTAAAATATTCATGTGAGTAGAGACTAGTCTCCTTAGCATCAGGAAGGGCTGTTACCCTGCCCCACATGATCTGGGATTTCATTCTTTCCCGTGATTGATAGATAACCACATATAAATAATTGGAATGATTCTTAATATTCACAAATGGTATTGTTGGCCTTTAAATGGAAAAAAAAGATTTCTATCAAATTTTATTCAAGTTAAATTTGCAGTGACCTACAGCAATTTAAATCTGGCCCTTGAATGAGACATTTCTAAGAAAAACAAGTCCCCTTACTTATATTTTTATATGACAAATTAATAAGTGTTTGCTCTTTCTGAACTATTCTACCTACCTCCTCAAATATTTATGGGTTTTAAAATTTTCATTCCAATTTCCTACTCAGTCTGTATATAGGATCTACCTTGACAGACAGGACTTCTTTACATACTGATGGGTGAAAAGTGACTACATCCACAAATAGGTAAAATAACTGTCCTGTAGTCAACTATTTCCTGTATTTAGTAGCACTGATAAAGTAAAAACAGTTAAGACTGCAATTCTTATCCAAAATGGCGGCACTTGATCTGCACATTCCATAGGTGGCTCAGACTCATAAGCCCCAAAAGATTTTTATTTTCTTTCTCTCGAAACCTTGTTTTTCCTCTTTGGGTTAATTGCATCAAGCTAGAAATTATGGTCTCACCCCAGAATAGGCCCTCCTCTCATCCCTCACATGAAGCTGGTTCCACAGTCCTGACAGCCTCTTTTTTCCATCCCAGCTCATATGTCTGGTTGCAGCCCTGGTCACCCCTCCCCATCAGCCTGCTCCTGACCTGGGGTCCCAGTGACTAGAGCCATCCACCTCACCCCATCCTCTCTGTCCTCCAATTGCCTACGTGAAAAAGTTCTGATTCCATAACATGAGTGGCAGGTTGCTTGGTCCTGCTCCCTCTATTATTCCTTCCCTGAATTTCCCCCTCATTCTTCAAAATGTAGCTGAAGTTTGACCCCTTCTAGAAGTCCCCTGACCTCCTCAGGTAGAACTTGGGTTCTTCCTTGGGTTCCTCCCATTCCTAGGACGTGACATTGCAACTGCCTACTATGACCTCTATTACCCCTACTCAACTTTAACCTTTTTAAAAGTTGGGTCCTTGTCTTATTTTGTCTGTGTCCCTAAGACCTACCATAAAAGGGATTTCCAAGAAATGTTCATTGATTGCATGAATTCTGTTACTAGCATAACCTTAACAATCTCCAAAGGGCAGCAATCCTCCCTCAAAATAATCCCCTCAGGTAATGAAAATACAAACTTGCATTTGTTTAAAATCATGGTGCAAATGAAAAATGAAAGTAGAAGTGATAAAATTTGGATTAAAAATAAAGGAAAGTCACAACAGCCAAAAGGTGGGGGGTGGAGGGGAACCATGTCCACCAACTAAGGAAGAGACAAACAAAACATGGCATAGACACACAATGGGACACGATTCATTCACAACAAGGAATGAAGTTCCGCTGCCTGGATGAAACTTGAGAACACTATGCTAAGTGAAATAAGCCAGATACAAAAGGGCAAATATTGTTTGATTTCACTTATTATATTAGATATGGATTGAGAATTTCATAGAGGCAGAAAATAGAATAGAGGTTTCCAGGAACTGGGGTAAATGGGAATAGGGAGTCAGTGTTTAGTGAATAAAAGGGTGAAAAAGTTCTGGAAATAATAAAAGTTAAGTACATTCATAACATAATGAATATATGAACATAATAAATGTCACAAAATTATACACTCAAAAATGGTTAAAGTGATATATTGTATAGCCGGGCTCAGTGGCACATGCCTATAATTCCAGCAACTCAGGAGGCTGAGACAGGAGGATTGCAAGTTCAAAGCCAGCCTTGGCAAAAGTGAGGTGCTAAGCAACTAAGTGAGACAGGGCTGGGGATGTGGCTCAGTGATCGAATGCCCCTAAGTTCAATCCCTGCTCCTCCCCACCAAAAGATACATTTTATGTTATATATGCCAATTTTTTTAAAACGAAAGGCAGGTTGTCCTACTCTCCAGATCAAGAATTTATCTGGAATATACTGATGAATCCATGTTATAAGGTAGAAGAATGTGAAAATGGCTAGCTCAAGTTAGGTTTGGACATTCCAAGGATATAATGTAGTAGATAATAACATTTTTGAAGTCCAATGCTTGAAATTAAATTCTGATTCAAGCATTTAATAGTTATAACACAGGGCAAGTGGTTTAACCTCATCAGTAAAATGGTGGTGATGATAGTTCTTGTCTCACAGGGTTGTTCTGAGGATAAAATCAAACTATATACATAATAAAGAGTTTAACACAGTGTCTGGAACACAGTGAGCAATAGATTATTATTTTTTATTCAATTTAACAATTTTCAGCAAGGTTTCTCAACCTCCACACTCTTGACATTTGGAGCAGGGGACAATAATGGACTGTCGTGGGAGTGGGGACCATTCGTGCATTGTAGGATGTTTAGTAGAATTCTTGACTTCTACCCAGAGATGCCAGGAGTGCCCCCACAACCTCACACCCCAAGTTACAAAACCAAAACCAAAAATGTACTCAGAACCTGCCAAATGCCCCCTGAGGGAAAAAACTGCCCTTGACCCCAGGCTGAAGGTCAAAGACTTCTAATTTAGAATAATGCACTAATGTTGATGAAACAAGACTGAATTCTAAAGCCTCAAGAAAATTATATGAACTCTCATGAACTGCAACAAAGAATGATGGGTTGGATGTGCATTGTTTTGGTTTGGTGCCATCAATTACAAGACAGATCCTTTTCAAGTTCACATCTTTTTTAAGTCTTAATAACTTTCTAATAACTGAATATTCCCCTAAAGATATCAAAAGGAAAGGCAGGGAAAATGCAAGAGTACAGCCTATCACATGGATTCAGGTCCTCCCAAGAGTACAAGGTCACCTATCAAATACAAATAGCACACCACTTTCAATGTCAAGGTCTGATTACTTTAGAAGAGTGGACCAAGTATTTCATTTGAACCCTAGCACCAATATGGCAGAGATTACTAGCTGCCCACCAAAATCCATTTCTTCTCTTCTAGACACTTGTCTACATCATACTTCCCAGCCTTCCTTGCAGATATCCTTTGTTATGTGATTATAAACTTTGCCAAGGGAGCATAAATGGAGGTGATGGGGACCCTTTCCAGGATGAGGCCTTTAAGACAACAGCAGAGGCAACTTGTCTTCCTGCTCTAATCACCAGAACCTGGATATCCAGCTTTGGTCAAGCATATCAGGGTCCTGGAAGAGCCACATGAAGGAAGGAGCCTATGTCCCCAAATAACCCCATCGAGGAAAGAGGCCACTAACCTGGGCGCCCTCGTTAGAATGTTATGTGATTAAGAAATTAGTTCTTCAGGGTACTGAATAGGAAGAAAGGCATTTATTCCTTATAGTAACTTAGCTCACCCTGACCAATAGTTGAACATTCATAATGCAAAAATTTGAAATTCAAATGTTAAAAATCTGAAACTTTTTGAGCACCAGCTTGACCCTCAAATAGAAAATTCTACACCTGAATTCATATGATAAAGTCAAAATGCAAGTGTACTAAAATAGTGCATAAATTAAGTACAGACTATGTATATAAGATATATATGAAACATAAACGAATATCATGTTTAGTCTGGGGTCCCTACCCCAAGATAATCTCATTGTATATGCAAATATTTCAAAATATGAAAATAATCCAGAATCTAAAACACTTCTGAGCCCAAGCATTTCAAATAAGGAATAATTAATTTATACTTTGTAATTTCTCGAGGAACCAAAAAAGCCCAAGAATACATGTTTAAAATAATAAGCAGAAACTGACTTCAGTAAGTTGATACAACCATAAAACATTCAACTTTAGAAATTCAGACAATATAATGCAAAGATTGCCACATTTTACCTTTATAATAAAAAGTGTTTAAATAAATAAAGAGTAAATAAGATTGTTGGGAATATCTCTAAGTCTGGGGCACTGTATATCTTCCAGTCATCCTTTGCTGCCTCTGATCCAGGCTTTCAGCACTTCCACGCTGCGTACTTTCTTCTTAGTCTCCTGCCTTGGCATTTCCTTTTGCAAGTTCTCCTGCTCACCAAGCTACTGACTCCTAGTCCCTATCAGCATGTTTTCCTTCTACTCAGAAACATTCAGTTGCTTCTTAAAATTTAGGAAGACATTCTTAATTTCTTGTTTAGATACAATGTATCCCACAACCAGTCCCTTAGCACTTTTTTCCTATCTTTTGCTAAGAAGATAGGTCTATCATCTGTCCAAGGAGCAGGAAGGACCATTTGTTGTCCATCTCAGATTCATGTCATTAAACAACAACCAAGTATGCTGAAGCTAGAAGAGACTTATGGGATATTTGAGTGAACTGTTTACAGTCACTGAGGCATGAGAATCCCAGGCAATCTCCTGATCACTCCAAGCTTGAGTAACTTCCAT
This sequence comes from Glaucomys volans, assembly GCA_020662805.1. Lineage (NCBI taxonomy): Eukaryota > Metazoa > Chordata > Mammalia > Rodentia > Sciuridae > Glaucomys > Glaucomys volans. The sequence continues at coordinate 56,057 of JAJEJO010000226.1, forward strand.
CTTTAAAAATCACAAATGTTACTTTCTGTTCTGATCCTAGGGTACCAGCTTACAGGGTACATGTAAGAGTTCCATCATCGGTATCCTAAGAGGGGAAAATAATGCAATCCATTTATGGTTACTTTATATTTCTGGGTTCTCTCCATAGGAACATGGTGATTTGCTACTCGAGTTTGTTTCCTTTCACAGCTCTAGCATATGCTTAACTACATACTAGGTGATATTTATCTAGTTGCTTATCTAGTAAGCAACAAGAATGCCAACTCTATTTCTTCCTAACAGAAATAAAATGAAATTTTAAACATTTTCTATAATTAATAACTATGCTTAAGTCTGCTCTCATATAAGTTAGACCACTGATGTATTTTTTCTTTTTACATTTATCAGTTAATTATAAATGATATTACCAAGAAAACAGATGAAGAGATTCACAGGGCAAAGCACTAGGAAGGGGTACACAGCCTCCATGTGCTTTCTGGACACACCACACTCTAGAAGTCCTATGTGTTTAGCAAACTTGAAGTTCCCACTGATATGGTTTGACTAGTATTCGCTGTAATATCCCTCAAATTTTTCTTTAAAAGAAATAAAAGTGTATATACCCTTATATAAAAAGATATATTTCATTTCATTATGTTCCATTATTGAATTTAGTGAAAGGTTAAGTGTTTTATTAAATAAACTGAGTTTAAAAGATCATCTGACTTACTAGTATTTATTAAATTAAAAGAAACTTCTCTCACTTCATTGATTTTTTTAATTCACATTTTATGTAGTATGAAATAATAAATACTTTATTTTGATACAATTTTGATCATTAAAAAACTACTAGTGCTTTACTAATCTACTCATTCAGGTTATCAAAAAAGGATCTTTTGTTCTCCATCATACCCTGAATCAAATAAACTAGTATAAGCACACATGTAAAAGAAACACTTTTATAATATTTATAAAGCACTCACAATAGGGCAAAGGCTTCCTACCCATTTCATACATCTCATTCAATTCTTTTAACAAATTGAAAAGTACTATGATTATCTCTCATCTTTTTTAATAAATGCAAAATTTAAGACTCAAAGCAGTCAAATATACATGCTCAAGGTCATATAGCCAAAAAGTAGCAGAACTGGCCAGCCAATGTAGACCTGTCCTGTCTTAATTGCACTGTTACAATAATATCTGGAGAGTCTTTGTGAACAATTTTCAAAACTGACAGGGAAGGGCAAGGAGAGTTTCCAAAAAACTGAGAATGGAAACTTGTAAAAGTGGAGATTAAAATAATTTGGTGGTAAGAGTTAATGCAACATTTTTCCAAGGATGTCTCTTACAAAACTTTATAAAAACAGGATATCATTTGGTACTATAAAATCTGTGTCCTCACCAACTAATTTGAAAATTCCTCTCCTGCCTTTTGGGCAGTTGGGTGCACTGAACTCAGACACATTTATCAGCTGGAATCTGAAGATTTCATCATTTTGTTGGAATCACAATGAACATTGTTATTTAAAAACAGTTTCATTTTAAAGGAATGTAATCTGTTCTTTACAACTGTTTTATAAAAATGACTAGAACTAGACATGGACCCAACATCTACTTTCATACATTATTTTATTCTACTTATGGTGTTCTCAACACCTCCTCCCCAAATGGTGATACACAACATCATCAAAACAACATCAATGACAACCTACTGACACCCCTCCCATAACTTGGATAACACCGTGTTGATTCTTTCCAGAACGGAATGAGGGGATAATGGAGCATCAAGGCGGGAGAAATGGCAGACATGGGAGCTAGGTTTTTTGTTTTGTTTTTTTCTTGATTTTGTGACATTAAGTAAAACATGCAATTGCAACCACCATAAGTTTTTTCCCCCAATGAAAACCCAATTTGTCTTTCACTTGTTTTCAAACTTAGAAAAGAACATGCTGACAAATCCTAAAGAGGGAGGTACCCAAGAAATTCTCACCAACAAGGGTTTAGTGGAATTGCGAGAAGGGTACCGGAAATAGAGCAGAATTAGCAGAGGTGGGGAATGCACTTCCAAAGGAGGCGGGGACCTAGAGGGGGACGCGAGGTGGAGGCCTGGACAGCTGTCTGCCACGGGCGAAGGCTCCGGACACTAGCGACAGTTCTCGTTTGTGGATCAGCCACTGTGGGTCCTGCTCTTACCTCGCAGCCCTCGAAACAGCCTCTCAGCCCAGGCCACACGGGGCGGCTGCCCGTCCAGGGGAAGGTGGCGATGCAGTGGATCCCCGCCGCCCGCCGGGCTAGGGCACGGCGGACCCTGGTCGTCTCGCCGGCGCCGCCTCCCGTTCGGATGGCCCGCGCCGTGATAGCTCCCGAGCCCCCGGCCGCGGGCGCCCACGGAGCTCACAGTCGAGGAGGCGGCCGACCTCCGGCTGCCCGGACGCCACTCCACGTCCATCTCCACTACCATTCCCCCTTCTTCCCCTTCCACCTCCTCTTCATCGTCGTCCTCCTCGGCCTCGAAGCCCGGGTTATCGCGGCTCCACGCCTGCCTGGAGCAGGACGAGAGCGGAGGAGAAGGGGAGGCCGAGGCTCCAGCTGGAGGGTCCCGCGCGGCAGCCTGCCGGATGCGCTCCATCTCGATCTCCAGGCCCCGCTGCTCCCGGAGGCCGCCCGGGGCGGCGAGGCCGGAGCCGCCCGCCAACAGCCGGCCCGGGCCGGGCGCTCGGGGCGGAGGCTGCCGCTTCGCGTCCCCGGGCTGCTGCGGCTGCACGCGGCTGGAGTTCACCATCGCGGTCACTGGCGACCGGCGCGCGGATGCGCTGCGCAGCCCTCGGTGCTGCCAGCCGCAGGAGCCATGTTCTTTTCTTCCCGGGGCAGCCACCGCCTGCTCCCCGCCCCCGACCGCCCCGCAGTCCCGCGTCCCTCACCCGCCCCCTCGGCCCGCCTCTCCTAGCCTGCCCAGAAACCGCGGCGCGCTGCTGGGGGAGGCGCAAGGAAATCGCCCCCACCGCCGGCGCGCGCCCTGCAGTGCCCAGGCCCGCGTTCCAAGAGGAGTCGGAGCTGGGGCCCCGGCCTGCACCCACATTCCATTCGGATAGATCGTCTGTAAGGGAGGGAGTAGCTGGCCCGCCGGTCTGCGGGGAGACCTCCAAATAGTGTTTGGGTGCCGTATAACTGCTAGACAGTGTTGCCTCGATTTACCGAAGAGTTTAACACACACACACACACACACACACAAAGTCCGAGACCCTTTGGTCAGATGGCGTGAATTAGTGAAACCCACTAAGCTGAAGTCTCAGCAGGAGCGAAGAAAACTTTCCCTTTCAGAGACCACCAGCAAACTAAGACTGACTTGCTTTGCATTTGGCTACCCTCCTTTCCCTGATTCTGCTGTTTGGTGGTTTCTTCAGTCTTCAGTTGGCCTCTCCACACATTGTGGGGATCCCAAGGATTGGGGCTCGGGTCTCAGATCGCTGGTGTATCCAAGATGATTTCGTTTCTTCCCTTGGCCACCACTGGCGTCTGAGTAACAGAATCCTGCATCGGGCCGGAAGAAGTCTAGAACGTTACTTCTGTTTGACTAACACATCTACTGGACGTTCAAATCAGTGTACCCCAAATTCAATTTTTAATCTTTTTCCCACTTCTACAACTGCTTCTCCCATATCCCCAGTTGAGGGTCTATGCATCAGCACTGCCTTCCTGGCTTCTACATGATATTCTCATCTGCGCTTCACCTCCTGCACCTCTTCTCCAAATCTTGTTACTTCTGCCCACAAATGTCTCTCTGATGGGATCTTTGTTTTTCATTCCCACTTGCCTTATTTTACATCTTGAGTTATTCTTCATTGACGAAATTATCTCCCGTCAATTCCACGTCTTTTCCTCTTGCCAGTGTCACACTGTTGCCAGATTATATTCCGGAATCAAAGCTGCTAATTTGTCACGTTGATGCTTAGACACCTCTGCGGACTTCCAGCACTTTAAATAACATTTAATTTCTGTAGTTTGCTGTAGTAAATTTTCATGATCTGCTCCTGTATTACTTTACTAATGCAGAGCTACTGTAACAGACTACCAAGCTTGGGGTGGTTTAAACATTGGAAATTTATTTTCTTTGAAGATGTTGACTTGAAAATCAACCATCTTTTCTCTGCGTCCTCATGTGGTCTTCCCTTTAATCTTCTCTTCCTGTAAGGACACCACATATTGGATTAGGGACTACCTTAATTAGCTCCAAGTGTAGCCAAGTTCTGAGATGCTACAGGTAGGACTTCAATGTATGAATTGATGGGAGGACACAATTCAGCCCCCAAAAGCTCCTAAGGTACTTTTCTAGTATGGTCTCCCATACCCTACATCTGCCTATGCAGCATTATTTGTTGATTCCTATGCACTCATAACATACTTATTATATTTAGATAGTTATGGCTACCCATCACTTGATCATGCATTGTATCTAGGTGTCTGTGTCCTTCTCCTGATTTTGAACTTCTCAAAGGCAGGGCTGAGGGTGGGTCCACAGCACAAGTCTGACCTCTGCTATTCCTCAGTTCTTTCCTTAGATATGACATTTCCTGTGTCCCAAATAAGGAGGTAGGCATGTTAAACAGAGTATGATACAGACCTTGGCTTCCAGAGGAGACACATCAACCAAAAACAAAAACACTGGGATTTTCATCCTAAACAGGTTTTATGATTCCTGTCTTTCAAGAGGCTTCTAAAGATGAAGTGCCCTGAGCAGCACCACCTATACTGCATGGTTAACACAGTTTTAAATTAAGAGGTCAGAGAAGAGCCAGGAATGAAAAGAGAGAACAGAATCTGAGCCAAAGATGTTCCCTGGAAAATAAGTCTAGTCCAATGTGTTTAAAATAGGATGTGAAGACTTCCAGTATTTCTTGTAGCATTTGTTAAAAATATATATTCAGGGTTCCCACTCCAACCTCGTTGGTTCAGAAACTCCAGGACCTCAGACCTAAAATTCTGAAACTTCTGAATTCTGGGGCACCCTAAGTTTGAAAAGCAACAGTATGTTCCAAATAGAGGGGCTTTCGAAAATAGTTTTTCCATTGCCCTATACTTCATTATTACCACTGATGCTATCACTTAGAACCCTAGTCCTGAAGACACTCCAATGGTTGTTGAGTCAGACTGATTCTTTGGTTTGTGACTGCAGTAGTCTAATGCATTACAAGAACTCAGGAGGCAAACTGCCTGGGTTTAGATATTGCTCTCTACTTCTGAGCTGTGCAATCTTGGACAAATTATTTTATTTACTTGTGTCTGTAAAAATGGAAATAATGATATTGCACACTTCATAGTGTTGTGTGGATTAGGTGAATTAATTCATGTAAGTATCTTAATCCGTCTGTTCAGGATGCTGTAACAAAATTACCATACATGAGTGGCTTATAAACAACATTTATTTATCCCGGTTCTGGAACCAGCGAAGTTTAAGATCACAGTGGCCTCAGGTTTGGTATCTGGTGAAGGTCCAAGTTTCTGATTCGGAGGGCACCTTCTAGCTGTAGACTTGCAAAGTGGAAGAGGCAAAAGAACTCTGTAATGATTTGGATCTTAAATGTCCTCCAGAGGGTCATGTGTTAAAGGCCTGTTTGCCAGCCTATGGCCCTGTTGGAAAGTGGTGGAACCTTTCTGCATTAAGGCCTAGTGGAAGGGAGTTAGATTATTTGGGACACACCCTTAAAGGGAATGTTGGACGCACACGTCTTCCTCTCTTTTTTTGATTCTTAGCTTCCATGAGGTCAGCAGCTTTGCTCCACAGTACTTCTGGTCATGATGTTCTCCCTCACCACGGGTCCTATGGCAGTACAACCCAATCAGCCATGAACTGAAATCTCTGTTAGCCAAAATAACTTATTCTCCTTTTAACTTGATTTAGCTCAGGTATTTTGTCACAACAATGAAAAGCTGACTAACACAGCCCCTTTGGACCCTTTAAAATAAGAGCAGTAATCCTTTTCATGAGGGCCTCATTTCCCTGACCTAATCATCTTCCAAAGGCCCTCCTCCTAAGAGCATCTCTGTGAGAGTTGGAATTTCAGTATATGAATTTTAAGGAAACACTAACATTCAGACTATACAGTAAGGCATGTGGAACACTGTCTGGCGTATGGTAAATGCTAGCAGTGCTAGGGTTGTATTAGCTTGTCTATCTTCAAAAATTATTTTCAGCTGCTATAATTGCTTATTTGATCATCTTTTTCCCAATTGGACTATGACCTTCTTGAACACAGGAGCTCCATGCCAACCCCAGGATTTTATAGCAGATACTTACTGAGCACCACTATGTATCAAGCCCAACACCATGAGCAAGAGGACAATCAATGAAATAGGCTCAAAGCTTGGCCTCACAGGGGAGGATTTATGTTCCTCAGGGATTTTCTGAGTGAATGAACGAGACTAGTCATGTAGAGGATCTGCAACCTAGTGACATAAGAAAGAGAGCAGTGATAGGAAAACAATCATATCCAGGAATAGTAGGTTGAGCAAATTAATTCAGTTTGTATCTACTTACTGGTTTCAAATTTCATACTTTCACTATGCATATAAAACATTATTTGAGTTAGGATGAATGGAACAAAAATATTATTTAGACAGATCCTTCAGGGAGTCTCATTTAGGAGAAACACAAGAAGGGATTCAGAGAAGAATCTGGGAGGGGAAGGCAGTAGGGCCAGGTCAGATTTTATTGTGCCGTGAATATTAATAGGTCTGGGTATTTTTTACAGTGTAAAATATTTAAAAGGAAATCAGAAACATTCTTCCTGAGACTATATCATCACCCTTAAAATAATTCATCTTGGTTGAAAATGTGCCTAAACAGATAATTTAGGGTTAGATATGTGTTTACCCACAATTTTATTTACAAATTATCACAGAGAAATGTAATGTAAAAGAAAAAAACTGTCAGCAATTCTGGTATAATATATTTGAATAGCATTTGGCCCACTGCATCTTAAATCTTATACTCCAAGAGTTTCTCTTAGCCTCATAAACCAAAAACCTGTCATCCACTGTTTCCTGCTCAAATATTTATCCATTCTTTCCAGCTTAATAATGTTCCCTTTTGTGCTTTTACCTTGAAATGTTTTACCCCTGCAAGTTACCTAGGTTTCACTTAGCCCTGAGACTGTAAATTTCTCTCCCTATTCATAGAATTTATTCCTTTAATATCCATCTTAAAACTCTATTTCTCATAAGAAGTATTCTCTCATGACATAAGCACAGTGGGCAAAGTTATAGTTTTCTTCATCTGACTACTACAGTCCTATTGTCATACTACCAATATTAATAATCCTGGGAGTGATTATTAATTAATACAGTGTGGGATAGACAACCTGACCTGGATGCTATTTGGTTTTATTTTATCTTTAGTATAGTAGGTTTATGCTACAAACCCCACTCTTAGCCATTAAGTGCTGTGGTGGATATTTTAAAAGACAGACAACTATAAAAACACTTCAGATGAGTGGAATACATTGTAGTCTCCACATCTCCAATGTATGTATTATTAGAATTGCCTGTTTATTTCCTGGTTTGCTTTTATTTTCCAGTGAGAACTGATGAGACAGACATGAGTTGAAGTACCCGTTGGTCTCAGAGTCTCCACCTTCAAAAGGAAATCCAAAAAGAGTTTCTGGCATGTGTGGTGTTGCTTAGCAATCCACCCAAACAAACATGTTTCCCCAGATTTTTTCCCAGTCCTTATTTATTCAAGAACATCATAAAATAAATTTTACCACTTGACATCTGAAATCATTAGAAGAAAATTTGGTGTTAAGGGCTTTATAAGAACTGCTCACCATGGTGAAACTTGTACTTTATTTTATTCCTCATTTTTCTGCTCTGATAAGGCAAGTTAGGCTTTGTGGTATTGTTCTTCAAGTCTGGGTTTGGTTTGGATTGGTCTCCATGTGTTTCTGTCTCTGTGGGGTTATCTGGGCATCATCCCTGGCTGGAACTGTGGTCTTGAGGACCTACACTCTCTTCCTTAGTTTCCTTCTCAGAATAATGAGGTTAAATATCCTATTTTCAAATCCCCTCAGAATATTTTATTGAAAACTAATGAAAAAAATAATAGATTTATCAAACATTTATCAGTGTCCACTAGATGCCATATACCATGGTGGATTTTCGAGAGGCAAAAATAAGACATGACTTCCTACTGTCAAGGGAAATCAAACCTTATGAAAGATGATAGGGAAACATCCTTATATTTCTCTCACTCCCTCTTCTCTACTACATGGAGACTTGTGAATCTTTCTAGACCAAGACATCAACTCGTGGACGTCCCGGCCCTAACTTACTCGCACTTCTATCCAGCAAACTTTTACCCCAATATTTGCCTCCTATGCTAGGAGTATTTGTTCACATAGTCATCATCTTGAGAATCATGCAAACTCACAGAGAGCAGAGACAATGACTTATTTGATCGTTGCTGAGCAGGTCAGCAGTCAGTATCCTTTAGAGTGATAAAAATAACCAAGTTTGGGGGAAAACCACCCTCCCCTATTCTGAGTTTATGACTCAGGTGAGGCTGCACCACCATTAGCTCCCAAGTGTGAGCATGGAACTCAGGCGTGGCTGGAACATCGAGTCCCCTTGGCCCCTCTGAACAGTATTTAACAATGAAAATGGTATTCAGTTTGGTTCAGTGAAAACCAGGCCAGAGATATTTCCCAGTTCTTGGAAAAGAAAACCTTTTCTTACCATCAGATTTGAAGTTGTAAGGATGTAAGCCCAGACAAACTGGCAGCCAAAATGTTGACACTCAGGGGGAAAACTGGAGCCAGGAACACATACACCAAAAAGTGCATACAATGAGAAGACTGGAAGAATATCAAAATTGGACTAATGTTTGGGTAGCTATGATAGTCAGGAACAATCATGTGCCATCATCTGGTATTGTGAGATGTAGATATTATATTTATTATCTATGTCCTTTTTCAAGCTCTTAAAAATTTTGAAGTAGGTAGGGCCAAGATCAGAGCTCCTTGGAACATTGTGTGAGGCTTTTCTCTTCACCAACTCTACTTTAGTCATTAATACCCTGTGGGTCTAGTTGTTTAAAAACTAAATCCAACTGTACTTTCACTGGCAGAGACTTTTCCAAAAGCTTATCAGATTTTTTTTCAAATGCATCTTGATGCCAGTGTGAATGAGGCTTTTAGCATTCCCAGATCTTCCAGACGTTATAGAATATCTGTTTCACATTCATCCAGCACGCTGCAAAAGGCTTGCTATAAACAATAAAACATTTAGCCAACAAGAACTTTATGACACTCTTCTAGAAAGGTTTTGTTCTTTGGTCTTGTTTTGTTTTAAATATAGATGCTGGGCTCTAATTCCTAGGGGTTCTGATTCATTATATCCTAGGTACATTCTAGAGATCTGTATTTTAAGAGAGGAAAGCAAAGAGGTGCAGAAAGACTATGTTTTGTTGAACTTTGAGCTTCCACATCAGTCCTAATTGAAGTTAGATCTACCTTTGGATTTCATGAGCTCAAACAACATTTCCTCTTTGGTTAATTTACTTAGATTAGGATTTCTGTTACTTGCAAATAAAACTACACTAAATAATATATTTGAATAGAAGTGAATCATAGACTGATAAAAGTCATATTAGTCATACGCATAAAAAGCTATACAAATAGCTTTTGGGCTATTAGGCCCAAATACTATTGGGTCCCTTGTCTGAGCTAAGTGGGCTAAAGAAGGAATGGAGGTGGCTGGCTTGGCTCCCTCCTTGCCAGGCGAAGAAGTTAGAGACTTTGGGGATACTGACCTATACTTTTCTTTTTAAATGTCATTAAATTACAACTTTGAAATCTTTGCTGTACATAATATTCCAAAGAGCCTTCTAAAAGTGTCTTTTCATTCCCTTGACATTATTTTTTGAAGATTGTCATTTCAATAAAGTTGAATTTATGAATTTTTCTTTAATGGCTTTACTTTTGGTATCCTATCTCAGAAATCTTTGATTCATCTTAAGTAGCAAGTATTTTTCTCCATATTTTCTTCTTAACATGTTAGAATTTTAGGTTTTACATTTAAGAATATGGCCCATTCTTAGATAATTTTGTATATGATATGATGTATGGATGGAGGTTTTTTGTGTTTTTTAAAAAATTTGTTCAGTATATCAGATAATTACAGCACTGTTAGTTGAAAGGACTATGCTTTCTCTATTGAATCATCTTTGTACCATTGCTAAAATTAAATTGACCACATATATGTACAAGTAAGTCTATTTTTGTATATTCTGTTCTGTTCTTTGATGTATGTGTTTAGCCTTTTACTAACATCATCCCAGCTTGGTTACAGCAGCTCTGCTCATACTGTTGCTTACTGGCTCTATGAGTTATTTTAAATTTATAAATTTCAGTTGTTTCATTTTATTTAATGGTTTTTGTGGTCACAGCCCTTACTTTGATGTGACCCAAGTGCTACTCATTAGTTTATCAGAAAGTATTAGTAAGCTGTATTGGGTTTCTGTCTGAATGATATTTAGAAATCACTTACAAATGCAAATTTTAATGTTAACCATCAGTTTTTAAATGAAACAAAAATATTTTTAAAGTAGACCTTATTTGTTAAATTAGTTTTAGATTCATAGCAAAATTAAGTAGAATGTATAGAGATTTCTCATAGACTCCTATCCCTGTACATGCATAGCTTACCCCATTATTAATATGTCTCATCAAAGTAGTACACTTATTACAATTGATAAACCTACATTGACACAATATTATCACTAAGAGTGAATAGTTTACATTAGGATTTATTCTTAGTGTTTATTCTAATGGGTTTGAACAAACTTATAATGACACCTGTCAACCAGCACAATATCAAACAGAATAGTATAACTCTTCAAAATCTTCTATGCTTCACCTATTCATCCCTGCTTCCCCACTAACACCTGGTGATCCTTGTTATTTTTATTATCTCTATAGTTTGCCTATTCCAGAATGTCATATTGTTCAAATCATAGAGGTTGGTTTCTTTCTTTTTGAAATTGCTATAGTTTGAATCTGGAGTGTCCCTCAAACCCCATGTACTAAAGACTTGACCGCCAGCCTATGGCACTTTTGGGAGGAGATGGAACCTTTAGGCATTGGAGCCTGGTGGAAGGAAGTTCAGTCATTGGTAGTGTGTCCCCGAATGAGGTATCGTGACCCTGGTGCCTTCCTCTCTCTGTTTTCTTCTTGGCCACCATGAGGCCAGCAACCCTCCTCTGCCATTTGTTTCCTCCATAATGTACTGCTATTGCAGGCTCAGAGCAACAGGGTCCAGTGACCAAGGACTGAAACCCCTGCAATTATGAGCCAAAATAAACCTTCCCTGCTTATAAGTTGGATTATCCTACTTATTTTGCTATAGTGACAAAAAGCTAACTAACACAGTAGTGTTCATTTAAATTTCCTTTACACCTTTTCAAGGCCTAATAATTCTTTCTTCTCTTTTCCTTTTCTCTTTCTTTCTTTCTTTCTTTCTTTCTTTCTTTTTTTTTTTTTAACTGGGGCTTGAACCTATGGGTGCTTAACCCACCGAGTCACATCCCCAGCCCTTTTTATTTTTTACTTTGACACAGGGTCTTACTAAGTTGTTTATGGCTTTGCTAAGTTGCTGAGGCTGCTTTGAACTTGTGATCCTCCTGCCTCAGCCTCCAGAGCCACCGGGCTTAAAGATATGGCCACCATACCCAGCAGTTCATTTGTTTTTAGTGCTGAATAATATTCCATTGTTTATATGTAGCACAGTTTATCCCTTCACCTACTGAAGGACATCTAGGTAATCATAATTTGGCAATTATAAATAAATCTGCTATGAATATCCATGTGCAAGTTTTTGTATGGACCTAAGTTTTCAATTGCTTTAGGGACACAGTTACTGGATCATTTGGTAGACGCATGCAAGTAACTATCTTAAAGTGCTTTATCACCTGCAATGTATGAGAGCTCCTCTTGCTTCATGTCCTCTCCACCTTTTAAGTTATCAGTGTTTGGATTTTGCCTATTCTAATAGTTGAGCAGTAATATCTCATTTGCAATTTCTTAATGACATGATGTGAAGCATCTTTTCATATGCTTATTTGCCATCTACAGCTTCCTTGGTGAGGTGTCTATTCAAGTATTTGGCCCATTTTTAAAACCAGATTATTTTCTTGTTGATGAGTTTTAAGAGATGTGTATTTTGGATAATAGTCCTTTACCAGATACATCTTTTGCAAATATTTTCCTTCAGTGTGTAGCTTGTCAGTAATTTTTATTTTTTAAAGTTCCCCTTTTTACAGACTTTTCTTAAAGATTAAGATATTAGCAAATGTATGCTTTCTACCAACAAACATTTAAAAATAAATAATAAATTTTACACTGCCAAAGTCTATAAATTTTCATTTTGTTGTAAAAAAAATCATATAATAATTATTCATCATATTTAAATATATTCATTGCTGACTGCCAATGAACTCTCTCCTCTGATAAATTAAGATATCTGGAAAAAGGTACAAAACAGAATGGTACTCTCTTTCAAATCATCAGTATAAGATGGAGAAATTGCTGGACCCCTTTCTGGTTTCTACAATTTCTTTGGCTCCCAGTTAGCCACCAGACATTGGGGAGGTATGAAGCAATTATGTCCTCTCCTCTTTTCTTCTGTTTCCTCTTCCCTTTTGTTTCTTCTGCCCACTTCCCCTCCCCCTCCTCTGCCTCCTTGATCTGTTACCTGAGGTAAAGGCTGGGAAAGTCTGGAGGGAAAACATTCATGCTTTCCTTCTTATGGTTTGGAGAGTTTATACTTAGATTACTCACTGCATAGTTTGTGAATTTCAGTTTTATTCTGTGTCTTCATTGGTATTTTAGTGAAAATTAGAAAAGACACTATCGCAAAAAGATAGACCATCTATCTTTTTTTATAATTAAACTTTTTACTTTGGAATAATTGTAGATCCATAGCAAGATCAAAGAAATATACAGGGAAGTCCTGTGTACCCTACACCAAAACTTCCTCAGTGTTAACATCACTTTTTTTTTTTTTAAATGTGATTCTTGCCATCTGAACTTCCTTTTCAGTGAAATCTCAGGGAACATCTTTCGTTTATTCTCTAATTGCATTGTTTGATTTTTAAATTTTAACTTTTGAGAGCTCTTTATTGTGATATAATAATAATTGAAAAAGTTAATCTGAGTTTCTGGTTCTCAGCACACAGCTCCTAAAAAACTTGGACTCTCAGGAGTGAAGACTACCTTTTGTGTATTAAATAGGTGAGTGGTGGGTGGGTTCCTGAATAGCTTCAGGATGGGCTGGTTGCCAGAAGGAGCAAGTCATAATGAGAGGATTGGAACTATTCAGCCCCACTCCCTAACCTCCGTGGAGGGTAGAGGGACTGGCAACTAAGTTCAATCACCATTGGCAAATGATCTAATCAATCATGCCTGCATAACAAAACCTCTATTAAAAAACCCTTAAAACGTGGGTTTCTGGAATTCTAAGCTGGGGAACCACAGAGGAGTTGGGAGGTCAGCACACTTGGAAAGAGCATGGAAGTTCTGCACACCCCCACTCCGTGCCTTGCCTGATTCATCCATTCTATTTAACTTTCCCTGAGTTGTACTCTTTATAACAAACCAGTAAACATAAGCAAGTATCTTCCTGAGTTCTGTGTATTGTTCCAATGAGCTATTAAACTTGAAGGAAGTCATGGAACTTCTGATTTTGTAGCCACACTGGACATTGGTGTGGGTGCCCTGGGGACCCAAGACTTGCAGCTGGCATGTGAAGTGAGTTCAGTCCTATGAGACTGATCCCTTTAGCTTTTGGAGCCTGCACTAACTCTTGAGTAGTTAGTTTCAGAATTGAATTGAATGATAGGACTCCTCTCAGTAGCTAGAGAATTTGACATCGATAATCTTCATAGAAGTCCTTTGTAGAATATATACTTTGGGTTTCCATTTGCTCTTTGACACAATATAGAAATTTAATTGATTTTTGTGTTAATTTTGTATCCTGCAATTTTGCTGGACTAACTCATTTATTAGATCTGGGAGTATCTGTGTAGATTTTTGACATATTGATGTCATCTGAAAACAGAAACAGTGTCTTCTATTCTAATCTATGTACCTTTTATTTGTTTTTCTTGCCTGATTGAAGTGAATATAACATCCAGTTCTATGTTGAATTAGAGTTGTGACAGTGGATATTTTTGTTTTGTTTTCACTCTCAGAAGAAAGGCATTTAGCCTTAAGTACTTTTCCCTAAGAATGATGTTAACTCCTCCCACTGAAATCTATATTGGAAGATCTTCCTTTGCCGCTTTCTAGTTTCTGGTGGTTTCCACCGTTTGTGGTGTTCCTTGACTTGCAGCAGTATACCATCTATCTCTCCCTGAGTGTCTCTGTTTTCACATAGTGTTCTTATCAGGGTATCTATCATATTGATTTAGAAGCTCACTCTACTCCAGTATGACTTCATTTTAACTAAACTGATTACATCTCCAATGACTTTCTTTCCAAATAAGATCACAGACTGAAATACTGGACATTAAGACAAAAAAGTCTGGACATTAAGACAAAAAGATAAAAAAATCTCTTTTTAAGGGAACACATTCAGCTCATAACAGTATTATTCCCTACTTACCTTTAAAGGCTACAGGATCTGTGTGCTCTTCCCTATTTATTTCCTGTTATAAGCATTTGTGTCTTTTCATTTTTTGTCTGTCCATCTTGCTAGATTTCAAAGTTATTTATTTATTTATTTTTCACGGAACTAGCGTTTTGTTAATTTTCTCTGTTTTCAATTTCATTGATCTATATTCTTATCCTTATTATTCCTTATTTCTGCCTGTGCTGGACTTGTTTTGCTCTTCTTTTTCTAGTTTCTTGGGCTGGGAACTTAGATCACTGTTTTACTCATGTGAGGGTTCTAGGAACTGCCACATCAAATCTGTCTGGTGTCAGTATTTAAGCCCCTTCCTCTCTGTTGCCCACTTCAGGAATAAAGAGGAAAATGGCACAGGGGGAAAGTCAGGTGTTTGAGCTGTACCTAGAGTAAGACCTCCCTTACTTTTCCCTACCTTCCAAAAGTTGAATGTGCCATTTCCATGCAAGACATTGTATTTTTATTCAGTAATATTGAAATAATAACTTCAAGTACAGCCTTGATATGTTACAAGAAACTGATGATACACCACTTTAGGATTCTACTTTCAGATTTCCCTTTAGGTCTGCCTCACATTCTCTTTGTAGAATCTCAGAGGAAACTGATCATTTGTTTCTTTGGTGGCCACCTTACACTTTTTTCAGAGTGACTAGATGAACATATTCAGCTATGTGGATCTCTACAATTAATTTCTTTGCATCTTAGGAGGGTATATTATTAGAAATTTAGGTCTAATGTGCAATGTCTAGCTGCTAGTTGGATTAAAATAACCATATTAGATTAATCAGACATGAGCCACTATGGTATTTGGAATAAATTAGGTAAGGCAAAGAGAGTGCATAGAAATAATACTGAATTGAATTTGCAGCGTTACAGAGAATTTATGATTTGGGACTGGGTGTTTCAAGTGGAGAACATAATCAGTCTTCAGTGTATGACTTTGTTATATTGAAGAGGTATATAAAAATTGCCTTGTGAATTTGCAAAGTAGAAAATAGTCTTTTCTTCAATCTCCACAATTATGTTTTTAAAGTCCTGTTTCCATGCTTGGCACACATTAATATCAGAATTGCTCATTACTGTTCTTTGTCTGTCTGGATCCACAGGCTAGACTAAGCACCATAGGAGACTTGGCTCTTACTGCTGCGATTGCAATCAAACAGTATTTGGAGACATTGTTACTAAGAGTTTAGAAAATGGGAGTGGCAGAGGGGAGAGGCCATGCCAGGGACCAGAAAAAAGAGTTTGAATCATGATTAGGTCATGCAGCTGCCACAGGAGAAGGATGAAAAGATTCTCAGACTAAAGAACTTCTCCAAAGTGAGTATCTACATACAGGGCTATTGGTTTAAATACTGCCTTTTAGTTTATAGCAATTTATGAATGCTTTTTCCATGTTTTCATGAGGTGAAAAATGAAGAAATTGCTCTGGCACTATTATGTCAATAATATCTGAGATATCATTTTATGGACTTTATTCATTATACATTTATTTTTATTCTGCCTTCTTTTTCCTTCTCCTCCCAATTTTTGAAACATTTTCAAACCTGTGAAAAGTTGGAAGAATAACACATTTTGCCATACTCATTTTCTCTCATTCATATGCCACTTTACTGACTTAATATTTTTTTAAATAAATTTTGTTTTGTATATTGAAGCTATACAACATGTTATGGGATATATACATATATATATGAAGAAATTGTTCTGACAATTTCTGAAATTGCTCTGATACATATATATACTATAGTGAAGCAAATTAACATATCCATCATCTCACATTTTTACCCTATTTTGTTTTGTTTTGTGGCAGGAAGGATTGAAACTCATTCAGCAGGGATCTCACACACAGTATAATGGTAGTAACTGTAGCCCTCATGATGTGCATTAAATCTATAGACTTATTCATTCTCCACATCTGTTACTTTGTATCCTCTTCCCATTTCCTTCAAGTACTGTTTTGCTTTCCATTTTTGAACCATTAGAAAGAAATTTATAAGAACCTTCCTCCCTAAATACTTCCTAATAGTTTTCTAAGAATAAGAATATTCACTTTCATAAGTGATGCAACACTATCACCTGAGAAAATGTACAACTCTACAAAATCATTTATCATATTGTGCACAATCAGATCACCACAATTGTCTCTACATTTTTTTATAACTATGTATTTTTTTACTCCAGGAACCAATCAAAACTCATTGGTTGGTTATGCCCTTGATTGTGTCTTTTCAGACTTTGAATCTAGACAACTATTTCTCCCTGGTTCTTTCTGTCTCATTACATCAACTTCCTTTTTAAAGGTCAACAGATTTAGAAAATAAAAATGAAGGCTGTTCAGCTAATTTGGATGTCAGATAAACAATGGATCATCTTTCAGTGTACTACATACTATGTTTATACCAAAAGATGATTTGTTGTTCTGAAATTCAAACTTAACCGGACAGTCTATATTTTATTTGATAACTCTTCTTTTTGGAAAGTCCAGGGTGGTTGTTTTATAAAGTAGTTCAAATTCTGGATTTGCTTGTTTTCCAGTGATTTGATTGTTTTCCAGTGATTTGATTCCATTAACATTTTTTGGAGAAATACTTTATAGGTGATGTTGCGTGGTTCTGATTTCATCACATTATAGGGGGGATATATCTAATGGTACCATTGGTGAAGCTAAATTCAATGTTGGATTAAAATGATTACTACCAAATCATTCTAGTTAAAAACACTTTCCTACCTTTGACATTTTTGAGTAATTTGTGGGGTAATATTTTGAGTCTAAGTGCATACCTGTTCCCAGTCACTTTTTATGCAATGATTTTACCATTCATTAGTGATAACTTCCTGAATCAATTATTATGTTGTGACTCTTGAAATTATTTTCTAATTTTATCATCCCTTCTGCATTTATTATTAGTTATTAGTTTGCATTTGCCTGTAAGCAAGTCTCCTCCCCACCCCCTTCTTCTCTCTCTCTCTCTCTCTTTCTCTCTCTCCATAACAAAGGAAGTTTAAAATTCAACTTGCTATAATCCATTACTACATTTTTCTTTTTACTACTTTTTTCAATAGCTGGTTTTGGTCAATGGAGGGTACTGCTCTTTGGTACCATGAATATGAGCTCAGGTTGTCTTTGAATGTTTGTTTTCATTCTATGACAAAGATGTCCCTGTACTCTTCTTTCCAATAAGGGAATTAGGCTTTTTTCTCATAAATTTGTCCAACTATCAGTTGACTGCCATCCTGCTCCAAATCCATTGCTTCTGCTCTATTATTCTAGAGTTGGACCCTGCAAACACGCTTCCTTTTCTAGTTGCACAATAGCGAGCTTTGTCAGTAGAGGGCGCTAGAGAGACACTGAAGAACTGGTCTCAGGCTGTTCAGGGTCCTTACTCTTCTTGCTTCTAAGGCGCAGCTGCCAGCTTTGTATACAAACATGCAGTGGCGCTAACTCTCTGGCTTCCTGCTTAGCAGTCCTGCTCCATGATTTCCTACTTGCCAGGCTCGGTCTTCAAGCACCCTGTGGTTAGTATCCTGTTTACCAACTTCAGCCCACCCTCTGTGGAGCGGACACACAAACTTCCCTACCATCTCCTGAGCTGCAGCTGCACCCTTTCAATGGGCGTGATGATCTCAACTTTGCCAGGAGTTCCCCTTTGCAAATTGTTCGTTATTTGGGTACTCTCAGCCCTATGCTATGATTAAAGTTGTCTTTTATCCTCTCTGATTAACCTCCTATATCTAGTTAATAATTATGTTAGTTTCCCTGCTCAATTTACTGGTGTATTTTCTGTTGTCTGAGTGAACCCTGACTGATAGAGAAGTGTTCCACAGACTGGGATTTAAATGGTACCACGGCTAAAAGATGTGAGTTCAGGATAAACTTGGTCATGCCCTAGGATTTGAGCACAGTGCTGAGCCGCTCCCAGATGGGAAACGACATACTTGCATTCTGTGGAGTGTATGGATTACACAATTACTCGGGCTATCACCTGCACTTAAGTGTGATAAAGTACCAATTGAAGCAAGTAAGTCGGGACCCAAAGGGCTGGGGCACTTGACTAAAGAGGACTGTGTTATGGGATTGCCTTGTCATAGTAGAAAAGCTTTCCTGATACTCAGCTTGTAATGGAACTCCCTCATCTATTTGTCTGTTTAATGGCTTCCTTTTAAATTTAAATTTCTAGTGTATGTGGAGATTGTTTTGATATATGGTGTAAGATATGGATTCATTTTTTCTTTGTCCAAATGGATATCCAGTCACTCATACTCATGTATTAAAAAGTTGTCTTTTCCTAAGTGGTCTTGGATGCCATCTTTTTCATATATTAATTTCCACATGTGCTGGGATCTGTTTCTGAACTTACTGTTCCCTTCCACAGATCTGTCTATTCATGTGCCAGTACCACAATGTTTCTTTTAAAGAGGCTTTATAGTGTGTGTTAATATTGGTTCACTAGTTCTCCCTTGTTGCTGTAACTTTTTAGAATCTTTCTTCATAGTTTTATGCTTATTTTTCCATATAAACTTTAGAAGCAGTTTATATAGCTCCAGGAAAAAATTTTACTTTTATTGTTTATTGGAATCAAATTACGTGTGTAGGTTACTTGCAGAGAACTAACATTTTTATGGTGTTGAATAGCACAATACAAAAATAAATACTATCTTTCCATTTGTTCAAGTCTTCTTTGGCTTTCAGGAGTGTTTTGCAGCTTTGATAATATCATTTTTGCATATTTCCTGTTAAGTATTTTCTCTTTTTTTTATATTAATGACATATCTTCTAAATGGTCAGTGTTTGTATTTGGGGGGGATGTTTTAGGTGTATTTTATATCATACTACCTTGCAGATTTCATTAGTTATCATTTTCAGTATTGATTCTCACCTACATAGAAATGTAATTTATTTCCCAATTCTTGTGCTTAATATCATAAGTTTCTATTTCAATATGATGCTAAACAGTGGTGAAGATAGGGGACATACTTGCTTTGTCCTTGATCTTACAATGGGAATGCCTCTAATGTTTCTCCATTGAGTACGATGCTGGTTTGGGGCTGAGGCTTAAAATATTTCATCATATTTAGGAAGTATCCCTTAACTTTGGTGTTATAAAATTAGGAATGAATGTTGAATATGTCACAAGTTATGTAACATTTTATTACTTGCTCACTCTTATTTCTTTTTTCTCTTCCTTTATCCTGATTTACTGTGAGGAGAGTATGTCTCACTTGTCCATTGATACTGGCTTTAACTGTGTGGCATGCTTTGAATGATGGAATTTGATTAAAGGAAGCAGTGTCTCAGTTCTGATTGCAACACATCATGTTTCTGCTCACTCTTCTTGTGTCTCTGCTTCTATCATTAGGATTTGCCCTGGGACAGTTGCTGATCCCAGACTGAGAGATACATGGAGTACAACCCAATCTATCCTGCACACTTGAGCACCACCACTCTGGTCAACCCACCAACTGAGGAGCAAGAAAAGTAAATATTAAGTGTGTGGCAAGCCCCTGAGAATGTGAGTGCTAGCTGCTCATCATTTTCACTGAAAGAACTAACACATATAAAGTCCTTTTTAATCATCCATAAATCTAATCACATGACATTTTTTTTCCTTAGACATAGACATATGGTGAATTATAGGAATTAATTTACTTATATTGACACACCATTGCCCTAGAATAAATTGTCTTTGGTTACGATGGGTTCTTTGTGCTTGTTTTTACATTCTGTTTGCTGGTATTTTATTTAGGAGTTTTCCAGTGCTAGTGATGAATGAGACTGGTGTGTGTGTGTGTGTGTGTGTGTGTGTGTGTGTGTGTGTTTATGGATGCAGTCTTTTTCAGGATTGGTTATAATAATGGAATAAAGATCATTTGAGAGATTTTTTCCATTTCATTCTCTACTACAGTTTAAGTGGTATCGGGACTATCTGGACATTGAAGATTTGATGTCAAATCTGTCAAATGATTTGGAACTAGTTTTTTATAGCTAATTCTTTATAGTGTTCTTTTTTTTAAGTCTTTATAGTTAACTTTTCTCTTTGCTCCATAGAAATTTGTATGTTTATTTCTATACATTCCAGGGTTCATTTTGGTATAGAGATTACTCCTGATAGTTTGATTTAAGATTTTTCAACTTTATAACAGTATGAAAATTATAGACATTCAGTAGAACTCACACTGTGAATTCCTGTGGTAATGATACACAGTATGATGATTTCTCGTGATGCTGGGTAGTGGCAGTGAGCCACAGGAATCAGTCATCCTTGTGATCAGAAGGGTAGTAACTGTACAGTGTAGTGTTGCTAAGCTGTGATTTTGATTTTTGGTTCATTGAATACATTGTTGACTTACAATATTTCAAATGTACAGTGTATTGATCTGGATGTAACTCTACCAAAAGTCAAGGAGCATTTGTGTTATTTTCCAAGAAAAAGATCCTAGTCATCTAGATTTTCCTTTTAACTTGAATATAATTGTGCCAAGTTGTCTCTTTTGATTTTTGAAGAGTTCTAAGTCTCATTGGCTATGTCCTTGTTTTTGTTTCTTATTTGTGATATTTGCCTTTTTTCATTATTAGGCTGGCTAGTGGTTTATTCTGTTGATTTTTTCCCCAAAGTACTAGTGTTCTGATGTATTAGTTTCTAATGTTTTCTGTTCTCTCCCTCATTACTTTTACTTCTAGTTTTGTCATTTCCTTTCTTTTGCTTTGTTTGGTAGCTCTTTTCTAATTTTTAAAATTAGAGCTCAATTCACTTATTTTTATTCTTTTTATTGTTGCAAGAATGTAAAGCTATCTGTTTTTCTGTGATTATTGGATTAAGTGTATTCTATTGATTTTTGTCTTCAATGTTTCTTTTTAAAATATTCTGCAGTTTTAATTTTTTCCTCTTTGGTCTGAAGGGAAAATAGACAATTCTCAAATTTCTAAGTAGAATATGTAGTTATAGAAAGAGCAGAAGAGCAAGACAGGGAATTGAAGAAGCCTGCTCTACTCAGTCTTCCATAAATTTTAGTTTTGAATGAAAATTTGAATTCTGATTATACTTGAAACAGCATTTAAAATGTTTCTGTTACAAAGGGTCTATCTCTTTCTTATCTAAGAGTGCTCTGAATAGCTATAAGACCTGGACAAGTTTTTATCAAAGGCAGGAAAGTAAAGAGCTTACTGAACAAATTAACAAGTAGTGATGAGAAAAATAAAATGGATTTGTGATTACATGCAGACTTTGGTTAGTTTCTGTATCAGCTATGTTAAAATTAGTAAAAAGGCTTTTTTGGTGTGGCGGAGGCATTATTGCTGAGTATCAGCTCCCACTTGACCCTTGTTTCATTGACTAGGGACTTAAGATCAGCCAGAAACTGTTCGGTGGATCCTGCCACTGATCCCAGCAGACTCTGTGAAATCCAGCATGTTCATTAAAATGGTTACACATTAGTAATTTGGAGACAATTGTGCAAAACTAAATAAGCAATTGAGGCTGGACACAGTGGCATACGCCTGCAATCCCAGTGGCTTAGGAGGCTGAGGCAGGAGGATTGTGAATTCAAATCCAGCCTCAGCAAAAGTGAGGCACTAAGCAACTGAGTGAGACCCTGTCTCTAAATAAAATACAAAATAGGGCTGGGGATGTGGCTCAGTGGTTGAGTGACCCTGAGTTCAATTCCAGGTACATGTCCCCCAACCCCCAAATAAGCAATTGACAACACCAAATTCCTTACATTCAGATACAAGATTTATTCACACCAACAAAAATAATCACAACAAAATATACACTAATTTAAAGAAAAAGATTATAGTGACACAAAATGTTATATTCTTTTAAGTGTGTTTAAGTATTTTTGCTTCTGTATATCTTTCTATTCATAAAAGAATAACAAATATTAAAATGCAGTGATAGTTTGCATTTTTTCAATGGAAAGGATGTAGACAACATGCTGAAGCTTTTAGGTTACAGGGTGTTACCATGACAAAGCAACAAACTAATATTCAAAAACATTATCTATTTCCAGATCCACATACATATCCATTCACCCACTAAACTGAGAAATAAGCATTTCATATTGTCTTTCAATTCTCTATGATGTATTTTTTTTTTTTTACTAATAGTGAAGTACAAAAACATACATTTTTTTTCTTTTTAATTGACCTCAGAAGATGCACTCTCTATTTCATGAGAAATACGAAATATCAGGTGTTTATCTTCTTCCTTACTCTTAGGGTCTAGGACTAGCTTGTCTTCATGGCTATGAGATTCATGGCTGTGGAATTCCTGACTGACTTTGGAACTTTCCTGACTGTCAATCACATCAGAGTGCTCACTGCTGTTATCACTGGCATTCCTCTTATATTGCCTGGTCTGCTCATGGCTGTGGGTTTCCACACTCTGGTCATCCGGCTGACTGGTTTCTTGACTGTCCTTCCCATGACTGTCCCAATCAGAGGGCACTTTCAAGTGGTGGGCAACAGGGATGGCCTTCCGAGCTTCATTCAACTCTGCACTCTCCATGTGTGAGTTAAGGTCCTCATCTGTAGCATCAGGGTACTGAAGCACAGCAAAGACAGAAGAAGAATTATATGACTCTTTCCTAGAAAAAGCACTATGATCCCAGAAAAGGCATTGATAATGAAATGTGGACTGGCTTAAATTTTTACCTTATTAAGATTTCTTCTAGAATGAAAGTATGGCATTCGCCAGTAAATGGATGGAACAGGAGTCTATCATGCTAAGTGAAATAAACCAGTCCCCCCAAAACAAAGGTCAAATGTTCTCTGATAAATGGAAGCTAACATTCAACAAGGAAGTGGGAGGGAAGAATAGAAGTTCATTGATTACACAAAGGGGAATGAAGGGAAGGGAGGGAGGATGGGAACATAAAAGACAGTAGAATGAATCAGACATAACTTTCCTATGTTCATATATGAATGGATACCTGACCAATATAATTCCATATCATGTACAGTCACAAGAATGGGAAGTTATACTCCATGTATGTATGTCATAATACATTCTACTGTCACGTATGACTAAAATGAAAAAAGAAAAAGAAAAAACTCACTAAGTGGAAAAAGTGTTGTATTTAATGATCATAAAGGAGATTATTAATAAATGCTTGCTAAATGAATGAATGATTAATGAGTATTCAGACTCTGGTTTCCTAGAATTGAGCTCTCTTCGTTACCAATGGATGTGTCTATTAAAGGATTTACCTGGACTTCAGAAATGTAGAACTTCTTAGACTTTGACCTCAGTCCATAATCCACACTATCACCTCGGCCATCATAGGTTTCCACTGTGGGGACAATCTGAGTGAAAACTGGGGTGTCTGGACCATCAGTGGGAGAGTCAGTGACCACTTCATCAGATTCATCAGAATGGTGAGACTCATCAGAATGGTGAGACTCATCAGAATGGTGAGAATCATCAGGATGATCATCATCATCAGAGTCGTTTGAGTCAATAGAGTCTTGACCATCCACATGGTCTCCATCATCATCATCATCCACATCGTCCATGTGGTCATGGCTCTCATTGGACTTACTTGGGAGGGTCTGAAAATCAAGACAATCCAACCAGTTAGTGTCTCCAGTTTTTATCTTTCCTCAACTTTTATGGTGCATTAGTCTTTAATCTTTCTTTTATTTAGTTTTAGAATCTATGCAATTACAAGATACTGTGATTTTCAGAAGCTGAAGTAAGAGTCTTCCAATGTCGCTTTTAAGACAGGGATAAATGAAATGATACTCTAAGGTACTGTTCTTGCTTTCCAGGAAAAAAATAATTTTCATAGGTATTTTTAAGACAAACATTTGCATGTAATATTCATATTTTAACGTTTTGTCTTTATACATATTAGATATTATTTAGTTTACAAATTAAATGATGTAGTAGAGATAGACACATAATTGTGAGGTCAATTATTCAATTTAAAATGAAAATTCTGAAGCTATCAGAGCATCCATATTTTAATGTGTATACCAAAATCTATAACCACATTCCTACTATCATGTATAATTAAAAGGTGACTCTGTTATGCATATGTGCATAAACCACAGCTCAAATCTGTCCACTGAATTAATCAGTTAATGTCTATTAAAATTCTAATCAATTTTAGAATTGATAATGGATCATTCATCTAACTTCCCTTATTAGAGATTTTTAGCATATACAAGTTGAATCTTAATGGAAAATAGATTTATCTCCTTGTTCAGAAAATACATTAATAGTCTTAATAAAAAGGATAGTTATCAAACCAACTATTATGTTAAGAACAGAAATATTCTAAAGGCAAAAAAAATCTTGACTTTGGTAAGCATTAATCCCATGCTTATCAGATAGTATATAAGACATCTTTAAGATACTTTAAATAAGTGGCAAGCAGCTTAATGTTTCAAGTAACAGACATTAGTAGACATTTTATGCAGCACTGCACTTAAGAAACCTACATTTCTGACATTTAGTGAATGCATGCTATTTTTCCATGCAAGTTTGCAAATGTAATTTCACAAACTTGAACCTAGGCAACAGCTTCTTCCATGTCTCAAGTGATGGGTCTTTGGTGAAAGTGAGAATTTACCTCTTGTTTAAAGTTATCTCTTTCTTCAGAGGACACAGCAGTCTGGAGGAGGAAGTGCATACATTAGTGTATATCATACAAGCTCAGTTTCTTTTTTTTATTCAAACACTAGTTTTTTGGGTTCAAAGAAGATCTTATTTTTCAGCATCATTGTCAAATGTCTTAAAGTGGGAAAAACCAACATGCTGATCAATTGGGAAAAGCATGCATTTTCCAACAGGTTGGAAGGATGCATTTAATCAGCCTGAATGACCTGGGTAGTAACTCACTATTATTTTAGTTTTGAGAAGTTTAGAAATACCTGTGGTGCCAGGAGATTCTGCTTCTGTGATGGATCAGGCTTTAGCCATGTGGCCACAGCATCTGGGTGTTTGTTGTAAAGCTATGAAAAAGGTGCACGTTTGTCAGTATTTAAAAAAAAGAAAGCGAGAAAGACAGGGTTATCAAAATGATATGCTGGAAAAACAACTATACTAATCCCCATGGATAAACATAATATGCATTCATATAGTCAGCTCAAATTTCAGATACCCTTTTTATAAGTTATTTTTACTTGTAGATTCATTTATTGAACTCAATAGCACCTACTATGGGTCAAGCATTCTTTGAAAGTGTTTTACAAATATTAATTTGTTTGATTCCTTTAATTCCCTATGAGATACTTACCATTATTTTCTGCATCTTACAAATAAGGAAACTCAGTCACAATGTGGTTAATTGATAATAAGAGGTAGATTCAGGGTTCAAATCCAGGCTCACTTGTCCTCAAAACTGATTTTCTGCATGAATTTTTCTGAGCAAGGTTTAGAATGGTGATTTACTAGAAAACTTGCTATGCACTTTTCTGGATGAAATTTTCTCTCAGATAAGCATTCCCGGGGCAGAGATTGACTTAATTACTATTGATCTTCACTGGTCTTTTCTCCTTGGAACAAAGAGAAACTCTCCAAGGCAGTGCTATCTCACATAGTATCTTTAACTACATGTGACTATTTAAGGTAATTAAAATTTTTAAATATTTTAAAAAACTCACTTCCTCAGTTGCATGAGCCACATTTTGAATTCTTAATAGTCACGTGTGTCTAGTGGTTGTCTTATCAGATACTTAGAAATATAATATAAACACCATTGCACATAAGTTCTATTGCTGTAATGTGACAAAGATTTTGGTAAGTGGAATGGACTTTTCTTTAGCCAAATTAATCTATCTAGAAAGTAATGATAGACTAATGCATAGAAGTGAAAATTGGTCTGGATGAGTGTCATCTGACAGGCCCAATCACTTCACAGCTCTGTCATTTGAAAATGAGAACCCTGGCCCAATCACTTCACAGCTGTGTCATTTAAAAATGAGAATCTTGGGGGTGCCACACAGTCCTTTCCACAGCCACATGAGGGGGACATGAGCAGAGAAAAAACTAAACAGTAGCACTTAGGATTTCTGTATGGCTGGCTCTAAACAGAGCAGCCTCATTTTGGGCTTCTCTGAAAGATGTTGCTGAAAAAAGAGGTTGTTGGTCTGAAAAAGTTACAAAAGTTACTGTGATATATGTTGGTTTTCGTTAATGGCATATGTAATACAGGGAGACTGTATTTGTAAGTTAAATTTATAATTCAAAAAGTAATATGAAGAAAATACAACCAAATTAACAGATTCAAAAACATTCAGAGCCCAGACATGATGGCTGGTCTGTAATCCCAGCAATTCTGGAAGCTGAGGCAGGAGGATTGCAAGTTTTGAGGTCAGCCTCAGCAACTTAGTGAGAGTCACATCAACTTAGCGAGATGCTATCTCAAAATAAAAAATTTAAAGGACTCATAATAAAAAATTTAGCTCAGAGGTAAAGTGACCCTAGATTCCTTCTCAATAATAAAAAATAAATTTAAAACTTTTTAAAAATTCAGTAATCCTCACACTCCCAGATAAGTATTCCCAGTGCTCATCTCAGGACTCTATCCTTGTCGACTTCCTTGAATTTCCTACTAGCTCTAAATGTCTGGGATTCTTAAAGGCTGAGCCTTGAGCTCTTCATGTATCTCCTAAATACCATTTAATAATACACTGCCATGGCTTCATGTGCCTTTTAAACACGCATCCTTGTCATATTTTATTCTATTTTAAAGTACTAGTCCTTGCCTTCAGTGTGGTCTCTATCTTCCCTGGAAATGTTAGTTTTTCTTGTTCGTTATTGCAATTCAATACCTGTATTCTCAAATCAATTGGAAAACTGACACCTGCACATGCTCAGACACAGCCAGATCACACAGATCCACATAGAACACCTCTCTGCTGTCTTCAGTAAGCAATCTAACTGCAGTGATCCCAGGCAACTCTACACTGGCCTCTATTCTGTTCATCCGGCATTGAACTCTGTGTGCCTTTTTGTCCAAAATCCTCGGAACAAGGCCCACTTGTTGTTCATCTGGCATGGTTTCATCTATTGTGAAGGGGCAGGTACGTCTGCAATGCTGGTCAAATAATTGTAAGAAAGCATTTGGTTTGGTCTTATGCTTGGTTAGAAAAATGTGATCTAAAGTCAGCTGATGAACACAATAGATGCAAACAGCATAAATAGACTTTGCCTTCACAATGGGCTTCTTATAAATATCTTAGGCAATGCTGTATTATGGTCATACCAACAGTTCTGACTAACATCTGAGGTGAATTTTGAACTCATCATTTCACCAAATAAAGCAAACGGTGGAATTTTCTGCTTCGACAACAGCATGTTGATTCATGGAAAAATTTTTCACAAAAATTCATAGAACCAATTTTGTTTAAGTGACAATGGTCCAATAATGGTTTTATTATATGAAAACATTTACTTTTATGGGAATATTTATTAAAAACTATACAGTGCTTTGTACTGGCTTAGATCTACAGTAAGCTGTCAATAAATTCAAATTTATTTACAAATCATAGACTTGAATATAAAGATAAGTAAAACTGCAACAAATGTTTGCAGCACCTCTTGCAAAAAATTGCATAATTTCACTATATGATAAGCCTAAAATATGCTTACCTGCTTTTCCTCAGAGCTGCCAGAATCAGCCTGTTTAACCTTTCAGAGAGAAAAGATGGAAAGAAATTGCAATGTGAAAGTGTTCCTAGCACAGACAAGCACATGATTCATTTGTTCTCAAGAATTTTAAGATTCAGCAGTACTCACTGGGAAGGAGTAGGCAATGCCTAGTAGGCAAAAGAAAATCACTGCAAGTCTCATGGTAGTGACCTTTCCTGCAAAGTATTTTG
This sequence comes from Glaucomys volans, assembly GCA_020662805.1. Lineage (NCBI taxonomy): Eukaryota > Metazoa > Chordata > Mammalia > Rodentia > Sciuridae > Glaucomys > Glaucomys volans. Next base: position 84,540 of record JAJEJO010000226.1, read on the forward strand.
TAAGGAAGAGTTAATATTTTCATAGGTTAAGACACTTTTACATAATAACCACAAATAAAATATATTCTATGGAATCTTTTCTGTTGCTCCAAGAAAACTTTCCTTTTCAATATTAAAATTCTTTGAGTTAATATTTGTATTGCCACTCCTCTTCTCCATCTCTCACTGCTAGCAAGGGAGAGAGAAATTTTACAACTCTGTATTTATTCAACTTTTCAATTTAGAGTTCAGAGATTATACAACCACTAGCTGATGTGTTCAGCTATCTAAATCTCACAACGACAGACAATTTAATAACTAAAATAATAAACTAGGGTGGGGAATATTTATTTTGCAGGGAAGAAAGACACAAAGAGAAAATAAAAGTGTGAAAGAAATTTGATTTCTCTATTTTTCCAACATGTATTTCAAATGTGAATTTTAATTTAAATTATGAAGGTGGTGCTTAGTTGCAATGAGTTATCTTTGAAGTTATTTAGTAAGATATTCTAGAAATTTGAAATGAGCAAAGAAACACTGATAAACAATTAACAGATTTTCTGTTTGTGATAATGAACCTATAGTTGTCTTGTGAAAATTTCAGAAAGGTTTTATTTTTCCTTAAAAATGAAATAAATAATTTTTCAAATAGCCTCATCAGTGGCTTGCATTAGCATGAAAGATTCTTTTAGTTTTAATTTCCTCCACGATCATCTAGTCACTTATAGTAATATAACCATACTCATCCCAAAGGGACATAAAATTTTACCTTCTGAATGGAAGCAGTAGTTTCCCTTCCTTTGAGAACCCGAGGAAGTATTTTTAAGTTTTATATATGACTGACTTTCAAACTACCTAGAAACCTTTGATCCAGGAGACCTGTTATGTATCTTACCTGCTTATTAAAAAAACTAGAACAATAAAAGTCCAATTAACAGCCTTACAATTAAAACTGTTTTCCTTACAACTTGGACTTCCCTATGAAGTTCAGCTGAACGCACACACTATGACACAGTAGCCAGCTGCAGGCTTACCTTGGCTGGTGTCTGGTGGAGGAGGCTGCAAGTGACCTGAGAGTCCAGTGCCAGACGATGCTGTGCTCTCTGGCTCCTCTTCCTGCTGCTGACAACCCAGACCTCCCAGAATTTAAATGCTGCTCCAGACATTCTCCACCAACTCAGGGAGGCGGAGAAATGTGTCATGAGGTTTTTTGCCACTGCCCAGCCCACCTGCTCCCACACTTCCCCCTCTGGTTTTGTGGTGGAAAAAAAATAACCACACACACACACACACACACACACACACACACACCTACAGTTAAAACATTACCTATGTACAATATCATTAACTAGATTTTTCATTTGTGGGATTGGTACTCAGCCTCCTTGGAAGAGCACTTTGGGGTTCCATAAAAAAGGGAAGAGTAAATTGTTCTTCCAAAGGTTTTATTTATAGTTTCTCCATTAGTAGAAAAAAAAGATCAATGTAAATCCCAAATGAAATTAAATAGGATGGATTTTATTTTTGGTTTGAGCTGCAGATAAAGGTTGAACCTGCAAGCAATTTGCCTGTATCATTATGCTTCGACTAGATTAGAAGGCTATTGTTCAGGCAGACAAAGAGTTCAGAAACATCCCTCTCTCCTTTACTACCCAGTAGCTCAGTTTTGTGATTTCAAGTTTGTAGCAGCTTGTCATTAGACAAATGACATTAGCAACACTCAAATTCCTGTGCAAATTCCTTCATGCACGTGAAGTTGGACTTCCAGTGACCTTTCAAAGACATGGATCTTTGTTGTGCCAATTTTTTTGGAGGTGAGAAATCCAATAATTATGTCACTATATAAAATAGAAAAAGGGGAATGTACGCTGGATGTTCCCAAAGCAAAGCTGTTTCTGACTGACAGCAGGATGCTGACTGGAAAGTGAAGCTTGAGGAGCCAGATTGTGACTTTCAATCCCACTCTGTCACTCATGACCCGTGTGACGTTGGGCAAATGCCTTAGCTACCTATGCTGTTTCCTCACTTGTAAAATGCAGATGCTATTATCTAGCTCACAGGACTGTTGAGAAGTTTAAATGAATTACAATATGTAAAACTAACAATGCTTGGCACACAGTAGATACAAATGTTCTGCATAATTTAAGGATTATGAGTGTGTTAACTATTACTGAAATTTTTAGCAGGAGGAGGCTGTAGTGATTTGTCCTATCTTTAAATGGAATAGGTCATCAGAATGAGGGCTAATGTGAGATCTTTAAATTGTATACATTGAAGAGTAATTTGCATACTTCTAAAGGAACAGATTATATTTCTTTTCCTAGTTTTCTCCCAGGATATACAGTGTTAGCTGCTAATAAGAAACAATTTAATGAATGTATTAAAAAGACTTTATTGAGTATTTAAAAGGTGTTGGTGAGAGAAAACTGCAGCTGAAGTCTGAATATTGTAGCAGAAGCCAGGATAGCAAAGCTCTGGGCCCATTTTAAATATTTTATATTGATGAGATTACTATCCTCTTCATTCTCCTTTTTCAGTTGTGAAATGGAGATCACACTATTATTTACCTTACACCTCCATTAAAAGAATTATGTGTGAATTGAGATTAAAAATAAATGATTCTATTATTACATTAGTTCTGAAGTGTCAGTATTTTTGCCAAGTATTTCTTTTAATATATAGATTACAAAATTTCCTGCAAGGTTAGTAGTACTATAACTAATCCATAGATTTCATGAACATTTGGTGGGGGGAAATATGTCTCTTTTGAGTAGGACATATTCCAAATGAATTGATACTATTGATTTGTAGGTTATCAGCACACTTCAATAATTGAGATGGTACCTATCTTGACAAAATATAGAGCATGCAGGTTATAAAATTGAAAAACAACACTTCTTACTTTTGCTTTTAAAACCATTTTCTTTCCCCTTTAAACACATTACCTATAGAAGCTTGTCATGTTTTCAATTTAGTAGAGGGAAGTCTGCAAATTCCAAAAACAACACGATTTCCACAGCTTTCACTATAGTTTGCTCTGTGCCCACAGTCATGATTCAATGTGAATTTAGAGAGTTATAGGAATAGATTTTGTTGGAGCCCAGCCATTCTGAGAAGAACCATATGACCCTTCACTGGAATCTCCCTTCTGGTCATGGCTCTAAAGTACCACTTGATGGCAGCATTTCTGAAAAGGATTTCAGAACACATTCTGGTTCTAGAAACTTTCTTATTCCAGAAGGATAGAATGTCCATGCCTTTAATAGCAAAACTCTAACTCGGTAGTAGAGTTCTCCATTAGTTGGAATGCCAGGTGAGGAAACATTTCTTAATAATGACTCACTATACAATTGGGACAAAGACCAAGAGAACCAACGCATTCTTGTTCTACTCCGTTGATGCCCTCAGCCATGTTGGTGAGGTGCTGATGGTGTTGTCTCCTTCCCCATTCCTACACTCACTCAGAAGGTTACTACTAATCCCAAGGTATCACTCAGAGTCAAACCTTGTGAATTTATGGTTGAAGAATGTGTTTGGGATGAGTCAGAGTTGAGAATATAAAGTGATTTGAAATGGGAGGCAATTCTGCAATGCATAGAGTGGACAGTATGTGATTCCAACCTTTGAGGAGGCCCATGTTTCTTGCATTTTGTACTGAAACATGCTGCTAACACTTTTCCTGGGTATGATTTTTCAATTGTCAGAATTAAAACATGCTAAGCAATGTAAAAGAGAAAATTACAATCTGTTGTATTTTCGGTTTTCATTTTTGATTAGGCAAATGGTTGGCCATTAGAATCAAAAGGTCACAATGCCTAAATTGCTTGGAAATCTTGTATGTATAAATGAAAACATTTAAAAACTGGAATTAAAACACTTTTAAACTAAAATGGAAAGTCATTTTTTTGTTAAAATACAGAAACTTATAAGAAGACACATGAAAACATAAAATATATTGTTTTTTCCTTGAATTTCATGAAAGTTCCCATATCATAGAACAATTTAAGTGTCTAAATTTCATTTAAGTTGGTGACCAACTCTGTTATGTTCACTTTTAGTTTATTTGGCCATTTCTAATTGCAGTCAATGTAGTTATTTCAATTTTTTCATTTCTATAAGTAATTATATTTTTCCCTGGGTCAAGACTCAGATATAACTCTGATTATCTTAGTAACACCACCAATACATCATAAAAAAAGTTGGGAATTAAAGCTAATCAGAAGTCAAGTGTAATGTTCATCACATGTAGTCTAGGGAAATACGTATTTTTGATCAGAGGGAGGGAAACAAATGTAGAAGATTAAAGAGCAGTGTTTTCAATTTCAGACATAAAATTAGAACATTTCAGAAATATAAATAAGAAGTATCTGAAACCATTTATTTCATTGCTCAAATGAAAATTTGAGACAACAAAATTCAGCACCTGGAAAAAAAAATGTTCTTGTTACTGTAAACATTGGTTTTAATGTAAAATAAATGAAAATAAAAGTCATACTTCAGATCCAAAGAAATGTTGCAGAGTAAATAAGTGCTCAATAACTTGTCTATTACCCACTCAGTTCTCCATCTATAATAACAAATTCTGAACATATACTTTTCCTAGTGAATACAGTGTATAGGACCTGTAGTTGAATCCATAGTATATCTCATGTATCCAATCTAATATTTGCCAGTTCTCAAGAATGTAGTACTTATTTTCTTATTTTCTTTTTTTGGCAGTTGTTATGATTTAGATATGAGGAGTTCCCCATAAGCTCCTGTGTTAGTGCAGGGATGAAATGATTAGAAGAGCCATAACCAAATTAGTTCAGCCCAGTTTGAACAGAATAACTTGGTGGTAAACATATGCAGGTGGGTCATGGCTGGAGGAGGTTGGTCATTCAGGGTGTACCCTGGAAGGGTTATTCTTCTCTGTCGCCTCTTTCCTCTCTCCATGTTTTTCTTTCCTCCTATCATGAATGGAGCAGCTTCCCTTCACTGTACCCTTTTATTCTATAATGTTCTGCCTCAACCTGGGTCCAGAACAAAGCAGTCAGTCAACTGCGTAGACTAAATCTCCTCAAATATGAGCTCAAAATAAACTTTTCATTCTCTAAATTGTTATTTTCAGATATTTTGGTCATAGCTATGGAAAATTGACTAACACAGAAATTGGTATCAAGGGTGCAATCATTGCTGTGACATACCACACCATGTGGTTCAGAAGCCTTTGGAACTGATTTGAAGGAGGAGTATGAAAACGTTTGGAGATGTAGCATGAAGAAGACTTAGAGTGTTGTAAGCAGGGCTTAATTGGGCAATTCTGGTGGGAGCTCAGAAAACGAGAATGCCTACAGGAATGAGATAAATACTATGCTTGAGAGGTTTTATAGGGAAATGAGAACTCTGTTGGGAATTGGACTAGAGGCCATTTGTGTTAAATTCTCACAAAGAACTTGTTTACATTTTCTTGTGTCCTGAAACTTTGGTGTGAGTCTGGACTTAAAAAGGATGGACTAATTAATCTAGTGGAGGAAATTTCAAAGCAGCACAGCATTCAGACAGAAGCATGGATATTACTATCAGGTTTTAGCTAGGTTTACTGTGAGAATAAGTAGCAGTTAGCAGAGCAGAACAATTTTTAAACTTACAGTTTGGCCACAGAAGTGTTTGTAAAACTGGGACCAAGGAGGTTATGGTTGCTGAAGAGGCTATACCTACTAAAGAAATGATAAGTATTGTGCACAGAGAAATTAGGAAAGATGCCTTGAGAGCATCTCAGGAATCAGCAAGAACACACCTATCACAGGCTCAATTGTTTAAAAATGAAAACTCATTTAAGAGACCATTGAGGCACCCTGCTCACTCAGGAGGCCTAGGAAGTTTTCTACCCTACTCAGTCACCTACGCACTCAGAAACCATTGCACTCATGGTTGAAAGAGGCCTGGCTATAGTTTGAGATGGCAGCAAACCTTGGTGTCATTCATGTGGTGCTGGTTCTGCAGGAGTGCATGATACTAGAGTCATGAAGGTTTCCATCACAATTCCAAAGGGTGGCCTGGAAGGCCTGGAAAAGTGTAGGGTCAGAATCCCCACAGGATGCTTATGAATGGGCAATGTGTGAAGTTGTGAGGGTTAAGCTGAAGCTAGAACGGAGGACCCAAAAATTGAGAAAGGTCCAAAAAATGAACTGTCTGGTGAGGAAAAATGCTGGCTGCTGAGACTGGGCCAAGAGAGAGGCCATGAGTGCTACAACAATGAAGGTCAAAGAGGTGGGACTTCCCAAGCCCTTTGGAGAGAGCATCTCATCATAATGTGCTCCAAATGCCAGACAAAGGGATACAGACCTTGTATTCTCAGCTGGGTTTCAGTCTTGCTTTGGTCCCATCCCTTCATTCTATGCCTTGAGTCCTCCATTGTGTAATGGAATGTTTACTTTGTGCATTATATCTTGTATATATACAACTTGTTTTTGATCTTTACAGGGGTTCACAGCCAAGAGTTCACTTTGAGTCTCAGATGACACTTTTGACTTGGACTTTTGGACACTGTAGGACTGTTAGGACTATGGAGACTCTTGGAGATTATCTAAATGCATTTTGCATTGCAAGATGTACCTGAAGAGGCCAAAGGTGGAATGTTATGGTTTAGATACGAGGTGTCCTCCAAAAGCTTTTGTATTAATGCAGGAGATGAAATGATTAGATTCTGAAGGCCATAACCTAATCAGTTTGCCCTAGTTTTATTGAAATACATTGATGATAACCATAGGCAAGAAAAATGGAGCATGGCTAAAATGAGTGGATCACTGGGAGGGCATGCTGATGAGGTTTATCTTCTCTGTGACCTATTACTCTCTGTCTGCTTTCTGGCTGCCATGAGTGGAGGATTTTTCCCTCTACCACATCCTTCTACCATGATGTTCTGCCTCACCTTGGGACCAGAGCCATGGAATTGACCAACCATGGACGAAATCTCTGAAACTATGAGCCTATAATAATCTTTCCCTCCTATAAGTTGTTTCTATCAAGTATTTTAGTCACAGTAATGAAAAGCTTACTAACACAGTGGTTTTGAGGATGCAACCAGGACCTCATGCAAGCAGATGCACTCCCACTAAGCTACACTTCCAGCCCTTAGTATTTCTTTATTAAAATATTAGTACTAAGTCTGAAGGCATCCTTACACTCTTTAAATTGTTGGTTTTTAAAAGTGGACTTATATTACTAATTATTTTCTTAAATGACACCAATCTTATCCTCATGGAGATTGCTTATTAATGAAAAACAACTAAGAAATTTGAAAATTGTATAGCCAGTGAAGTTAAGAGGGTTATGCAGGAAAATGGGAAGGCTAGTCAGAGAAAGCATGTGGTAGAGGCCCTGTGTTTACATTGGAGTTGAACAGCATTATGGGATTCGGTTCAAACAGGAAATCTCCCCTCTAATCCAAAGTCCATCACAGTTTTATAGAATTCTATACCTACCACAACCTGTGAAACAGGGCCAGGAATCAAGGAAGGTCCAAAGGGGGAGGTAGAAAGCTGTAGCAAAATACAAATAGAAAATCTAGCAGCTATAGGATCTTATTTGCACAGAAAGAACATTTTGTGGCAATAAGCAATGATAGGTATTTTGTAGAACGTGTTTGAGGAGAGAGAGAAATATTCTTCAAAATCAATATATGAGAGTTCTTATTAAAAATCTGATGTTAGGGTAACTCTTGGTAGCAAATCCATTATAAAACTGATATGAAAAGGTGACCATTTTGATATGGAACAGAAATAGAAATCAGAAGAAATAAGACAAAAACCAGACAACAAAAGAAACATATATATGAGATATTTTTCTCACTACATTTGGCTAAAGTTTTTTTGTTTGTTTTGCCAATTCCTGTTAAGAAATGAATCACATCAATGTCCCAAACCTTTGGCATAGTATTTCTGTTTTAAAATATGTAATTTAAAATAATTTGTAAGTAAAACTTTATTCTTCTCTAATATTTGAATTTCCTTTTATCTTTGAAAGTTCCATATTATGCCTATACCACAGTAGTTTGTGTGCTATTTATTTATGAATAAATAAATTTAACTGTCATAAAATATATATAATTCCCATGTAACCTGACTAATTCATGATGATTATTTGTTATTGCTTTCATAAAGCCCCAAATTAAATATCTCTAGACTCCATTAGATGTAGATCTTGGGCTGAAGAATTACACCTGAGAACTTCAGGCAAGAGTCCTGTACCTAAATAGAACTGACCAGGTGATGCTATTTCTTACATAGCATGAGTCCCTCTGGAGTATGGCATCTTTCTCTTTTTGGTCTTATTTTTCACCAGATCCTCTCCTTGTACTCTCTAAAATAAGAATGCAGAGTCATTTGGGGTTGCCCAATGTGCTATCCTATTTCAGGTCTCCATGCCTTTTCCACACCGTGTGGTCCTCACATCTAGAATATGCCCCCAACTATTTCTGACATGTTTGCACATCTTTCCAGACTGAGTTCACATCAAACATCAAAACACACCCTATAACGCCTTTTCTGACCTAAAGAGATAGAAATAACACTCCCATCTTTTGCCTCTTGTATATCCTGCATTTTCTCTAGCAAAGCACCTAGGATATATCTATTGTCTTGTATGTTTATCTCATTGCCCCACAAAAGTAAACATCCTGTAGGCAGGGGACTTATTCATGTTTGTATACTCAGTGTCCCGAGAGGCACTCAACGTTTGTGGAAACAAGTGAATGAAGGAGCATTAGGTGCTGCATGTGATATCTACATTTAGTATCAACTCCAAGGAGCTGGAGCTACTTCTGGGTTCTTAAAATTGTATATATGAACATTTTTAAAATGCCATTGCAGAATTTGAAAAGCCTACATTTTCTCCCTCTCTGTGCTCCCCATTTCTATGAGGTCCTGATAAATATTTTCACTTGTCTGAACCTTGGTTCCTTGGTAGAGTTTACCTGGATTATTTTTAAGGTTAGTTTAAGCTTTAAAATTCTGTAACTTTATGGTTTTTATTTTAAGTCCATGAGGAATAAAATACATTACAACAGTAAGAGCAAATAGGTTGTAGAAATATAGACGGATCCAGGGAGCAAAAAAAGTTCAAGTCAACAGGAAGGAAGGTTTTGACACAAAGAATCTTTAATGACAAGTAGACTGATTAAAGTTTGATTGTTATGATGATTTGAAGTAAAATATCAGGTGTGTTTTGCTATCATTTAATTATACATAAAATTAATAAGTATTATAATAATATTAGTATAAGTAAAGCCCTCTTTTTTAAAAGCAAGGAAATTCCTCCAGTTTATGACTTTAGTAAGTCAATCCTTCATGTATGGTGAATATTTATCATTACTTTCCACAATCTAAATTTCTGTGTTTTTCTCAATATAGGTTGGATTCTGTTACACCAAGAGTGAGAGACTGAGGAGAAACTCAAGAGGTTAACTAATTTCTTTCCTGGAAAATGCCTCCTGTGGCTTCAGAGGGCAGTTTCATTGCCAAACAGACCAGGCATATCAGGTCTGCCCATAATCTGGAGATGATTTTAGATTTTTCTTTCCCACATTCACATTCCCTTCATTTCCAAGCATCTGTGGATGTCACTGGTGTAAACAACCTTATAATTTCACTTCATATCCAGTGAAATTGAGAATTATCCAGAACCCAAGTTTGTAACCAAATTCTGCCATCTTTTCATGCATTTCATGCTTAACACAACTTTTATTGCTTTTTTTTCTATAAGAAATATTTCCTTAACAATAATTATGCACTCAGAATATACATTTTTTGTAGTAACACAGAGCACACCCAAAATTTTTCTTTGCTTGTTAACTGGAAATATTCAAAATAACAAAAATAATAATAATAGTACTTGTATTTTTATGGAACAACTATAATGATTTACAAATATATGTATGAATAATGTTCCTAACTATATAAGTTTGGGATTACAACTTTAAGTTTTTCACACAATCATAATAGAAGCCATTTACTATGCCAGGCATGTTTATTTATTTTATTCACTCCTTATGCAAACATTAAAGGGTATGTTTACAGGGTCAGTGAACCCAGAGGAGGAAGTGGTTAGTGCTGCCCTACTTATGGGGTTAGGAAAAGTTTCTAAAAAGATGTGAGATGTAATTCAATGGAAGATTTTTCATAATATCCCTGTCAAATACCTTTTGGGAATATTGGACATATGCTTAATTTTAAAATTTTTTAAAAGTATTTCATAAAAATATAATTATTGCTATTATAATCAACCAAGATTGGTAAAAATCTAACTTTTAAGCTATGAATTAAAAATTACAAACATCTAACTTTGATGAAATTTGGTTGAAACAAACAAAAAACCCCAAGCAAGCGTACAAAAGCTGTCAATTATAATGGTATCAATGAGAGAAATATTGTAAAGAGTAAATAATCTTTCATCTGACAAGTTCAAATCTAATGAAAATGTAAAGCTTTGTTTTTCCATATATGCCACCTACTCATGTAATATCTATCATCTAGCATCATGAGACATACATTGTGAGAGAATGTTAATACATCTCTGTTAATCTCAAACTGCTGTGCATCACCAATTCAAAGGACAGTTCTATTAATTGTGGTATAATATCATTAGCTTCATACTGAATGCAGGACATACAATGACCTTAAAAGATAGTTGTTTTGATTCTTTAAACTTTAAGTGAATTACTTATCATATTTTAACTGGTACCACATATTTAGAGAAAGGTACATTTCATAGCCTTTTATCTTACTACATTTGAATTCCTTATAATATCTACCATAACAATTGTGGTAGATATTAGTTACATAGGTAAGATTCATCTTCTTCAGTTGTTGCTGGGGAGCAGCTTCCAAGGCGAAACTAAATCTCCCAGACACCCTTGTATTTAGATGTGATCATGTGATTAATTCTTGCCAATAGGAATGTAAACCAAAGTGATTGTAGTCTAGTTCCAGGCTGAAGTGTCTCCATTGTCCTTTTCCTCCCACTACAGCCAAATGGAGAGAATGCAACCATTTTTAAATGGCCGTGTCCCAAGGATATCAGAGCTTGAAGTGTCTGCTAATCCGAAACCCTGGCATTAGATATTATATGAATAAGAAATATGCTTCTGTTGCATTAAATACCTGATATCTGTTACGATAGCAGATATTAGCTTACTTAATGCAATACTGCACACAAGAGTTTCAGCTTTAGCATCTGCTCCAGATCATTGGACTCACAAAACTGAATTTCAGTCATGGTGTCATAATTTTTTACATATACCTTGACAGCTAATTTTTGATTCCCCATTTCTAAAACACAGAATAAACTCATGTGAGGTGACTAATATCTTAATTTGGAGTTGATTATTTTATGCAAAAAAGACATGACACATTTAATTCCACATGAGGGTGGTATGCAGAATAGGTCAATATAATTAGTAATCCAGATAGTAGTTTTCACTTCATTCTGGTTTTGATTTTCCCTCTTTTACCAGAAGATGAATCAACTTGGTATAAGTTTTAGTTGATAATGCTCAATGTTGGCAGAGACCTGACTTTTATATTGCCTATACAAAAACTCAATTAAATATTATTAATTTAGCTTGCCTCTGGGAAGAAAGAGGCTATAGTGACTGCCCACTAAGTATTAAATTGATTTTGCAATTAATGAAAATTGTTCAAACAAAATCATTTGTTTTTATTTCTTAATTAGGCTACCTATTTTTGATATCTTTTGGTATTTGGTCTGCTTACCAATCAACAGACAGGGATAGGTAGAGATGAAATTAAAATCAATCTATCTAGTTTTATTTGATAACTTTAATGTCATGTCCTCTGCAGGTTTGGGATGACTTCTGTTCACTGGTAGAAGTGTATTTACAGATGAAGTTTACTCTCATTTGCCTCTCACCAGGTCAAAAATTGTGTGGGTGGTAAATTCTAGGAAACCTGAAGAATTTTGAAACAGTTGCCATCCTAATGTGTGGATAACCATAATTGGAGGAAACCAAAGGTCACATTAGAGACTGTGTAATGTTGGGAGCTAGAGTTTTGACCTTTTCCTGTAGATTTCATTGATATTCCCTAACTCTTAGTGGTCTTTTGGTCTGTGGATCATAGCTTGGCCAGAGGGTGAACCAGAGTTCTTGGTGAAGCAGCAAAGAAGTTTCTGTGTGGCTTATCAGCAGAGCTGACACACCCACTTGTCTGGGTTGGAGAGGAAGTGCAGGCTAGGGTCAGAAAGCGGCCTTTTTCTGCTTTTAGACATTTTCAAAGCATCTCAGACTGGGGTTTCAGCTTTATTTTTGTTTATGTGGAGTTGGTTCAGACACAAGTAAAATTGTGGTGACTAAATGCTCCTAAGATTTCAGACCTATGGCTTGTTTCATCAAGTTTAGTCGGTTAAGAATCCAGTTGATAGCTTACAGATAATGATACTCTGAATTTAGAAGGAAAATAATGACATACTTTCATTTAAATCTTGTAATCCTTGACTAGCATGCAAATACATGAAAAACATTTTGCATTCTTATTTTTAATAATAATAAAAATAATAAAATCATACATATAGCAAATCTATTTTCCTAGAGCATACTTCACTTTCACAGTATTTTTATAAATCTGAGCAACTAATTTATTTCTTGGTGTTTTATCTTCCATTCCTTACTGAGTATTAGCCTAACGGGCAGGAGAACTAGAATCAGAAAATAAAATCAGTGGAACTTTTATTTCATTTGTCCAGTAATGAGTGAACACATGGCTACCTGTCTGGAAATCTTTCAGTCAGAGGATTTGAGTCTCTTCATAAAAGTTCATGAAACATAAATGTATGCAATAAGTACCTGAGGAATATAGGGGAAAAAAACTAAAAATAATCAATAAACTGTATGTGCTGTAATAAATATTTCACAAACATATAAAACACTTCTGTACATTGGCTTATAAATACTAATTTTAGTATTTGTTTAGTATTTGTTGCTTTGGGACAATATTATTTGGTGTCAAGTTATTAAAAACACCATTTTAAACATATAATTTAAAAGTATATGTTTTCCGTATCTACTTAGGTAGTAAGAAGTCATTTTTGATAAAAAGGGGACCTCTATTAAAAATAGCACTTCCTAATTTCTTACTATGATTCCTGAATTAGAATCTCACAGTTAGATGAGGGACAACAGCAAGGTAGAACATTGAGTTGAAAAGGTAGTTCTTGACTGTGCTCCATTTTTTTTTTTTTTTTCAGTGCTGGGGATCAAAGCCAGGGCCTTGTGCTTGTGAGGCAAGCACTCTACCAACTGAGCTATACCCTGAGCCCCTGTGTGCTCCATTTTAATTCTTAGATAACAGATTCTGGAAAGGCAGAAAATTACACAAAATGGCGAATAGAGGAGAAACTTTGATTCAAATAAAAAAGAAGGTCCTCAATGGTAGTTAATTCAGTGAACTCAAAAGCGATACTTGAATTGTCATTATAACCTAGAGGGTTTAATCTTAGCATCTGGGTCTTTTATAATATCTTTAAAATTTTAATCAAGTGCCAAACTGAAAGTTTTCAGATTCATGCATCTTTTATCTTTATCTTTCTAGATCAGGAGCTAGGCAGTCCTCAAGCAAGATTCATCTATAGCTTATTTTCAAAAGTAAGTATGTATTGGCCAGGTATTTTTGTTATTGTTGTTGTTGTTGCCACAACAAAATACCTGACATAACCTAAATTTCTAAATTAAAAGAGTTTACCTAGCTTTTAGTTTTGGAGATTCGAGAGCTTGGTACCTGATCAGCTCAATTTTGGTGAGGGCCCTTTTGACTGTGACATATCATGGTGGATGGTGATGGAGAAAATAGGTGTGAGGGCAAGAAATTATACCTAATGACCTAAAGACCTCTCATTATGTCCTACCTCTTATATGTCCACCACCTCAACACTGGAAAACTGGAGACCAAGTTTCTAACACATGAGCTTTTTGGAACAAAGTCTAAACCACGGCAAACTTTTATGAGAACAAGGCTACATCTTCCATTTACACATTGTCAATGGCTATTTTACTGCTACCACAGTGGAATTGAGTAGCTGCAACTGGTACCAGATAGCATACAAAGCCTAATTTATTATCTAGCTCTTTACAAGAAAAAATTTGCTCATTTTTGCTTCATGTGAAATACATTTACTTTAGTCTGTTCCTAAACTCATGTGTATGAGTCAGTCCTTCACCTTAATTCTACCTGACTCCATCATTTCTAGTTACCTCAAGTCATTATTGAAGTATAATGGACAGAATGCTATGCTCTGTGTCAGATGGTTGGGACTAACTTTGAACATGCAATACAATACTTTCTGTTTGGTTTTCATTCATTCTGATAAAGCTTTGCATCACAATCTGCACAGGATACTGAATTAAAGATATTAGGGGTAAGTATTTAATGATCCTTAGATCTCTTCCTGGTCACAAGAAATAACATATTATACAAAACCTTATTAACACAGTTGGTTATTACACTGGGTGTAAATAAACCTACTGATATGTGACATGTAATTCATCTGACACTTATCTGTCCCTTTTCCTTCCTCATTCTTACAGTCCCTTATAAGATAATTCTTTTGTCACTTTTTTCCCTTTCACTAATCCAAATATTTCCCTATTACTTGTAAATCTGGAAATGTTTCCATAAATAATAACAGCATTGTTTTTCTCATATATTGATCTCTTAAAATTCAAAGTGCTTTCAGATTGACCATCCGAATTAATGATTGTAACAGGGCAGCTGCTTAGAAAGAGACCTGATTGCTTAGAGAATGGACTAGAGACTCAAATTTTAGAAAAATGCATTTCATAGCATTTAACTTTTGTATCTTGTATGCATTAGTTATCTGTTACCAAGTATCAAATGATCACAAGATTAGCAGTTTATAAAACACACATATATTATCTCAGTTTCTGTGGGTCATGATTCTGTATCAGAATCTCTCACCAAGCAGGAGTTAAATTTTCACCCAGAGCTGGGGTTTCATCTAGTCTTGACTGTGGAAGGACTTCTTCCAGGTTTATGTGGTTGGCAGCAGGGTTTCTTTCCTTGAGGACTATTGAACTGATGGCTTCAGTTATTAGCTGTCTGTTGGCTGGAGCGGAACAGTACAGTTTGCTTCATCAAAGTGTACAAGCCATCAGGGGGAGTCTGATTTCAAAAATAGAGGTCAAAATTTTATGTAAACTAATCAGATGGAAGTATCATTCCATCACCTTTACCATCATCTGTTCTTTAGAACAAGTTGTTAAGATAATTCCATTCTCAAAGGGAGGAAATTAAAGACATAAATATCAAGTCTTGGAGAACAAAAGGGCTATTTAAGGGTCAACCCACCACAAAATGTACATATTACCTATTTAGGAAAATAAAATAAATAAAAATGCTTGTGAAGATCCAGATTTTTAAATGAAAATGCAAGTCTCAGTGCAATATGTGAAATGTGGGATCTTCCCTCAACAAGGGGATTATGTGCCTAAATAAAAGAGTCTGTTGGAGGGAGTTTGCTCCTTGTTTGCCCTTCTGCCTTCCACTATGTGAGCAAGGATGCTCCAGAGGATGTAGCAATAAACTGCCATTCTGGAAACAGGACAGCTGTTACCACACACTGAACCTGCTGGTGTCTTGATTTGGGGATTTCCATCCTCCATATTGTAAGAAAATAAAATTTATGTTCTTCAAAAACTACTAGTTTCCAGTATTTTGATAGAGCAGTACAAATGATTAAAACAGTAGGGCTACCAGATTTAGTAAATAAAAATACAAAATGCCTGGTTAAATATGATGTGTAAGTTACATAATGAACAATGTGTAAATATAGGTATATCTTCAATATGCATATTATTTTTTCAAACAGTATTTGGGGTATACTTATACTTCAAAATTATTATTTATTTGAAACCTACATTTCACTAGGTGTCCTTATTTTGTCTGGCAAGCCCTATTCTGTAAGTAATGAAAAGAGTAGTGCAGATGTTTGGAGCAGGAAGAGTATATAATAATATGAAAATTAAAAATTATCAGCCCCTGCCTTATTAGTTTATATGATGATTCAAGATCCTCATTATTACTTTTCTAATTCAAGGACTAACCCATTCAAAGTATTTATGAATGCCTGTTTGATGTTAGGTAATGTGCCAGGTGGTAGAGATACAAAATCAGAAGGGCCCTGCCTCAAATTCAAGAAAGAGAAAGCATTTTTTGTTGGTTCCTGTTTTAGGATGTCTTTAGGGGGTGACAAAGGTAAGAAAAGGCCAAAGCTGATACAAACAAATTGGATTTGGGGGAATGTTTCTTAACTTCCAAATTTTTTATGTTTTTTTTTTTAGGGGGTTGTTTTTAAACATATTCAGGTTTAAAAATAACAACATATAATGAATTCTTAAGAGACTAATTTTTTTATAATTGATAAATTTAAAAATTACTTGAGTTCAAGCATGGAATTTCTGAATCCTCATCATCTTTCCTATTATTCTGAAATTGTCATTGAAATATCTCTGTGGAAATATAAAGAAATAACATAATTTGGTGCAATGTGATTTACTAGTATAGATTTGCCAAATTTGGTTTTATGACTACATTGCAGGAAAGCAGAAAGGTAAAACTCAATAAGGAAATAGCCTGCAACTAAATTGCAATAAGTGCTACAGATCATGAGTCTTCGTGTCAAGGTCTTTTGTACATTAATTTAGTAGATTTTCTTTAGCAGTTTTAGACACATTATTCCTTGAAACTGATCCCCATGATGTGCCTTCATTAGATAAGTGACCACCTACTGTATGAGTTTTAAAATTCCTGATTTTCAGATGGAATAATAGCTCTGTGAAGGAGAAAGAATGACTATGTGAGGCCACAGAAAGTGGAAGAGAGAGTGAGAATATACCAATCAGCACGGGATTCTTCTTAGATCTAGCCCTTGCACCTTCCTGGCTTGACTCTGGATCAGAAAAAAATGACCTCATAGGCTATATTTCCCAAGCTTCTGGGCCATTTTGTTGTTGGTTGATTTCAATCAATAAATTGATATTGACCAGCAATAGTTGGATAGAAAGAAAGGAAAAACCATGGTATTGCTTTTTCCCTCTCTGTGCATCTATCATTTCTATCAGCATCTCTCACCAGGCCTGTATCTTTCTCAAGCCTCCAGCTTCCATTCAGTGACCCCAGGCCTTGGGTTCTATTACCATTCTCTTCCCCACTCCCCTGGCTTAGAAGTGGCAGTGGCTCCCTGATATTGTAGCTCACTTAACCTATTTGGTGTCTCAGATCTTTCAGCTTCCATGGTGTTAGTACCTTGTATTAGATTCTTCTATTCTCTGTACTTTTTTTTTTGTACTGGGGATTTAACTCAGGGGCACTTTACCACTAAGCTAACCCTTTTTCTAATTTCATTTTGAGACAGGATCTACTAAGTTGTTGAGGGCCTTGGTAAGTTGCTAAGGTTGGTCTCAAACTTGGTGATCCTCCTGCCTCAGCCCCCCAAATCTCTGCTGGAACAGGCATGCACCATCACACCTACTTGATGTATGTACTTAAAATGATTCCTACTTTCCTAGTTAAATTTTTCCCTTAGTAACTGTTAGGAGAATATTAAGAAATCAAGGATCTGTATTCCTCTGTTTGATATCCTATTCAGAGAATTTCAAATCAACAAATTGATAACTATTCCTTTAGTAATAGTGCTTTGTCAATATCTAGGACCAGAGATTGCTCAGTATTTCCAAATTCCTAGGAATATTTGGCTGGTGGAGAATGATCCTGAAATGCCAAGCTTTTCTTCATTTTCCCAGTGAACACAGATAATTTGCTTTTTTAGGAAGGGGAATTGCTATCATTTCTAGATCAATCATTTTTTAAATGAATGTGTAAGTGAAGAGAAAATAAAGAAAGATACAAAGAAATGCAGTAAAATAAGTTAAATGTTAATGGAAAGAACACAAAAAGACAATGTAGATTCAGATAATATATGTTTTCTTTAAGAGGAACAGTAGCTTTGAGTAAAGGGGACAAAGAAATCTACTTTCTCAGACACATTTCTTATAACCCAGAAGTTCACTAATACAATTCATTTATTTTTACAACATCAAATGCCATTAATAAATACAGGAAGTGTTGATTGTGATATTTTTTTTTTTCAGTGCTGGGAATTGAACCCGGGGCCTTGTGCTTGTGAGGTGAGCACTCTACTGACTGAGCTATATCCCCAGCTGGATTGTGATATAGTTAAAAATGTTAGTAATCACAACTTCTTAGTGAACTCCCACTTGCCAGCACAAGAGAGGAAATATTTTCTAGTGAAAAAAGTGAGCTTGAGAGATGGCAACAATAACACAATCCTGGTGCGGGAGGAGGCAGTCGTGTGGCCTTGGGCTGAGGAGGTGTAGAGGGCAGCATTCTAAGTATGGATATTTAAGACTTTGTTAAGGGCCTTGTTGGATGATCTGTTAGGCAATGTCAAACCTTGAATTCAAATTTACATAACTCACTGCTTTCTGCCATCAAAAGTAAAGAAGGCAAGTCCTTTCTGAAATGTCCCAAGACATTACTGCTGCACAGTATAGCAGGCCTTCCGAATCCTTAAGTTCTGTATTCATGGATTCAACCAACTGTGTACTGAATATGTTTGAAAAAATAAAATAACATAGGATGTTATTTTACTGAACATGTACAGACATGTTCAGTATTCGTATTGTTTAGGTATGATAAGGAATCCAGTGATAATTTAAAGTATAGGGAAGGATGTGCTAGGTTATATACAAATGCTGTGTTATTTTATGTAAGTGATTGAGCATCCATGCTGGGTGTGGTGGTACATACTGGTAGTCCCAGCAGCTCAGGAGGCTGAGGTAGGAGGATTGAGAGTTCAGAGCTGGCCTCAGCAACTTAGGACCTAAGAAACTCAATGAGAACCTGTCTCTAAATAAAATACAAAATAGGGCTGGAGATGTGGCTTAGTGACTGAGTTCAATTCCTGGTACCAACATAAAAAGAGATATTGAGCATCCATAGATTTTGTTATCCACGTGGAGTACTGGGGCCAATACCTATGCATACCAAGGAATGACTGTTTAACATTGCTATTAGGGGGAGAGGTTTTCAGGTTAGGCTCCCTCAGTTCAAATGTTGCATTGTTTTCTTCTTAACAGAAGTGGCTTAAACATATTACTTTATCCCTTTAAGCCTCTGTTATGAAATAGAAACAGAAATAACATCTCCTTCAGAATATTTTTGGGAAGATAAAATGAGCTCACATATATAAAGCTTTGTCCAATGCCTGGAACTTAGTAAATGTTCAATGAAAATTACATGTTGTTGCCTCTTAGAAATGATCTTTGTGATTCTGGAGTTTGTAGTAAATGCAAATTATGATAAAACATTTTAGATAGATGAATAAAATTATATACTACCCTAAATGTAGAAATTCGTAGTGGTTTATGGCTTGTTTTATCTCACAAGCAAAGGAAATGGGAAAAAGTGATAAATGGAAGATTTGACAAATAGACAATGATAGAAAAACATTTTAAAATGAAATTCCTTTTGTCAGGCACCATTTGACACATGCATAATGAAGAAAAATGTAACCATGTTCTAACAGGAAAGAATGCAACATGACTGGAATCAGGAAACTGCAGCAAATGACTGCATTTAGATTAACAATGTATTAGGAAATAGTAGGTCTGAAAATGTGGTTAATGTTCAGCTTATGTTCCCTTTTTTCCTGAGCAGTTTTAGCTTACTGAAGTCAAATGACATTTCTTTATGAATGGAAAATTATGAGCTGTTTAGGGAAATAAGTAAATGTCCTAATTGGCCAACATACCTTTTCCACAAGAAGTGCAACTAATCTTTTAAAAATAGTTTAGATAGGAACTAAATGTCTCTGTCTCTGTCTCCATCTCTGTCTGTGTGTCTCTGTCTCTCTTCCTTGGTTCCTTCTAATGGATGGTGGCTCCAATCCTCATATTAACAAATAGCTCAGGGATAAAACCTGCATTTCTGAGGAGATATTCATTCTGTCATTATCATTACTGCATTGTTGAGACACAAATTTGTGGTAGGCTGGAAGTCTTGCTGTAATTACTTTGAACAGTGGTGGGATTTATGCAGGATTTCCCAAATGAGAACTCTGGAAACTAAAGACTTTCTTGAAAACAGCTAAATGAAACTATTTATAAATGCATTTAGATTTAGGAAAATGTAAATAACCATGTGCTTACTTTCAGGGAATTTATCATTATACCTTTTCCTTCTGGAACAAAGCAAGTAATTGCTGCCTCAAATAAATTGGTGTTCTCATCTCACCTGACTCATCTGGCTGGAACAACAGTTTAATTGCCAATGTGGGGATGGCCACATAATTCTTCTAGGAAAAGATAGGAAGTGATTTTGAGCATTGTGATTTTGAATTAATAAGCATTAAGCAAGAGTGCATCTTCCTTTTGTTTCTTCAAAGTGAATTCACTGGTCTACCTGTGTCACTTTATGCCAGACAGAGGCCATGTTTTGACACTAATTCTTCCTGCCTAGAATTTGAAGAAAACTCTGGCATTTGGTTGGTTGACACTTCTAACTACTCAAGTATGCAGTGTAACAATAGAGCATTCACTAAAGATGACTATATAGCAATGCTTATACAACGAAGATAAGACCTAGGCTTAAAAGAGTAAAAGCAATGAGAGTGAATGGTCATTATGTGCCTGGGCTTAAAATGAGGTGGACTAAGGGGTGGGGGCTTCCAGAATCCAGATGGCTATCTTTCTCCTGGTTTGATTTATACATTCAGCAAATTGCTACCACAATTATTGCTCTTGAATTCCTGCCTACCACGAGACTTTGCACCATTCTGAAAGTACTCAGAGAAATGAAAGTCCCAGAATAGTTGCATTTCTTCTTACCTTTCATGTATCTTTTGCCTTTGAATTTGAAAATCATATGAATCCAAAACTAGAGAGAAAAACAATAAGTATTCAATGTACTAAAGTAATCACAACACAATTTTTGATTGATTCAAGTTTGTAATTATTAAATAGCAGAAATATTTTGTGTCAATATTATAATGCAATTTCTTTATTTTTCTAGAATAAAAAACTGATAGCTGTGTTAGTCAGCTCTGTGTTACTGTGACAAAATACCTGACAAGAACAACTTAGAATATAAAAGGTTTGTGTGGGCTCATGGGTTTCACAGATTTAGTACATGGTCAGCTGTCTCCACTGCTCTGGGCCCAAGGTGAGGAAGGACATGATGGTGGAAGGTTGTGGTAGAGGAGCACTGCTTATTTCATGGTGACCAGGAAGCACACAGACTGAGAGACAAGAGGATAAGTGGTCATGGGGAAGATGAACCCCTCCCTGGGTATATCCCCAGTGACCCACACCCTCCTGCCATGCTGCACCTGCAAACTAGGAAGCACTGGTTAGGTTACAGCTCTCACAATCATTTCACCTCTGAACATTTGAGGTATTCCTGAAAAGCTCCTGGCCCCCAAAAGTTCATGTCCATCTCACAATTTAAAAAGCATCTAGTTCATCTTTAAGAGTCCCGTAGTCTTAACAGTTCCAGCATGACCCAAAAGTGCAAGTCCAAAGTCTCATCCAAGACTCAAGGCAAACCCTTTGCTATGAGCCCCTGTAAAATCAAAAGCAATTTACCTGGCACAAGGTAAACATTCCCATTCCACAAGAGAGGAATGGGAGCATAGATAGATAGGATGGGGCCAAAACAAGATTAAACTCCAGCTGTACAAACAGGTCTCAGAATTCTGCAAACAGAATGGAGGATATGTGGTGGCAAGATGTGCTCTCCAAAGGGCTGGGGCAGTGCACCTTTGGCCTTGCCAGTTGCAGTATACATGGGCTTTCTTTAATCCTTTCTTCATAGCCAGCAGTAGTTCTCAAAAGGTAGTACATATTGCTGACATCTCTTAATTCCTGGAGTTTCCATTCCAGCTTCAGCTTCACCCTCATGGATTCATGCATTGCCTTCTTGGGCAACAAATATGGATTCCAACCCTACTACATTTTACCTTGCTTCCACGGCCTTCCTTTGAAATCTCTGTGGAAGCTTCCATGACTCTTTAACTCCAGTTCCCTATGTTCTTGAATACCAGCCCCATGTAGACGTTGTCAACTAGTATAGTAGCTGACTTCCCTGGGATCACAGCTGCATCACCCCTTGAGTGCCTAGACAGCTGAGTATAATGGAAAAACAACCTATGCTCCCCTTCTTGAGTAGAGTGCCCCCATGATCTCATCTCAAATGAATTTATCCGTCCAGAACCCTGAGTCTGTAATGAGTGTGGTCTTGCAAATTCCTGAGATGCTTTCAAGGCATCTTTCCTATTTTCTCTGCAATAGCACTTAGCATCTCTTTAGTGACAGCAATATTTTTAACAACCACACCTTCCTTGGCCCCAGTTTTATATACTCTTTTATGGCCAAAGTGCAACTTTTTTTTTTTAACATCCTTCAGCCCTGCTTTCTGTTTGCAATTCCCACAGAAAACCTAGCTAAAAACATCCAGCAAAATCCATGCTATCGACGGAATGCTGTGGTGCCTTGAAATTTCTTCCACCAGATTGATTAGTCGATTATTTTAATTCAGCCTCCTACAAAATCTCAGGACATGGCCAAAACTAACAAGTTCTTTGCCATACTATAACATGAATGCCCTCTAGTCCAATCTGTAATAGAATCTTCACTCCCCAGTAAAACCCCTTGAGCACATTCTTTGTTTGAATTTCTCTTGTCATTCTGGTCTTCTGTACTCCCACCAAAATCACAATTTAGACTGTTAACAAAATTCTAAGGCTTTTCTAGTGGCATTTCCAAACTTTTCCAAACTTTTCCCACAAACATTCCAAAGGCTTCTGAACCACATGGTCAGGCATGTTACAGCAACAACCCCACTTACTGGTACTAATTTCTGTGTTAGCCTGTTAGCCAACTTTTTGTTAATGTGACCAAAGTATCTGACAAGAACAACTTAGAGGAGGCAAAGTTTGTTTTGGCTCACAGTCTCAGAGATTTAGTCAATGGTCAGCTGACTCCATTGCTCTAGGTCTTAGGTAAAATAGAACATCATGGCAGGAGGACATGATGAAAAAGCACTGCTCACATCGTGTGAAGAAGGCTCTGGTCTCTTTAGCTTCCTGTTTAAGTAGTGAAAAGGAAGTCTAGGGAGGTTTACCATGACCAAGTGATAATGATAGCTTATTCATTGGAGGTTCTTGTTTCTGCCTTGTCCATAAGCATACTCTCAGTAAGATAAAACCTTTACCACAGCAATTTTGCTAAATTGACAAAAATTGTATAATTCAAATCCCAACCATAGACTTTGAGAATTATACTAGAAAACCAAACTGAAATGGACAGACTATAAATATAAAGAGATGATTATTTGAGTCTGCAAAGCCAATTGTTTGGAATAGTAATTACTAGAGACAATATTAAAAGAATCTTAAAAATCTATTCTTTGAAATCTGATCACTATGTGAAAAATTCTATTGTTATTATACAGAAATCCTTCTTTAGCTGGTTGAAAAAATCATATACAATAGCTCAGTCTTATCCACAGAGGATATGTTCCAAGACCCCCATTGGATACCTGAAACTATAGATCATACTGAATCCTATATGTACTATGATTTTCCTACATGTACATCCCTATGATAAAGTTTAGTTTATAAATTAGGCACAATTATGTATTCATAATTCATAATAACTTGAACAAGTATACCACATGCTATAATGAAAGTTATGTGAATGTGGTCTCTCTCAAGCTTTCTTACTGCAAAATATGCAGATTGTAACAAACTCAACAAATGACTTTTTTTCTTTCCTTAAGTCAAGAAATCTCACCTTTCAGCTTAAAATAAATGACAAGAGATATGACTTCTCTTTGACATATCTAAATTGCCACTGTAACAGCTCTTGTACTTTAAATCTTTCAGTAAGTAAAATACAAGTTACTTGACCACAAACATTGCAATACTGTGAGAGTTGATCTGATTAACTGGAAAGGTTAATAATGATTAACAGATGGGTAGTATATACAGTGTGGACACACTGGACAAAGGGTAATTCACACCTGAGCAGGTTGGAGCAAAGATTCCATTTTGCTGTCCAATTTAAAATTTATGAATTATTATTTCTGGAATTTTCTATTATTATTTTTTGAACTCTGATTGCCTTTGAGTAAATAACAAAATTACAGGTAAGAAAGGAAGGGTACTACAGTAAAATATTAAAATAAGTAACCTGTTTCATAATTATTTGATTTGACAGTTATGTGTGTTTAGAGGTATTAAAATATTTAGACATCAAAGAAATTTTTTCAGTCTATTTTCATTTTATAAGTTATCTTTTGCATTACTATATCAGAGAATTTGTTATAGATCATTACCAGGGTAACTACTATTGATTATTTGGAAATCTGTCAAGAGAATGATGAGCATTGAGACATTAGTCTAAATCTAATCACAGTTTACCTTCTATTAAATTTAGGAGCACAGATTCAACACAGTATCTAAGCTCCTGTTTTCTGCTCATGTTAAGTCAAGATAATATTGACTGTTTACTTCACTGAAACTTTTCAAAAGCAACTGAACTCAATCACAGAAGGCCTATCTAATTGCCATGCTCTGCAGTGAGATTCAGTGTAGAGTAGTATACCAAATAACAATTATCTATTAAACACTGCCTTTTTTCATATCTACTTAAGATTCATTTTTCAGACATTCCAAGATCCCTCTGGGCCCTTAAAAGAGGAATCTAAGCATCTTACAGGAGAGTTCAGTTATACCAGTGACTCAGATACAGCTGCTTTGATGTCTTCAGTGTCCTCTTGCTCTCATATCTGTGTGGTTGAAGTTCTAAGTTTTACTTTTCTCTTGTTTCTTGCAATTGCAATTCTAATCATTTGGCTCCACTGTAGAAAAATCCTTGATTCCTTCATTGACCAAAATATCAAAAACACAGACATTTGTAAGTAGCAGACTATTACATAGTAGAATTATAGTGTTACTATTCGCAGAAAGTTAAAATTTAATAATAATCATCCTGGTCCTACCATGTCCTCCATCCCCATTTCTTACTGGCTATCTCTCCTTAGGTTTGTTATTTCCTCTTACTGTCATTGCCTTGACCACCCCCTCTCCTGTCCTTCCTCTGTTACCTCCTGAATAGATGGACCAAGACTGCTAGAACAAAGGACACAGGCAGGATGTTTTAAACAACAGAAATTTATTTTCTCAGTCCTAGACGAAAAAACCCAAGATCCAGGCATCTGCAGAATTGATTTCTCCTGAGGCCTCTCTTGTGACCTGCAAATGTCCACCTTCTCACTGTGTCCCCACATGACCTTTTCTCTTTACATGTGCATCCCTGATGTCTCTGCGTGTTCTACTCTTGTCTTCTTACAAGAACAAAGTTAGATTGGATTAGGGCCACCCTCCTTTAAATGACCTCAGTTAACCTCAATCACCTCTTTAGAGGCTATCAAAATACATATACATCCTGAGGCTCAGTGGTTGTTAAGGCATTAACATATGAAGCCACAATCCAGGCCATAGTTCCCAAGTCCTTTCTGCTGTTTTGTTCTAGCTTCTAATCCTCTCATTTCTAAAGCAAAGCAACTTTGCTTCCAGTAAATACTTTGCATTTATGTTAAATACAAAATGATACCTACTTTTGTGCTTCATTTTTTAGCAAAGCACTTTCTCCTGCAATATATGTAAGTTCCGCTGTAGCACTGTTTTTATCAGCTATCTTCATGCACAAGAGGAACTATGCCTCAGAGGAACATGAGTTATTTTCTTGGAGTTCCCACAGGGTAGGTGGGGTTTGGCTGAGAACATTGTTTTTTTCTTTGATTAATTCATGTCTCTTTCATTTATCCAGTTGAGGTACAATAAGAATTTGGAAGAAGAGAAAGGGATATGTCTTGTCTGCTGGTCATATCAGTTTTGTTTGGTAACCAAAAGTTTATACAGTCCAAAGTAGTTATCCTACCTCAAAAAGTCAAAGAAATGTACTTAATTTTCCAAATCTCTCCTTCAACTTTCCCAGCTAGATAGCCTGTCCTTCGGATCCTCCCTTCTGGGGAGTTTTTCCATTCAAGGGCTATGATCACACATTCACTGAAGTCATTTTTAGTGAGGAGTTGTACTAGATTATCTGTAATCCTTTTTATTTATTTATTTTTTTGATAAAGGAAATTGAACCAGGAGTGCTTAACTACTGGGCTACATCCCCAGCTCTTTTTACTTTTTATTTTGAAACCAGGGTTTTACCAAGTTGCTTAGGGCCTTGCTAAACTGATGAGGCTGGTCTCAAATGTATGATCCTCCTGCCCCAGCCTCCTGAGTCACTGGGATTACAGGCATAAACCACCACACCCAGCTCTCTATTTTCTTTAATCTTTACAGCATTCCTATAAGATAGGTATCATTAAACATATTTTACAGAGGAGAGGTCATAGGTCAAAGCCTCAGTAACTTTCTACTTATAGTGATAGAATCTGCATTTGAACCATCTGTTAAATTCTTATGTTTCTATTCTTTTCACTGTACAAAAAGAGCAGATAAAGGATACTGCAACTTTTCAAACTCTCAGAAAGGTTTGGAGATCTCAAAATTCTTAGTAATGTCTTCAAACATTTGGATACTGTAAGGTTTATCCATGTGTTTGCTCCTTCTCCTCTCCACCACTTTTAAAATTAAAGAATATTTGTATAGAGGGCACTATCCCTAATCTCAGAATCCCACGAAATAATTCTTATTAATGAATTTATTTTGCATTTTACCTTGGCATTTTGGTTGGCATTGGCTTATATATTGGCCAGCTCTCTCTAGTTAGGCAGGAAGAGAAGTGAGTCATGCCAGTCAGGGTCATGAACGGCAGGAGGATGTGTGCAGCAGTTGGTGGGAGGCATAGAAGAGAAGGAGCCCTGGGTCAATGCCAAAGGAGAGTAAATTATTGAGACACTGTTCCAGGAAGCAGCAAGCTAGTGAAAGTTTTGGAAAAGCAGTGGAACATTCATCAGCCAAGAAATAGTTCAAAAGGTGCATCAAGATGAAAAACTCAGTAGGAGGGGCAAGAGAATGAAATAAGATGACCAGAAGCCAAAGGAAATAGACAGGTTGAAGAATGATTCAGGAACAAAGTCTCTGATTGTGGTTACACTGTCCCTTATGCATATCTTAAGGTCTCTTAAAATGTCACTAGGACTGGACTATTGGGATTTTGTGATAAAAATAAAGATTATTTCAGTAATTGGGGAGTATGGTTTAGTCTCCTGAATTCCTTTTTTCAAAAGTCATCATGATGAGGAGCAAAGATACAAACTTAATAAGTAGTTAATTTTTATTGAATGCCATGTTCCTCTAACGATTCTTTGAATAACTATATTATCATCCCCATTATAGAGGAGAAAATGATGGCACAGAAATCTAAGTCCTTTCCCATGGATGCAAAAATAAGTGGCATAGCAAGGATTTGGATTACTTAGCAGCATATTAAGAGAAAAAGAACAGTATCTACAGATGAGAATCTCAAACATCTGCTTAGCTGAGGATTGGGGGGCTCTGCTGATGTGATGACATATCTCCTTATGGTTATTCATAATATGGTGTCCATATAAGTATTACCTCTGATTTTTCTCTCACAGAAATATCACTGTTGATACTGCATTACCCAGACACGAAAAGTAGTACATGAAAAAGGATTTTTCCTGGTTTTTCTTTTACCAAATCACCCTAAGTCTTAAAGACATTTCCATTCCAAAGGCTGGGGTTTTCCATTCAATTTCATGTTTGTATCAGAAATTCTAGATTTATACTACAATTATTCATTGCTTGCACTGAAGTTTCCATAAGAACTAACGAAGAAGAGGAGATGAGGTATTGGTCAAAGAATATAAAATTCTAGTTAGGAGGAATATGTCTTAAAATATGTCTAGAATAGGCAAGTACATAGAGACAGAGGAGACAAGTGACTGCTTAGGGCTTGGGAGAAAGAAATGGGAAAGAACTGCTGATAGTCATGCAGTTTCTTTTTATGTGAGGATAATATTCTAAAACAAACTCTCATGGTGGCTACACAACTTTAATCACCCTAGGAACCACTGAACTTTACACTTTAAGTGGCTGAATTGTATGATATATGAATTATCCCAGCAAAGGTATTTTAGAAACAATAAGAGGATTGGTAGTTATAAGAAAGAATTAGTGGCATGAATAACATGTTCAAATCCACGTGATGATTTTTATACCTCAGGCAGTTTGAATGAGAGAGAGGGTATCTTGCAAACAAAGTATTTTCCTCTGAATAGTTCTTCCTATACATAAAATCCTGAGGATAAGAGTAGACAGGGCTGAAAAAATTAGTTAAATTTCCTTTTCATTGACATGGTTCTTTAATAAAATTCCCCATAAGAGAAGTTCAAGAGAACAAGGAAGGATGGGACACTTTCTTCCCAAAATATATATGTTTGGATAGAAGGTCAAGTTTCTCCATATTTTCCACTTATGTTGCACAATTCAGAATAAAAAGTGACAAGAATGTCTATTCCATGTGAACTTAAGAAAAAAACCATGGCTCATTCCACTGCTCAGGGAATAGGGGGTTCTAGCTAATGGAGGGTATATTGAAAGTGCTTTGTCATTCTGAATACTAATCATACCTCACATTATACCTGCCCAAGGATGTAAACAATGAGGATATTAGAAGATCAGTTATCCATATGTCAGATCATTTCTGGACATGATTTTATTAAAATAAACAAAAAACATAGAAAAATACAAAGTTATTTTACTTACATATTTTTTTTCCAATTCTGTAGGGGAGAACCTTCCTTTTATCAGTTTGGTGCTTTTATTGGCTCTGCTTATTAAAAATTTTATTATCTTTTAATTACATTACTTTGGATTTGGCAAAGCCTTTCCAGTCATGTTACTTTAATTTCTCTGAAACCTAGTCCCTATGGAGAATGGAGAAACAAGTCATCTCTACCTCATAAAAGTTTTGTGAAGAATAAATATGGCATATAAAGCTCTTGGCAAGTGATGGAAAACATGGGAAGTCTCTTTGGATATTAACTATTGGGATGGTTCTTGAAACAGGATATCAATTTTATCCCCCACATAAATTCATATGCTGAAACCCTTGTCCCCAGTGGGATGGTACAGAAAGGCTAAGCCTTTGAGAGATCATTAACTCATTACAAGAATGGAGTGCTTCTGACGGGATTAGTGTCTTACAAGAAGTGGCATAAAAGAGCTTGCTTTTGCTTGCCCAGCTCTTTACTAAGTGGACGCATAGCAAGAAGACAATCATTTGCAACTCAGGAAGAGGGCCCTCACTGCAAGCCACCATACTGGCACCCTGATCTCAGCTTTCCCAGCCTCTAGAACTGTGAGAAATAGTTTTCTGTTGTTCAAACCACTCCACCTATGTATTGGAGACAGTGGCATTGGTGTCATGATGTCCTTCTCTTTTGCAAGTTGTATTTTCCAAAGATGGTTGCAGTGATACCTTAGATCCCATGTGCACTCTCCCTACAGCAGGATGTTGACATGCCTCTCATCAAAGGGATCTCTCAGTCCTTTCTCCTTGTGTGAAGGGGTGACAGATTTGGCTCCATGGAAATGTTACAGTCCAGGCTATATGGGCAATGACTAAACAGACTCCATTTTTCTCTGAGACTCCATGTTATGTAAGAAATGCTTCTCCCATGGGAACATCCCACCTCTGTACCCACCAACAGTTGCTTAGCTCTGTTACCCCACCTCTGTATCCATCATCAGTTACTTAGCACGACATGTTCAGCAATACAAAATGATAATTCTTATATGATGAAAAATTGTTCTCTTTTGATTCCTATTTTTCTTAAACAATGCACCATGTGAACCGTGATGTCAACAATGATTTTGTGGATGTTAGTAACCACTTTTAGTTTGTACCTAGGTAGGGTCATTTTGACCCACTTCCCCTTCTGCTGATGATTTCATGATGTTAGTTTGTAATTTTGAATCATAGCAACAGACCCTTATGATTGATGTGATTTATGGTATAAGAACCCCTGCAACCCTATGGTCAGGGCTGTTCTCCCAAAAGCCATTTTTTGGGGCACTGCGTGATACGTCAGTCAGCCAGCTTAATAAAGACTCTCAAATTTGGACTTCTCAGTGGTGATTGGTTTGTTCTTAAGTTGTGCCCCACAACATTTGCAGGCCCCAGCGACACGATCCTGGCTGCCTGGTGGATAACCACCACTCACCACTGACCTGGAAACTCCTGAGGAGGGGGAAGGCCACAGTGTTGCACCTAGGGGAAGGCCTCAGAGAGATGTTCCTCAGCCCCAGGCTGCACAGTCTGTGGAGCTCCGCCCCAGGATTGAACTAAATTCTCTGAGAGTCACCTGTTTCTGGGCCCCCAAGGGACCAACAAGTCTGTTTCTGCCAGATTCATATCTGGGAACTCTGAGAAAAGCGGCATTACTTCCAGAGTTCAGGACTGTGGCAAGATGTTGCCCAGGCCTTCAGGTCAGGAATCAGGAGTGGCCACTTGTCATTACCTTTGGGGTCTTACCTGTTCTGTGTTTGTTCATCTTTTCCTGTTTTTTGTTGCCCTTGAGAGTGGACATGGGTTAGTCTCCCTCATGCTTGTCATGTGCCCCCTTCAATGCATATTGACCAATCTCCAGGAATCCTGGAGAAGGGCTGCTGACTACCGGACCTGCTGTGACGTCTTTTCTCTCTCTAAATTCTGTGAGAGAGAATAGCCAACTTTCACAGTCAGATGACCTCCTCAAGGGACCACCAAATTCTCTTTGTTGCAGCCTGAACATCCTGATAAAATGTTAAATATTCAAATTTGAAAAAAAAATTTATCGAAAAAATGTGTAACCATGTTCATTAAAGCTTATATTAAAATGTAAACTGCTGTCAACAGGAACTCCCAACTATTGGAGTTGGTCCACCAAAATGCCAGACTAAAATTTTGATGGCCACTATTCAAGAGACCAGAAAAGCTGGTTTAGAACAAGACCCCAACCTGAGGGGGCTCTCCCAAGGAGATCAATGGAAGCAGGCTCCCTTTCTGTCTCTTCAGAAAACTCCTTCAGGGAGGGATAGGGCATAAACTTTGTCTGTATTCTCTTAAGTCTTTTTATCTCTTATGAGCAGGACCACATCAAGATGGGTACCAGAAAGACTTAAAATTCTATTGTTTTTTAGTTCATAATTTCAATTTGGTGCACCTAAATTAATCTTTGATCAGACCTATTTTAACACTCTGTTTCATTCAGAGGCCAGTTTACAAGGGTTAGGTCTCAATCTAATGTTTTGTTTTTGTTTTTTTTAATAAGCTACAAGATCTTTGTGCATTTTATGTATATGTATACCAGTATATTGTCACATCTACACATGTTTGGTACCAAAATTGACATATGAGCTCATAAATTAAAATTTAAAAGATGGATCCAAATGCCTTTGATTCACATAATTTAAAAGGTTTTTAAATTGGGTAAACAAAAGTATGGCTTTCAAGTTACTAACAGTTTTATTTCTAGGTGGTCAAAAAAAATGATAAAAATGTTAATTGTATAAAATGTCTAATATCAATTGCTTCTAAATTTTTCTTCAGCAGGGAAGAAAAAACTGATGCTGTCCAATACACTTGTCTGATATCTTGATTTTTAAAAATAAGTAACTATATAGGATTAATCATGGTTATGTTTGTTAGAGACATCTGATTGGTTTAAAGAGTTAAAATGCTAACTGTTAAATATAACATCAAATACTCTTAACTCCTTAAATTCCATAGGGTAACATACTTAAAACGAGGTTATTGGTGTTTTCATAAATTGGGAAATAAAAAAAAGGTTTAAATTACTTTGTGTCATCACTAAAACCAAGATTACTAAAAGCTTCAACTACATTTCAAATAGAGTTCTATAAATAACAAAGTATTTAATTTTATTAAAATGATGGAATTTATTGAAATTCAGAAATTTTCAAGGATTGTTTTAAAATATAAATGTAAAAAAAGGGGATCAATGTATTTTTAAAAATTACAAGTTTCTGGGTGTAAAAATATGTTTAGCTAAAAAATGTTCTAGGTAAAAAAGTCTTTATGTGATAGACTAAAGCTGTAATACATCTAAGTAAACAGCAAGAGGATCTAATTAAGAGATTAAAAATGTAAATTAAGGGTAAATTTTAAAAGGCCACAACAATTAAAACTATTCAAGGTTTTTTCCTAAGGTCAAATATTAATGTACTGATATAAACCAAAGTTCAATCTATATGCTAAAATGACCAATAATTCTTAAAACATTAATTTACTCTTAACACTGTGTCCATTAAGTTTTGTTCTTTAGAACAACTAGTCTAAAAAATTGGGGGTTTGTACAATTCTGGTTAACAGCAACTGTTATTTTGGAGTATTGTACTACATTACAAAGTCTATATTTTCTTTAAAAGTTAAATATAAAAAAATAAAGAAACACCAATATAATTATGATTCTATTACTCTTCTTTATATATTAAATGTTTTTAGTCTTCCCCTTTTAAAATAAAAAGGTTTAAAAGAACATTTTATCAAGCTGGTGTTCTCCAGCCTAAAGTTGTAATGGTAATTTCAATTTATAAGTATAACAAATTTTATTGGGGATTTATTTATATCATTTAATGTTCTGTAGCTGGACCTGAACCTTATGTAACCTTTTATACTGGGATAAAAATACAAATATATTTCTAAAAGTTAATGAGAGACTGATTTATTTAAAGATTAATGTCGTGAAACATAAAAACATTTTGCCATTTTCTACACAAAAGGAAAGTTAAAAGCCTTCTCAACTTTCTTTAATTCATGTTTTTGATGTAATATCATTTTATGTTAACTAACATTCATACAGACTTAGAAAACAATATATGTAAACTTTGTAAAATGATATTTTTAAAAAGAGATCAGCTTCAAAACTAAACCACAACACTTGAAGATAAAGGGCACCTAGGACCACCCTGACCAAGAAAGTATAGTGGACAGAATGCTCTGTGATTTAAAATTCTGTCATGAAAATGCCACATACTTTGCCATGTGCTCTTGGGACACTTGTTCTGAAGGAAATCATTCACTATAGAAATAGCGTTTGCCCTGATGTGCCATACTATAAGGAAGCCCCCAAATATTCCATGCCTAGAGACCATGTGGAAAGAAGAAGAGACAGGTGGGGGAGGGAGAGGGGGAGAACCTGACCACCACCCAGCTGTCTCAGGCCCCATTATGCCAGCCACATGAGAGACCCCAAGTCACAGCAGCAAAGTCCTTCCTGAATTCCTGACTGACAATTTCAGGAGTGCAAAAAATCAAAAAATATTTTAATAGTAATTATTTGTTTTGCAGTGTTAGTCATGAAACTTTCTGCTTTTATCATTGAACTCTCCTAATAGCAGACAGGGATTCTCTGTGAAGTGTGATATAATAGAGTAAATAACATCTTCCTGAGAAAATCTTAAGTTTGCTCATGGAAAAATACTAAGATGTGAAATGTCTTTAGTTTTGAAAGGGCTTAGGGCGCTTGAGGGTTTGGGCCTTCTGCAGAACCCTCATCTCACCATTTGCCAAGTGTCATTACTGGCATTTTAATACTGGTCTTCAGCTAACTTTTCTTCTCAGACAAGATGATTATTTATTAAATTTTTATTTCATGAAGAAGTTCAAAGCCTTTGAGCTAATTACTATTAAACATTTTCAAATGTTCCAAAAGTGACGATTGTCATAAAGGAGAATTTCAAATCTAAGTCTGAGCACATCTCATCTGTGGGGTCCACATCTTCCCCAGGTTCTCCACACGGTTGACCACTCACAGTTAGATGGTCATGGGAGTGATGTATCTTCTTCCCCACACCTCCACCTCTTAGTAGAATATTGGGGATGTTCAGAATTCTGCCACATAAGCAAATAGTGAACAGACAGAAAACAGTTATTCAATCTTATTCAGTTCTTTGTCCTTTAGTCACTAACAAGATGCATCTTAAGACAACCATGTCTTAAGACAACCATTTTAATGTAAGATGAACTATCATTTAATAGGAACATGTAAACAGACCTTTTTACTAAAGGCAGGTATGGGTATATGTGGGCTCCCCCAGGAGGGCAGCAGGTGGGATGGGAGACATAGGATCTACAGGACTTCAGGTCAAGAGTTAGGGTAAAATGTTAAGCAGTTGGGCTTGCAAAGCGTTTTATAAATTTTTTGTGCAAAGGCAGGAGTGCTTATACAGAATTCTAACTAATTATATTTGTTAAATATTACTAAGCACACCAATGAAAGATCATTTCTCTTATCTCTAACACTATTTTATCAGCCTTTTGGTAGCAATTTCAATAGTGATATTTGAAACACAGCTCTGGAATGTGGACTCCTGAGTGTGATCCTCCAAACACTGAAAGCGCCCAAGTGTGAATTCTCTCTCTTTCCCCAATAACACTTAGGTGCATATTATAAACTATTCCTGACAATTTAACAGCATCACATTAACAATAAAAACCCAATCTTATCTTCAACCTTTAAGTGGCTTCAGAATCTACCCCACATTACACTCTCGTCTCATATACCCTCACCCCTAACTCCTTCTGCTCTAGTCGCATTTGCCCCTTTCCCATCTCTGCAACATGTTGTAAGCTTGCCACAGCACCTTTGCATTGTAGTTCATCATGCTTGCTGGAATAGTTCCTCTGTAGTCCCAGGTTAGCTCCTTCTTATCACTCCAGGTTCTTGAACAGATAGCACTTCAAGAGAGTGTCCTAGTTAACTTGCACTGCTCACTTTTTACTGTCTTTTTTTTTTTTCTTAATGGAATTTATCCTTACTGGTATTTCATTAAATCAATTAATTAATCTGCTTGTTTTTTCTCTAGACAGAATGCAAGGTCTATGTGGGTAGAAAATTTTTTGTTTGGTTCATTGCTTTATCACTGGTGCCTAGAACCATACCTGGGAGATGTCCCCCCCAAATTTCTGTTCAATGGATGGATGAATCATTATTCATCCAAATTATAAAGTCTTTACTTATATTCTGTTGTGTTATAGCTTTCCTTTTATTGCATACGTTTAAGGACTACAATATTACATATGCATATCCTTCTTAATTCATTAAATATCTAGCAGGTGATCGTGTTCATCACCTTTGTATCACTGAGGCAAAATGCTTCAGATAAACAGCTTGAAAGGAGGACAGATTTGATTTGGTTCATGATTTCTTGGGTTTAAGTCCATAAATCACTTGGCCCCACTGCTGTGGGACTGAGACAAGGCAGAACATCATGGTGGGAAACAGAGGATAGAGCAATGCTGCTCACTTCACAGAAGCCAGAAAGCAGAGAGTTTGTTTTTATAACCAAACCCCTCACCCCAAATCCATCAAGGTATGAATTCATAAAGAATGAGTTCATTTATGAGGTTCAGAGTCTGTACAATTCAATGACCTCCTAAAACACCACCTCTGAGTACTGCTGCATTGGTAACCAAGTCTTCAATACAAGAGCTTTTGGGGGACGTTTCAGATACAAACCATAACAGTGATGCTTAAGAGGGTCTTTGAAAAGGAAATTTATGTCAAAGAGTAGACCAGTGTTGTTCTGTGTGTTAACTTAGGCTGGCTTTTGATAGCTGCTGGATGGATCTCTATGACATTCATTTTTACATTTTACTTATTTTTTAAGGTTTTTTTAATTGGTTCTTTTTAAGTATACATGACAGTAGAACTCATTTTGATATGATAAACAGCAGGGAATATATCTTTTTTCACAATGTAGATTCACACTTATTTATTTCTTGAGCAGTACGTGTCAGGCACTGTGATGGCTCACTAGCAGAATAAAAGGAATCTCTTCCTTTACCAGGAGAAATTCTCTCAGGGAAGACAGACAAGTAATTAAAATCAATCATCGTAGGTGCCATTGTAAGATAAATTAAGAAGTCTATGGGTTAGTGATATGGTGGAGCCGACTCATGCCGGTTTGTGAAATCAGACTGTTAAACTTCCAGGAATTTTGCAAGCTCCATATTAAACAGCTTCAATAAAAAGCAAATTGTGTAAATCTACAATTAAATGACCCATTAAAAACAAAAATAAAAAATGTTAAAATGTACCATTTCCTAATTATCTATGCTCTGGAGGTCATTTTTGTCTGTTGCATCTCTGAAGTGTAATTGCCATATAATTGTGAATGCTATGCATCTTCCCCCAACTCTTCTTTCAGTAACATTGCATTGGTAGCTTGAATTCAGTGATGGTGTGAGTATTTACATCACTAAAAATGCTAAAATCATGTTTTTCATCTCACAGAGTATGTTGTAGACATTTACCAGGATGCCATTAGAACACTCACAGGGCACCTCACCTCACTTGGGAACGACACACAAGGAAGCTGAGAGGCGAAGCAAAGGTGAAAGTTGCACAGATGGCCAAGAGTATTCCAGGACCACAGCCACCCAGGTGAGAGAGAGCTCCTGTCCTCATCCTGGTATGATTCTGCCTCCAGACAACTTCCCTTCAGGTTACCCTTTCTAGACAATATGCAAATTTATAGTGGATGATGTTGCAAAACTTTATCCAACTTCCTTTTCAAAAATTTATTTTACCATTGTAAAAATATTTAGCATGAGATCTACTTTCTTAAATTTTTAAAGTGTACAATACAACCTTGTTAACTACACATACAAGGTATTCAGCAGATCTCTACAATTTATTGCTTTTGCTTAACTGAAACTTTATGACCCTTGACTAGCAACTCCCTGATTTCCTCTCCCCTCTGTTCCTGGAAACTACTGTTTTACCTTTGCTTCTATTAATTTGCCTATTTTAGATATTTAGCATAAGTAGTATCATGCAGAATTTGTTTTTCTGAGACTGGCTTATTTCACTTAGTATGTTTTCTGGTTCATCCATGTTGTTGTATATTGCAGAATTTTCTTCTTTTTAAAGCTGAATAATATTCCATTGCATGCAAATACCACATTTTCTTTTCTTATTTTTTTTATTAGATCTTTATTGTTATTTATAGTAGTTGGGTTCAACCTGACATACTCAGGTTGCATGAAAATTTACTTCAATTCTTGATTGCCCCACATTTTCATTATCAATTCATTTGCTGATGGATATTAAGGTTGTTTAATAACTTTACAGTGAACATAGAATGTTTATCTTTGAGATTCTGATTTCATTCTTTGGGATAAATACCCAGAAGTAGCACTGTTGGGTCATATGGTAGCTGTATTTTAATTTTTCAAGGAGCCTCAACACTGTTTTCCCTAGCCATTACACCATTTTATACTCTCACCAACAGTGTATAAGGATTCTTTCTCCTTGTCCTCTCCAACAATATTTTTCAAATAATCTCCATTCTGATAGCTGTGAGGTGGTATCTCACTGTGGTTTTGAATTGCATTTCCCTTATGATTAATGGCATTGATCATCTTTTCATATATCTATTGGCCATTTTTTTTCCAATAGATATATTGGATAAATATCTACTAGGGTTCATTGGATAAATATCTACTAGGGTTTTTAACTTACTTTAATTTTAATTCTATAATCACAAATAAATACAAATATACATAATTATAATATATACTTATGCATACTTATGTACTTTTTATATATTTATATACATATATAATCAATTAGATTTACTTAATATATCTATATAATTAAACACATAATATATACATGTAATTAATTAGATATACATAATATGTATTGCCTAGGCAGTCCTCAAGCTCCTGGGCTCAAGCACTTCTCCTGCCTCAGTCTCTCATAGGTATTACTACCAATATATGCAAGCCAAATTTTAAATGGGATTATTTGGATTTTTTCTTTTGAGTCATAGGAGCTCCTTACATGTTTTGTAAGTTAAACCTCTTTCAGATATATGTTTTATAATTTTTTCCTATTTCATGCATAGGGTAAATTTTTCCTCCATTGACTGTTTTATTTGTTATAGAGAAACTTTTTGTCTGACGCAGTCTCACTTGTCTATTTTTGCTGCTGTTGCCAACCTTTCTTAAGTCTTAACCTGATTCTAACTCAGAAAATAAATTTAACAATGTTTGGGACTGGGAAACATAACCTATGGCTACAGGAAGAGAAATAGCTCTTGTATTCTTGCTTCCTTTATCTTTCCCCCAACTTTCTATGTCCACTTCTGTCTTCGTAATTGAAAGATTTTCTGGAATGGTTGTTTCCTTTCATGGGACCATGATTTGGTATGTAGTTACCATTGCCTATTCAGCTGGTTTGGAAAGATACCACCTGTAGAGCAGTACAACATTCTTGGGACTGTTCAATATGTGTTAAGGGGGACAGCTGAGACCACAGGAATGCTTGAAAGGTAGAAAATATGACTTGTCTGGGTTGTTTTATTTCAAAAGTTTGATGCTGGGGATAAGGGAAGTTAATGGGGGACAGAAACATTCTTAGTTAAAGAAGCATGTAAGAAAGGAGTAAAGCATGGTAAGAGAAATGGTAATGCCAAGTTTTCTGTGTGCTGTGTGTGACCTGGAAGAGGTGACCAGAGATCAGGGTTAAGAGTTGCACAGTCCATCAGAGCCCATGCTCAGATGGATACCACCACACTTATTTTACTACCCTGGGGTTGCCACTTTTGAAATTCTTAATACTCTTGGATGAAGAAGCTCCAAATCTTTATTCTGTTTTGGGTGGGCCTTGCAAATTATGCAGCGAGTCCTGAGGGCAGTCGGTCTTCCAAATAGATATGTAACATAGGTTTCAAATAAAAATAAAATCTTCACAACTTGGTATGTCATGTATGCATTCATAGACAAAATATGATTTATTTGCACTCTTCAATGAATATCAGATTTTGTCATGGACTACAATAAAATTGATAACATAAAAGAATCCTTGAAATAAATACAGTTTGAAAAGTTTCAACTTGAAATTTTTATTTCATGAAATTCTCAAGGCTATGAGAAACATATATCACCAATTTTGCCGTGATAAAAAATATTCCTTTTAGACTAGAAAACCTTTGGCAATGTTAGTTGGATTTAAAAAATATTCCAAAGAGAAATTAAAAGGCTTCTTTCTAGAACAATAAAATTGCAACATTCTGCAAGTGCAGAATGATGCAATATCAGTATGTCTCATTGACATCAAGACAAACGTCAAAGAAATCATGTGTAATAGTGTCATCCTACATCTGACAAGTCAGTGACATCTAGGTTTATTTTTTTAAAATTTGTGTTGAATAAATTATTTTTTCTTTTACAATTGTATGGCTTTTCAATGCTTTCAAGTTCTTGGGATAAATTCAGAGCACCTTCTAAAATGACTGAAAAATCTCAGCTATCTAAAAATTATGTTATCTGTGTTGTTTTTAAGCATTTTTCAGGAAGACGTTCTATTCATACAGTGAACTGAGCCAAGAATAAGGATCCCCTCCTACTATAGACACTGGAATGCTAGGACAGTGGTTCAGTGTGTAATTCTGTAGTAGAGCACATGGTTAACATGCATGAAGTCCTCCCCCAAAACAAACAAACAAAAACACTAAATACTAGGTAAAACACGACAACAACAACAAAACAGAGTAAGATTTAAAGCTAAGAAAGAAAAATCTGATTAGACAGACCAAGAAAGAACTAAATATAGATTCAGAAACAGTAGACATGGCCAGACATCTCTTCAAGTCTTTATCTGATGAATCAATAGCTGTTGAGGATTAGCTTGTAATAAAAAACTTTAAATTTTATGTTAAAATGGTCCATAGAGAATCAAAAGATTCAATTAACAAGAGAGTTAAAACTCTTCAAACCTGAGAAAATAAAGCAGTGAGATAAGAAAATACATGATACTAAACTAAAAAGATGATAAAAAAACTTTTAAATGAGAGAAGAGATCAAAGAAAGGCTGTAGTGAATGCAATGGTGTGCCTCTCAAAATCCTCCTGCCCACTTCACCCTTCTGCCCACTTCAGAGATAAAGCCCTTGGTTCCTCAGTTGCTGAAAGTGTGGGTATGTGACAGCTCTTGGCTGAGCTCATCTCTGGCATCAGTAGTGGTTGGAGAGAGCTGCTTCATCCAACCCCAGTGTCTCCTCCCTGGGTTGCCCACAGTTGATTGAAGTGAGATTATGAAGGCTTAGTTATGTTAGCTCAGGTCAGCACTGTTCTGAGAGAGGATTTCAGCTCCAGAGTCCCCAACAGCATCAGTTGGGTCTCAGAGTTCTCAATAATATCATTTGGGACCCAATGTTTCCAAGAGGACAGGCTGAGACCCAGATCTTCCAATAGGATCACCTGGGACCTAGGGTTCCTCAGTTTCAGTTGGGTCTTTGTTGCCCTTAATTGCAATTCAATTTCCTCTTCCCAGTCCTTCTTCCATCACTCCCCTTACAGATGTGGATTGTAAGAGCACTTTCATAAACTTTCAGCACAAACATTTTTTCTCTTGTTTTGATCCTCTAATGTCCCTATTTTTTCTCTTACATTTTCCATGGGTTTATTCTATGTTTTTTTTTATTTGTTCTAATCCCTTTCTTCTGATAATATAAGTTACAGTTTCTTTGACTTCTTCTGTTCCCTGCATTGTCTCCATTTAATCCAAATTCCCTCTTTTAAAAATACTGTTCTCATCTGCCTCTTTCAAGTTGGAGATCTCATTCAGACTGTCATGTGGATTTTTGCCCACCAATTCCTATTTAAAAGTGACTTACAAGAGGGAGGAAGTGCTGGGAGTGCATTGTCCAAATTATATTGTTATATTGTGTACATGTATGAATATGTAATAATAAATCCCATCATCGTACAAATGCACCAATTAAATATGTGGGGAAAAGAAGAAAAAGGTGAGTCACCAAAAGATTAAACAGCACTAGTATTATTCTACACCATTTCCATAATGAACAGATTTAATTTATAATGGACTGAATTGTGTTCCCTCTAAATTCATATGTTGTATTCATTATTCTCAGTATCTCTGGGAATATACATTTGAACATAGGGTTTTTAAGAAAGTAATTAAGTTAACACAAATTTATGTGGGGAATATTAATCTAGTATGACTGGTACCTTTACAAAAATAGAAGGTAAGGGTACATGGGTACACACATGGAGATGGCCATCTCCAAGCCAAGGACAGAAGCTTCAGAGGAAACCAATCCTGAAGACACCTTGATCATGGACTTCGTTCTCCAAAACTGTGTCAGCAAACTCCTGTTGCTTAAACTACTCAGACTGTGTTACTTTGTTATAGCAACCTTAGCAAGCTAATACATATCCCAATAATGATAATCATGAGAAATGAACTTTTATCATCTCCATTTTACAGATGAAGAAACAGAGGGACAAAGAGGTTTTTAGCCCAAGACCAAATAGAGGTTGGGGGAATAAAGCCTGGATTTGAATCCAAATAGTAGCTTCCAGAGACTGAGCTCTTGTACCTCTGCTGTCTCTCTGAATGGACATGCTTTGTCTTTGGGCAGGACTTGCTTTTGAAGGGATGTTAGGATAGATTGATAGGAACTGAGCTGCCTTCTTATCCATTAGGGCATTTGCCAGTGTCTGTATCTGTGTAGTCTATTAATTTCTCCAGAGAAGAGTCATTTAGTTTTCTAATGGAGGATGTATTCTTGGCTCCCAGCATTTGAAATCAAGGCCAGAGAAAGGGAGATAATAATGGAATATTATTGTTTCCTCTACAGACTTCACTGAATCTCATGTTCAGCCCTGGCTATACATACTCATTTAAGTCAGTGTTTCTAAATCTGGAGCCTTTCTGATGACCATCTCCAGACATCTGTGGTCTATGCAGGTGGTGGGGAAAATGAGGGATAATGACTTTGACACACAAAGTGGAAGAGGTAACCTGGTCTTCTCAATACAAGTTTTTATAGGTCCCCTATTCCTAAACTCGTG
Organism: Glaucomys volans; assembly: GCA_020662805.1. Lineage (NCBI taxonomy): Eukaryota > Metazoa > Chordata > Mammalia > Rodentia > Sciuridae > Glaucomys > Glaucomys volans. The sequence goes on from JAJEJO010000226.1 coordinate 126,483, forward strand.
CCTCAATCCTGTCATCACCAATGCTTCAAATCCTGGGCTCCTCTATCTTCTGGAGGAGCATGTCTATCCTCTTAACAGATCTTGGGGCTGTTGCTTCCTTTATTTAGCCATCTTAGCAGCCGTCACTTCTACTACTTCCCATCTTCCAGAACTGTGCTGACCTCTCTGGCCCACTGTTGTTTCCTTTTCCATTTTCTCCTGAATTCTCAATATTTGGTGTTGTTTTGTGGTCATGATACTGAGTTTGAGGAGAGAAGATAAGCCCTTAATTTGTCTTATTTTCCTAGATTTTTCTCATATCACATGGTCCATGAAGTGGCTCAAGCACTGGTATTTGGTTTCACTTAATTTTTTCCTGCTTTGGCTTGATTAAATTGCTTATATAAGATGGGAAGTGCATGACAATGGGACATCTTTTGATTTAATTTAGACTTAACTTACTAGAATGGATCATATGTGTCTGCTATTCAAACCATGCAGACGTGATCTTAATAAAGTAACAGAGCCTTTTTCAAAGGAATGCTGTCCCAGATCAAGTAGACTGCATAGAAAAGAAAGAATGAGACATAAACCAGGTTTTCCCAATCCAAATGCTATTTGACTTCGCAAAAGTGTTTTCTTTTCCTTTAAGTTTTTTTTCTCTAGTGAAATAAGTATACAAACTAAATTGATTAACCAACCAGTCTACAAACTGACACTTTTCCATTTGCTATAGACTAATAGGAAAAATCATGATCCCTCACACCCCCTATCCCCAATGTTCTCCTCCATCCCTCCAGACAGACATGCTGTCAAGTTTGATTATATTTCTTACTAATTTAACAATAGTATCCACAAACTTAGTGAAAGCAATATATCTAGAGATGGAAAGGTAGCTAGCAATCAGAAAGATAGAGTTAGCATTTCTTAGCGTAGGCTTCTACTATTCCTTTTGTGGAGAGAGGACTTTTTAGCAATTTTCAGTTTCACCATGAGCAGAGCATGGTTGGACCAAAACTGAGACACTGAAAATCTTGAAGTCTACACTCTGGCATGTTTTTGTTCATTTTTTTAAAACTCAGAAGATTATACCACCAATTTGGAAGAAAAAAACTAAGTATTTTCATTTAAGTTATAAAGTATTTGCTAGAGTGTGGTTATTTTGGCTCTTAAATCAAACTTTCATAAATATTGGCACTAGTGGGGAAAACAGAAATCAAGTGTCCCTGATTAATACCCTCCTCCCCCCAATAGTTATTAATCACTACTGCTGCCTAGGTTCTGTTCCTTTTTGCAAATGAGCTGTCCAAAAACCTACAACATACTACACTTGCTCATAAGAGTATTGCAGAAATGGTAAATACCAAAAAGAAAGAAGTATACTGCATCCATTTGCTGAAGGTATATTTTATATTGTTAGCAAGAATGTAAACTTTAATAATCTCATTTCTTGGTCTAGAAGCCAGGGGTGATGCACCTATTAGATTGCCAAATCTAATGTTTCACTAATATGAGATTCATTTAGGACAATATGTATGTATTAATTTGTTCACTTTTTAAAGCAATCATGGAAGAGTCTTAACACATCATGTTTACCCCTGTTTCCTCAATTCCCTTATTATAGTACATCAGCAGTTCTTCTGTCAATACTTTCTATGATGCTATTTTTGGTTGTTATTTTTCCATTTGAAAAATAAAGGACCATATAAGGTCCTTTAGATATTAGCTAAAAGATAAAAAATTGAACATTGACTTAATAGATGCTGGGAGAAATGGCCTTCCATAAAACTGATATGTGCAGTTTTGGTGTCTCAGAGGACAAGCCTGGACTACTGACTTTTTTCAAAATGTCAGTGTATTAACAAATTCCTCCCTGGGGTATACAGGAATGCACCTCTGCCCTTTCTGGAAAACACCTTAGAGAACAGTGTTTCCAGTTTATTGTATGTATGAGATCTACAGAATTCACTACACCATAGTGTTCTAAAAGGTTTCATTTTTATTTTAAAACTTTTGAAATCATGGACCTAAAATGTCCTGAGATTTTGTTGTCTGATGCACAAGTTTATGTTGCTAGAAAAATCTTCACCTGTTGTTTAGGTAAATGGTGAATCCAGCTCCTGTTATATCACCATTTGGCCACAAATGGAAAAGCAAAAACAAAAGGTAATAAAGTACAGATACTTTATAGAGGAGGGTTTTTTTTAATTTTTATTTTTTGGTATATTTGGCCTTTCCTCTTTCTTTTAACTTTCTCTAAGCATCCCAGTATGTGCCATATAATGATAACAATTCCTAGTTTTATGCTTTGAATATAATGCTCAAATACTTCTCTGTTAATATAGTAGTATTCAGAGATAAAATTATTGAATCAAGAGAACTGCAACCTAATCAATTCATCCTAGTTTGAGCAGACTGACTTGGTGGTACCTGTAGGCAGGTGGGGTATGGTGGGCTGAGGTGGAACACTGAGACCATGCCCTGGAAGGATTCATCTTCTCTCAGGTTCCTCCCCCTCTCTCTGCTTCCAGGCTGCCATGAAGTGTGCAGCACTCATCTGCCACATCCTTCCACTGTGCTGTTTGGCCTCACCTTGGGCCCAGAAAAATAGGCAGTCAATGGACTAAACCTCATGGACTAAACCATAAGCCAAAATAAACTTTTCCTCCTGTAAGTTATTCTTGTCAGGTATTTTGGTCACAGCAATGAAACATGAATTGACATGTCTAGTCTTCACTATTTTCATTGATGGCCATGGCTCTTGAGTAGTTATCGAATCTACTTGCAGGATAACTGTATTAGTCAGCTTTCTGTCACAGTAACAAAATAACTTACAAAATCAAAGGGGAAAGGTATATTTTGGCCCAAGGTTTGAAATATTTCAGTCCATGGCCCCTTGGCTCTGTCACTTTGAGCCTGAGGCAAAGAATCATGATAAAGAGTGACATGTTACAACAGACCTGCTCACTTCATGGTGGCTAGGAAGCAGAAAAAAGAGAAAAGAGAGAAGAAGAGAGGAAGAGCACAGGGACTAGATATAGTCCCCAAGGACATGCCCCAAAGGGCCTACTTCTTCAACTAGGTCCCATCTACAATTTCCACCATCTTTCAAAAGTCCAAATTATGAACCCATCACTATTTCTTTAAATTTATTTATTATTATGTTTTGTTTTGTTTTGTTTTTAATTTTTAATTTGATTTAATTAGTTACACATGACTATTGAGATTAAAACCTTCATGAAGCCAGGTGCTATGGCGCACACCTGTAATCCCAGCAGCTCGGGAGGCTGAGGCAGGAGGATTGTGAGTTCAAACCCAGTGTCAGCAAAAGTGAGGCACTAAAGCAACTCAGGGAGACCCTGTCTCTAAAATAAAAAGTACAAAATAGGGCTGGGGATGTGGCTCAGTGGTTGAGTGCCCCTGAGTTCAATCCCTGGTACCACTCCCCACCCCAAATAAAAACCATGATCTAGTTACTTCTCAAAATCCGTATGAACATTGAATCCAGTGGGAACCAATCCTTTACCATGAGCCTTCGGAAGATATTCCAGATCCACACCCTAAAAACAATTAATCAAATAAAAACTCCTTTTTTTTTTCAGTGCTGGAGATTAAATTCAGGCCTTGTATATGTGAAACACACACTCTACCACTGTGTTATACCCCAACCAATACGAAATACTTTTTTTGAAATTATTTTTTGAACAATTGTGCACTTTTCACATGCTTGGGTAAAGTACTCAGTGGTCTGGAGCAAGAAGAATTCTCTAGGCATTTTTATCATTTAAATCCCTCAGAAGAGAATTTAGACAGCCAGATAAATTTCAAGTGTATTATCTATTGAGTGCAATAAGGTACCATTTGGTTTGCTAACTAGAGAGGAAATATTGAATTTATCAAAAATATGTGATTCTTGGGTTTTGTTTTGTTTTAAATCCAGTAAAACATAGCTTCCAAATTCAGGCTGAAGAAAATTCTCCTGATGGACTTTTGGCCATTATGCCACAGGGAAGAGGCAATGTAGAATGCTTCTTGTTGTTGCTGTTTGTTGTTTGTGTTTTTTTTTGGTCTGAATCTAGAACAAAGTAGAAAGTTACAAACCATGGGCAGATTACTTTTCTGAGTGTATTAAGAAGTTTGCATTTAATTATGAACTAACAAAGTGAGAAGCACTATTTTTATAGCAAGTATGATTTTAATGATATTCATTACAAAAACATGTGAAAAATGTGAGTTCTTATTAAGATTTTATTGACTTTGTATTTGAAGGATGTCCCTCCAGGCAGCAATTTCTCTCTTCAAGACAGTCTCCCCAAAGTAGTGCTTCTTAAACAACATTTAGGAGTGATATGTTGACACATTGACAGACTTCTAGAGGGAAATAGAGGGTGATCCCTTTGTTGTATGTTGCCTCTTCAAAGATCTCTCCTGCATCATCCTCCCCAGGGTTAGCACTCAAAGTTGGAATGTGGTCAGACTTCTAATTTCTGAGCATCTTTAATATCAAATCTTTAATTACAAAGTGCTTTTACAGTCTGTCCTTCACATTCATGGGTTCTGCATTCACAACCAAACTCAGGTTGAAACCATTTGGAAAAAATTCACCTCCACTGAATACATACAGACTTTTTTGGTCATTAATTAATAAACAGTATAGCATAACTATTATTTACATAGAATTTACACTGTATTAGACATTATAAATAATCTACAGATGACTTAAGTACACAGGAGACTGTATGTAGATTATATGTAAATACTATGTCATTTTATATAAGAGAATTGAATATCTGAGTTTTGGTGTCTGTGGGAGTCCTAGAGCCAATTTCACATGGATATTTAAAAATGACTATATAAGCATCAGGAAAAAAAAGAGACCATTAAGGAACTTATTGAATAAATGTAATTCGTTTTAGCTGCAGGCTGCCTAGATAATGTGGCATTCAAATCCAATTATTTTCATGGGCCTTATTTTTTCCCTCTTGGGATGGCACAAGAAACAGCCTCTGTTTTTGATCCATCTACCTTAGCACTAAAATTCTAACTGTCCAAGCTCTTAAGGGTAATGCCATTGACTCTTCAGAGCTGAGTTTGACCACTAGGACCTACAGGGCATGAGGTTAGAATGCTTAGAGGCTTCATTTCAGATCTATGTTGCCATTCTATTCAGAAGTTGGCAATTTCCAAGGGAAATTGGACAGGAAACAGAACTCTGCTTCTTATAGAAACTGCCACCTAATAATCTTTTCAAACTCAAGAAATTGAATTCCCTCCAGGAGTGAGACCAGACATCCCTTTGACTCCCCAACCTCAAATATCCCACCACTCACTAATAAGACTACCAACTTTATCCCTACTTTAGCCCGGAAACCCACAAACTGTTAACACCTCTCGGAGCAGGAGAGCCCAGCATTCAGAAAATAGAGTCCAGGCCAGATATGATTTCCATTTGAGAAAATAACTTTCTTATTCTGTTACTAATGAGTCCATTTAGCAATGGGGGAAAATCATTAAAATATCAATTTTTGAACAATTATTAATGACTATAGATGATTCTAAACACAATAAGATGTTAATGCCTGCTACAGTTTAAGTTCTAGATGTGATATCTTCACTGGAGCAGCAATAAAACATAGCCTCTAGTATAGCATGTTGCTATAGATCTAGCAAATGCTTTTTGATATCTCTATCAGCTAACTTAATAAGAAGCAATTTGCTTTCAAGGATCAGGTATAGCAGGGCATTTTACTGACTTGCCTAAGGGCTACCTATGCACATCATCTTGTTATGACAGAGTTTGGAGGAAACCTGATCATCTTGGAACCCCACAGGACATTACACCAGCAGATTACTTAATGAAGCTATGTGAACTGGACCTAGTGAGCAGGAACTATCAAGTACCTATATGCCTTAGAGGACATCTATGTGCTAGAGGGTGAGCCAGTCCAGTTTCAAGGATTTGTCACGTCAGTTAGTTTTTATGAACTAGGCATCTTAGGTATTTTGGGAAATCATAGTTAGGTGATCTATAAGTTTCTGCATCTTGCCTGGCCCACTGAAAAGAAAGAGGTACAATATGATGTAAGCCTCTTTGAATTTGGGAGGCTGCCTGTACCTACCACACCAGGGGATTCTGCTTCTACCATTTGCTGGAAAACATTTGAAACCATAAGTTTTGAATGGAACTGAGACTAAGAAAACTAACAAAAGGCTCTTCAGCAAGTCTAGGTCATGTTTATTAGCTGTTAGACCCAATGGTATTAAACCTTTATTTTACACAAGGATGGCAAGTTCACAAGGCAGACCCTTAGGTGTTTGGAATGAGACTTGGCTTGGCTTCTTCTAACAGCTATGCTTGACTTGGAAAAACACCTTTTAACTCAGTACTGGGTGTGGCAAAGACCAAACACCTAACCATTGAATATAAGTGAGTATGTACCACAAATCTAGACATGTACGTATCATTTTAATGCAAAATGTAAATGGCATATACAAGACAAAGCTAAGAAATGTCAGAAGGCACAAGTAAACTATGTTAGCAAGTATCTCAGATTTCCAAGGTAGCTGCTCTTCTTTTCTGCTTTTCCTTTGGACTATACTTATAGTCTTATTGAGGGAATTCTCTGTGACCAGCTGGAGAAGAAGGAAAAAGAATTGGCCTAGTTTATTGTGGAGAGTGGTGACAGAGAATGGGAGAGCAGTGACTGAGATGGGGGTCTCTGGTGACCTCATGGCTGTGGCATGCCTGGTGCCTGGGAATGTTTCTGTGCAAGGGCACAGGATGGTTAGCTGCTGTGGCAACGCCCTGCATGAGGAGGCTCTGCTAGAGTCCTGTCAGCTCTGATCTTGACCTCAGGCACACAGCTCCTGGGAATAGAGGAATTCTTATGCTAGACAACCACAATGTTTCACCAGCTCCACTTCTCCTGTTCTTGCCCACTTTATGGTAACTTTTAACAATGGACTTTCTTGACAGCTACACAAAACTCCTAATATTGCACTTTGCAACTGTGGATTGCAACTGCAGAAAAGCTACATTAATGTCCTAGTTTCTGTAAATTTCCTGAATACAAGGAATTATGCTTTCATAGTCTTTAATCTGATAATGAGACATATATAAATAAAGATTGCTGGCGTAACTCTTTAGATCTGCATCTCCATCAGAGAGTAGAGCTCCACCTGATCCCAGCTTAATCTTCAAAATCTGTGATTGTGAGTATTTTTCTAATCCCCCATTGCCCTTGCGGGAACTGTGAGTTTGGCCACACTGGTCTCAGCAGTTTATGAATGAAAGGCATGAGGGCAACCAATGAAACGGATAGCTTCTTCATTAGAGCCTCACTTAGGGGTGGCACTGAAAGACAGTAAGGAAAGAAAATGTTCCTAGTGGGGAGAACTTTGGAGAATCTTCTCTTTGCTGACTTAATACAGAGAAATTGTTTGAAGTTTAGATTTATGCAAACTGGATAGCACTAAAGTTTTGGAAAGAACAAATAAAAAGATTTGTGTCAAGGTCTGGGAGAGAGATACATGAATGGGCCTTCCACATAAGTACAGAGTGGGACAATATTTTCATTCCTCTATTAGAGGGAATCCAAATGGTGAATGAATGCTTTCAATAATTAAGTGGGTAAAGATGATCCCTCTTCAGGATGTCAACCCCTTTCTTTAATCATTCATGTGACTGGCCAATGATGGCATATAAAGTGGACAGGGGGGCAGGAATGGAGGCTATGCATGGACATACCAACATGGGTTCACTCCTCTTTTTGAGTGAGAGAGATTTGAGAGATTGAACCCAGGGGCACTTAACCCCTAAGCCACATCCCTTTTTACCTTTTTATTTTGACACAGGATCTTGCTAAGTTGCTTAGGGCCTTGCTAAGTTGCTGAGGATGACTTTGAACTTGTGATCTTCCTTTCTCAGCCTCCTGAGCTGCTGGGATTACAGGCTTGCACCACAGTGCTCAGCACATGGTTTTACTTTTATCATGACTAATCTGTCTATACCATTGCTGAGTGTCCAATCTGCCAAACAGAGCTATTTTAAATCCATAATATGACACATGGAAAAGTCTAATGATGAAGATAGACACAAAAGACAGACAAGAGTGCAGGACAGCACTGATGTTTGGGTCAATCTTCTAGAATGGTGGAATGGCATCTGAAGATCCATTTATGGCACCATCTGGGGACAAATCCTATGAGAATAGGGTGCTGTCTATCTATAGGATGTAGCCTATTCCTTAAATCAGTAGTCAGTATCAGATACCATTTTTTGTAGTGCTGAAACAATGTGCCCAGGAATCAAGACCTGAAACCAAGAATGGACTCTTTAACTTTCATACCAAATACATGTTAGGAGTCTATTTTTCACATCTATATAACCTTCAACTCTGTGAGTTTATAGTACTAGAGGGAAGAATTCATCCACAAGGGATATAATAATAGTTCATTGAGTTAGAAGTTGAGATTGGTTATTGATCACTGTAGGTTGATGAACCAGTAGACAGAGAAGGGGTTAATATATTGGATGGAGTGATTGATCCTGGTTAACACAGGAAAACTGAGTTTCAATACACAATGGAAGTGAGAAAGATTATTTGTGGAACTCCAGTGGTGTTCTTAGCTAATTAGGACTATTACTTCATGGTCTTTGGCAAAAGGAAACTGTGGCAGTGCAATAAAGATAGGACTCAACTCCCATAGTAATCAAGATGTGACACAGGAAGCCTGCTTAAGAACCTGGTCAAGTTACTTTAAGAGAATACAGAGAATATGGAATGGGTATTAGAAAACATCCACTGTGATTAATGACTTGAACCTACTGACTAGTTACATAAGCAGAGCTGTTAATTGCTCTATCTATGGTTATTATTTATTTGAGTTCCTTCCCACTCCTTTAATGAAGAGCACTGTTGGTGGTTCACATTTTAGGTTGCAAGTGAACTGACTTTGATATGGTAATTGGGACATTAAGTCATCACATAAGTAGAGGATGAGAATGAATGTGGAGAGGTCAAAGGAGAGGACTGTGCCAGACAGAACCTGTCTGCTGTTCAGCCCGATCTGTCCTGCACTCTTGTCTGTCTTTTGTGTCTATCTTCATCATTAGACTTTTCCATAGCTCCTGGTTGAGTTTGGCTAACGGGAGGCAGAGGAGAGTTAGGTTGTGGCTCCCAGTGATACAGGTTAACTGTGAGCATTTCCTGAAGGCTGCAACTCTTTTTGGCTGTTGTTCTCTCTACCTTTTAGCTAAGGTCATAGGAGCTCAGAGGTTTTAAATTCCCTGAGGCTTTATAGCTATTAATATCCAATCAGCACCTGTGACTTCTGATATACATGTACCAGAGCCTTAATGCCATCTGATATCATGAAGATCAAAATGCCATGGGAGATGGAATGACATGAGAGAGGAGTAGTACACATACCCTCCCTCAGCATATGTCAGATTCAAAACTTCTAAAAAATTAATGCTGGGTCTCTTATCCGCTTAGCTTATTCTGGGTCTAGAAATAAGTTCCTGATATTAAGTTACCATTTCCCCAAAAGTGTTGGACACTTTTTTAACACTTTAATAAGACATTAGATGCTACAAGATGTAAGATGTTAGAACACATTCCATAATTAAGCAGTCAAAATAACTTTGTCAAATGCTGGATTGAGTATGTCTCTTTTCTATAGGAATTTCCAGGGTTTTTAATATGTGCATTGTGAATTTCCAGGAGGCAGAGAACTATGCACACCTATCCAAACTTAGTATATAGAAAACACTTTAGTAAATACTGCTTACATCTAATAGAACATGCATTTCCTGGAAAAAAAAAATTGAGCAAACACTGAATTAAATCTTTAGTGAAAGACATCATGAAAGTTTTATTACAAAGACAAATTTAATTATGAACTATTTGTAGAGAAGGAAGAGAAAGTATGTTTGTAATGACATTTTCTGAATTTTGTTCTGTGTATAGCTTATTCAGTTTTGTGAAAGTTTTACTCTTCATTTCAAGTTTGTGTCTGCCAGCTTTTCCTTGGTCAAACCACATATTGCTTTTTACTGACTATGCTGGTAGAAGTGGTGGGGCATTTTTAAGCCTGTTATGATTCCTTATGTTCAGATCTAGACAGTCTCTAAAGGAGTCTGATAGTTGTCCTATTACTGCTCATGGAGTCTGCGCTAATGTAGTTTGCATTTTATTCTGATATAAGAATTACATTTCTAATTAGAAAGGATTTTAAAAATTGAGTAATAACGATGTTTCAATGAGAAAAAAAAATGGCCTTAGGATGTAACATATAAAAGTAACAAAAATAAAGCTTTTTCCCATATGAATCTTAATAATAAAGTGTTTTTTAAGCTACACGGAGAATTTATTGTCACAACTTGACTCTTCAGAATTGACAAAAACAGACTTAGACACAACCTCCTTACCCATCCATTAATACAAGAAGTAACCTCTCCATTTCCTCTGTCATCTCTGGTCTTGAGCTGCTCTTGTGATTTTGTTTACAGTACAATTTACAATTCCCATTAAATTTAAATAAAAAAAGAAATGAAAGTCATGGACGAAAAACAGTGAGAAAGTGAACAGCATGACATGTGCATAGTTCTTTGAAATTGGTTGTAACTTGAGTTCTTTGTAGCCTTCCACCATATTTAAGAAAGACTTCCCTGAAGATGTCCAAATCTCTCTCTAGTATTACTGTAAATTCTCAGGGCCTCTTTCATTCTCTGGACGCCTGCTTCCTCATGCATACTCCTCTTCTGAACCATGATGATCCAGATGAGAAATCAGTTCCTTTTGTAAATTTATACTACCTTTCCCATGTACTTCCACACCCACATCTCTTCCCATACAATCCATGAGTATAAAAGACTTTACTACCAAGATGGAGAAGAAGAAATCCATAATTTTACAAACAAAAACACAGTTTAACTTAAAGTATAACTCCATATAGTATGCATATATAATACCTAAAATGTATGTTATAATATCTGATGGACTTGCACTTCTGGAGATGGCAGTATAGATTGGATCAATTCTGAGAATAACTGAACAAGGCAAAATCAGCTTGCAGAGAGTGGAGAGCTAGAATAAAACAGCAGTGAAGAATTATGAGGTGAATATCTGAACAAAGAAAAAAACCCAGAGAGGTGAGTTAGCATTTAAGCATTCTTCTACTGGGGAGACTTGCTAATGCCTAGAGAGGCAGTGAAGCACTTTAGGAAGCATTACAGAGCTAAAGGAAACCAAAATTAAATCTAGGACCCACTAAACCAGAGATGAAAGAATTGCTAAAATTCCCACACTATTATTGAAACTTGATTAGAGTATCCCCAGAAGTTTTGTAATGAATAAACTGTCTTTGAAATTATTTATGGGTCATAAAAAGCATCACAGTGGAAATAAGAAAACTATGTTAAACTGAATGACAAAAACTACATATCAAATCTTGTAGATCATCTAAATATAAGACCTCAAACTATAAAACTTCTCAAAGAAAACATAGGGGATAAACTTGACAAAACTGAATTACAATGATTTCTTGGATAAGACACCAAACACATAGCAAAAATGGACAAATGGGACTACATGCGGGATAACAGAGTGAAAAGGAAACTGTGGAATAGGAGAAAATATTTGGAAACCACGTATATGAGAACGGAATAACTTGTGGAATAAAGAATTCCTACAACTTAACAACAACAACAACAACAGAACCCCCAAATATCCCAGCTTAAAAACTGGCAGAGGACTTGAGTAAACATTTCTCCAGAGATATACAAATGACTAACAAGCATGTGAAAATAGATTCGGTATCACTAATCACCAGGAAAATGAAAATCAAAACCACAATGAAACAGAAAGTCCTTGTTGGCAAGGATGTAGAGAAATCAGAACTCTCATGTGCCCCTGGTGGGAATGTGAAACAGTATGGCTGCTATGGAGAACAGTATGAAGTTTCCTCAAAAATAAAAAAAATAGAGCTACTATGACTAAGAAATCCCACTTTTGGTATAGATTCTCAGTGCTATTTTATTACCCAAAACCAAAATATATAAATAGTTGTGGATTTACAGCATATAATAATTTACAAAATTACCACAGTAAGAATTTCAAAATGACTTTTTACAGAGGGATGTTTCAAGCTTTATGTCCACATAGATTCACTTTTACAGTTCCCCATGCTTCCCGTCAATTCTGCCTACTGGCTCCATGCATCTTAGGCTGTAGCACTGGCCATGGCACGACAGAATCTAATGCTAAGGGATTGACTGGGGCAGCAGGTCAACTCATTCTCCATCCTTTCCTGAGGCTGAAAGGTGTCAGCTGTCTTTAACTTCTAGCTCCGAGCACACTTTGTTTCATCACTGAGTGGCCAGTATGATGTCCTTGAAAGGAGCATGTTAGTTTTATGATGTCTGCAAAGGGGATGCAAAAGAGAATTTGGCTATTGGAGGTTATATTTCACATTTAACCACTGTCAAAATGAGAACTGTGCTTACTGAACACATGTATTAAGGTTGGATATGATGTGGCCCCCAAAAGTTCCTGTATTAATGCAGAAATGTTCAGAGATGAAATGATTTGATTATGAGAGTTGTATGATCCGTCCAACCTAGTTTGAATGGACTAACTGGGTGGTAAATGTAGGCAGGAGGTGGTGGGTCACTGGGGATATTCCCTGGAAGAAGTCATGTTCCCTGCAGCCCCTTATGCTTTCTTGCTCTGTTTCTTGGCTCCCATGAATGGAATAGCACTGTTCCTCTGCACCCTCTGCATGATCTTCTGCCTCATCTTGGGTCCAGAGCAATGGAGTCAGCCATCCCTGGACTGAACCTCAAACACCATGAGCCAAAATAAACTTTTTCTCCTCTAAGTTGTTCTTGTCAGGTATTTTGGTCACAGAGATCAAAAGCTGATTTAACAGAATATGTCTCATGGAGTTCTAGAGGAAACCATGGCAGAAGCTAGCTGTCTATCAAATCATCCTCAGCAAATTTTAATTTGTTATAATAATAATTCTGAGATTAAAAGAGACAAAGAAATGCAGAACAAGTTTTTAATCATCTAAGATGCTGAGATAACTGGTGTGGAGAGGAACTGTTCCTGGGGAAACCAAAATAGATGGTCAATTTAAAACTTATTCTCCTTTTGATATGTATCCATCAGAAATGTGTGCACATGAAAATATATGAGAATGTTTTAAAGCATAATTTGTAATATTCCTAGAACATAAATAAGCTAAATACATTATCAACAGCAGAATGGCATAGTAATATCATGCAGAATGGAAATGAATAAACTACAGTTAAATGTTGCAATGTAGGTCAATCTCAAATCATAGTCTCAAAGAGACATACACTCAAAGAGACATACACAAAATAATATATACTGTGTTTTTTCATTAATATAAACTTCAAGAACAAAATAAATCATATCATTAGATGTAGTTGCTATGTTTGAAGAGGAGGGCAGAACTAATTTAAAAATCAGGAAGAGGACTTCTGTTATTTTGGAGATATTTTGTATTTTAAATGTGGTAAAAACAACATAAAATTTACCATCTTAATTTAGGTGTACAACATAGTAGTGTTAACTATATACACACTTTCGTGCAACAGCACCTTTTCATTTTGCCAAACTGACTCTACACTATTGGAATTGCAGCTCCACCTTCCCCTCTAATTCCAGCCCTTGATAGCCGCTTCCTACTTGCTGTTTCTACGAGTTTGATCACTTTAGACAGTTCATATAAATAGAATGATACAGTATTTATCTTTTTGTGCCTGACTTATTTCACTTGCCATAATGTCTTCAAGGTTCATCTATGTATAACAAGATTCCTTCATTTTTAAGACTACTATTCTATGATTGTATGTATCACATTTCTTTATTTTTTCACCTGTTAATAGACATAAATGTCTATTGGTTGCCACATTTGCCTATTTGAATAATGCTGCAATGAACATGAATGCAGATAGCTCTTTGAGATTCTGATTTCAGCTTTTTTTGGATAAACATCCAGGTGAAGCACTGCAAGATCATATAAGAATTAAGTTTCTCTGTCTCTATCTGTCTCTGTCTCTCTCTCTGTCTCTGTCTCTCTCTGTCTCTCTCTCTCTCTCTCTCTCTCTCTCTCTCTCTCTCTCCCCTCCCCCCCCCCTCTCTCTCTCTCTCTCTCTCTCTCAGAACTTCCAAGCTGTTTCCCTATGTTATGTTTCCCAGAGTGGCTGCACTATTTTACATTCCCACCAACAGTGCATAAGAGTTTCACCAAATTGTCACTAGCACTTGTTATTTTGGTGTTTTTTTTGTTTGTCTGTTTGTTTTTGATAATGGTCACTGTGAAATGATACCTCATAGTGGCTTTGTCTTTCTTTTATTTTTTTTTTTAACTTCCAAACAGAGGCTTTACTTTTCTACACAGAGCTAACATAACAACATTATTTGATATCCTTAAGAATGTTGGATGAGACTAGGAAAATCAAGAGTAGGAAAGAATCACCAAATAAACTGCTTTGACAAAAAAAAAAGCACTTTGATACAATCTATACTTGCATTTTAGAACTACTTGCTTCATAGGACATTGTTTTTATATTCTTAATGAATAAAGTATAAGGTGATAAGTGAAAAAATAAATGTTTTGAATACAAGATTATGGTATGCCCTCCCACCAAAGCTTGTATTTTTTAATTCCACTCTACTCATATTATCAAGCATATAAACAAATCACAAATGACAAGAAATAGGAAAAACAATGACTTCTGCTGCTTTTGGAAACATGGGAAATAATAGAACATTATTTTAAAAAACAGAAACATTTAATAGCAATATATGCCCTAGGCATTATGGCACATTTTTTGTAACCTTAATACAGCCCATCTTTTTACTTTTTATAAAAATCTATTCTCTTAGTAAAAGCAGAGGTCTTCTCCACACTAACCTTTAAATCGCATTACTAAAAATGTAGTTGTACACCCAATTTCTAACCTCATAGAACTTTCTGTACAATAGATTTGAATCATTGGAGAGAAAAATTACTTAGAAAGTCAGCACTACCTAAAAGCAGCACTGCCTCAAATGAGATATGATTTGGTAGTCAGTGTTCATGTTTCCCAGTAAAAAGTTTTCATGATCAGAAACACTGGGTTCCTTGTAATCCTAATTGATTAAGAGACCTTTTTGAGCAGCTTCTTAGCAAATATTTCTTAATATATTGATCAGAGATCTGGAGTCTTTGCTCCTCACAATGGCACTGCCAGACAGCACCACGTTAGCTCCTGCCTCTGCACATTATGGACAGTGTCAGGACCTCTCCACTCTCACATCTATATCCAAAGATGGGAAACTGGGTCCTTAACCAATGAACCTTTGCCATCTTATCTTCCATGAATTTCTGCCTTCCAAACCCAGGTTCCACTGTCATAATGAAAGCCATATCTATTTGATTAGCCCATGGTGCCAAATACTAAACTCCAGTTACTGGTTTGATGGCAAGGTCAACCTTCACCCCATTTTCCCAGATGTTTTCAATCAAAGCTCCCGTGTTCTAGGTAACCTCTGGATGAAAGGTATACGATTGGCTCCTACACCAGCCATTGACTTTATCCACTGATCTGACTTGGATACCATCATGTGCATGTCAAAGAAAGTGTCCTGTCTAGTTGCTTTCAGAGGCTTTCTATCACAGAGTAACTAACGGTGATGTTGGGAACAAAATGCCCATTCATTACATACAGGTTCAGATAATTGCCCCAGAGTTTAGCACTGGCTCCAGAATTTATCTCTAGCATCCATAGGCACTTGTCCCCTAAATTGACCAGGTCTCTGCTGGGAATGATCTGGTCAACCTTGCAGCCCAATGCCATGGTGTTGGCCCCCTCCAGTCAGTTACTCCATTAGTCCCCAGCAAGACTTATCTCAGGGGGGTGCATAGTCTAGGACCCTGTCTTTGATTTTTTAATAATTAATGATATTGAGCATCTTTTCATATACTTGTTGACTATTTGTTTAACTTCTTTAAAGAAATAAGTACTCAAGTGTTTGGCGAATTTTTTAATGAGGTGGTTTTTTTGTTGTTTTTTGGTTTTCGGTTATAGTAGTTGTTGTTGCTGTGTTGTAGGAATTCTTCGCATATTCTGGATGTTAGCCACTTGTCATACACATGGTTTTCAAATATTTTCTCTTATTCTATAGGTTGTTTCTTCACTCTGTTAATTGTTTCCTTTGCTGTGCTAAAGCTTTTTATTTTGATGTAGTCCCATTTTTCTAGTTAAGCTTTTGTTTGTTCTTTTTGTGTCATATCCAAGAAATCATGGCCAAATCCAGTTTTTCCCTAATTTTTAACTCTGCTGAATTTATTTATTAATTTTAATAGATATTTTGGTGGACTCTTAAAGGTTTCTTAGAAATAAGATCATGTCATCGGCAAACAGAGATAATTTAGATTCTTCCTTCCCAGTTTGGATGACTTTTATTTCTTTTTCTTGCTTAATTGTTCTGACTTATACTTCTGATAATTTGTTCAATAGAAGTGGCAAGAGTGGGCATGCTTGCCCTGTTCCTGTTTGTTTTACTTAACTTTTTCACTGCTGTGACCAAAAGACCTGAAAAGAACAATTAGAGGAGGAACAGTTTATTTAGGGGATTGTGGTGTTAGAAGTCTCAGTCCATAGATGGCCAATTCTGTTGTTTTTGATCCAAGGGGAAACAGAACACCATGACGGAAGAGTGTGAAAGAGAATAACAGCAGGGAACACAGGACCAGAAAGCACAGCAAGAGAGAGCTCTGCTCTAGAGAACAAAATATAAACCCCACGGACATGCCCCCAGTGACCCACCTCCTCCAACCACACCCTACCTTCCTAGAGTTACCATTCAGTTAACCACTATTGATGGATTAACATACTAATTATGTTAAGGCTCTCATAACCCAGTCATTTCACCTCTAAATTCTTTGGAATTTATTCACATGAGTTTTGGGGGGATACCTCATATCTAATCCATAATACCAATCACAAAGGAAAGCTTTCAGTTTTCTGTTAGGTGTGGACTTTTCATAGAAAACTTTTATTATGTTGAGGTAATTTCTTTCTATTCCTGGTTTGTTGAGTACTTTTTATCATAAGAGTATTGAATTTTGTCAAATATTTTTTCTCTATTGATTGAGATTACTATGCAATTTTCATTCCTCCTTCTGTTAATGTGACATATTACATTGGTTGATTAATATAAGTTGAATCATACTTCCCACTTACGGATAAGTCCCACTTAAATGTGATGCATATTCTTTTTAATGTGCATTCGAATTCAGTTTGCTAGTATTTTGTTGAAGATTTTTCCATCAGTCTGTATCATGAATATTTATCTGTGTTGTTTTTTGTTTTTTTGTTTTTTTTTTCTTGGAGTATTGTTGTCTTACTTTTCTACCTGGGCAATTCTGGGCTCACAAAATAAGATTGGCTGTTTCTGCCTCTTCAACTTTTTGTAGGAGTTTAAGAAGGAGTCATATTAATCCTACTTTAAGTATTTGGTAGAATTTTCTAAAGAACCCATGTGAACCTTGACTTTTTTTCTCAAGAGACCTTTGATTTCTGATTCAATATCCTTACTGCTTACAGGTCTGTTTACTTTTTTTCTATTTCTTCATGATTCAATCTTGATAGATTGTGTGTTTCTAATAATTTATCCATTTTTTTCTATAGTTGACCTCAGAAAGTGATATCCCAAAGTCTGGCACTTTGACATATTTATTGCAAGGCCTAGAAGCTGCCTCAGATTCCTGAACCTTCTGACCTTCCCTTGTTTCTCTCTAGTGCAAGGAGAGACTCTCTGCAAAGTTTCCTTATCTGACTAGATCTGCACAATTGCACAATTCACAGGAAGGAAGAATTAAAGTCAAACATATTTACAGCCCAGAGGAACTTTGTCTAGGCTGCGTTTATTGGTATGTAATAATTCATTGTAGTCTTTCATAATCTGCTTCTGTTGCATCACATAAGTTTTTTCTTTATTTCTGGTTTTTGTTATTTTGGGCTTCTTTATTGTGTTCTTAGTCTATGCTATTGTTTAGAATATCCTCCAAATTTCCAAGTACTGAAAGGCTTGGTGATATACTGTCTCAAAATAAAAAATAAAAAGGACTGGGGATATCGTTCAGTGGTAGAGCACCCCTGGGTTCTGTCCCCAGTACCCCACCAAGAAAAGGCAACTCTAACTTCCCTCTAATAAATATAGTTTCATTAATGCAATTAGCTAGCTAAGAGGAGAGCAATAATTGAAGAATCTTTATTCTAATTCTCAGGGCCTCCTATAAATTTTCATTCTAATCTCAGGGCATCTCCTGGGCCTGCCATTAATCAGCACTGTTTGAGGTAGGGTCCTTACAATTTTCACTTCAAGGCATCCAGAGGGGTTTTTTCCTTTGCAGGATATCAATGAGTTCAGGAGAACTGGATGGACTGGAAAGATGGATTTGATTATTTGTAAAGCAATCTCCAGCAGCTCCTTAAGAGGTAGTTACTGTGAATAAATTCCTACCTCAAAATGTCTTAATAGATTTTGAGATTCAGATTTATAAATTACTGGACACATTAGTTCTTGGATTCTATATCCCAGTTGTGTTGGAGTTTACTAACTCATCAATTCATGGCATTAAATAATTCATGCTATTTTTAGAGTTTTCTGAAGGCTTTTCATATCATCCTCACCTCTTCGCTGGAATATATGTCCCTGGAGGGCAGGAGTCTTTTATGATTTGTTCACTGATGCATATTCCCTGCATATTCCCTCCCTGGCTCAGGTAGCTACTTGGAAAATATTTTGACAAATGAATAAATAAAAGGGGTATCTATAGACTGAAAGTCAGTTTCTCGTTTTGAGAAGCTCTTTATGACAAAAAGTTCAGAAGCAATTGCTGGGAAATGAACAAGGTAATGGCTTTTTGATTCAAGATGCTGAAGGAAGTACAGATCTTTCTACTTGAATTTATTTGTCAGGTTGGTTATGGCATCAACTTGAAAAATGAACTGTTCCTATAAACCCTGACCTCAAATTTTTACTGTGAATCTCTCAGATGTATGGCTTCTTCACTGATAATGATAAATGCTATTTATGTGTGCTTTCTTTGTGTTTATCATGATTTTAAGTAGTTTTTGTGCAATATTTCATTTATTCTTTACAATAATCATTTATGAAAGGTTATTGCTTCTGTTTTCAGATAAGAAAGCTAAGGTTTAGAAAAGCCCAGTATTTTACCCAAGGTCACATATCTATGAAGCAGCAGGACCAGTATGCCCCCCCAAAATATCCAGCCTTAACTTGTCCCAGGCATGAAGGGAAGATGATGTGAAGAGATGCAGAGGGAAGATAGCTATCTATGGGTCAAGGAGGGAGGTCTGGAACAATTCTTTTCTTATAACCTTCAGAAGAAACCAATCCATTTATTATGAGAGAATAAGTTCCTGATGTTTAAATCACCCAGTTTGTGATATTTTGTTACAGAAGTCCTAAAAAACTAATAGAAAAGTGAGTACTGTATGGAAAATACTAGAAAGGGGATTAGTATGTTTTCAGCTGCAAATGAAGAGTGTAAGACCAAAAGTGGCTCAAAACTTTGAACTGGAGATAAGTAGCTCCAGGGTTGCTTCCATGTTGTTGGTTCCGTGTTGAGTCATGAAGGACTCAACCTTTTTTTATTGCTTTTCTTTACCATCTTCAGTATGACAGCAATGTCTCTCTTCAAGGTATAAAGTGGCAGCTGTTGCTCCAAGTATTAATCTGTCCTCATATTACAAAGTGCCTTTGTAGGAAAGGAAGGCTTTGGGTTCTTCTTGTGACTATCTCAGCTGAGTCCCCAATATTTCATTGGTCAGAACCAAGTCACATGACTATCACCAACTGCAAGGAAAGCCAGGAGAGTGAGTACAGCCTGCTTTGCTATAATATTCATTGCCAAGAAATGAATTAGTGCACCCACATTGGTAAATAGAGAAATGATGTCCATGTAATGTGGAAGTCAGGTTGGTAATAGCAAAGGAGAAGAATATAGAAGCCTAGCAGGAGAGACTGAATAACTGTCATCAGGAAAGATAAAAGCCCTTAACTATACAGGCAGGAAAAAATTTAGTTGTTCTAGAGAAAACTAGAGTGAAGTATTCAGGAGTCCCTTCATAGCATGGCATCTGCTACTCCCCAGCCTCATATAGTTCTGAACTTGTGACAGGTTCTACTTCCTCTTAACACTTAAGCAGCAGTCTCTTTGCTCCAGAACTCCAGGAGGCTTTCCATATGTTTTCTTTCTTTTTCTAAAACAACTTTTTATTGAAGTATAACATATGTAGAAAGAGGTATAAACCATGAGTAAACAGTCCACATTGTTTTAATGCACTTCTATTATATCCCAAGGATTCCCAATTTTCTGAGCAGCCTGCCTATAACTGTCCAAGTTGTGTTCTGAAATATACATTATTTTTGTCAGTGACCTTGCTAAAAGTTGATCAGGTTTTCAATTGTCTACTTTTAACTCATTTTGTTACTTGTAGGGCCTGATTTTGCAAAAAACAACGATTTCCAGTATTGGTCTTAGAGAAGAAACAAATGAATCTAACATTATCAGCCTTTGTCACAGGAACGGCTCTGTCAACTTGAAGAAGGGGAGGTAGTGACTTGTTGGGAGGAAATGGCAATGTCTGTCTTATAGTGCTCTTGGACATCAATTTTGCTGTCACAAGTTGAGAGTTTGACATGATGAGAATGGTTTAGAAGAAGCAAAATTTGCTAAAAATATGAAAACTGACAAATTTAAATGGTATATTTTCTCTCAAGTGCAATCTCTACTATGACTAACATATTTGTGTACGAGGTTTAGGAAAGATTTGTGGCTTCTTTTTGGTACCACATGGGTGTGGGAGAGGGGAATGAGAGGCTGGTCAACCAGGCAGGCAAAGCATTTTCATCTATAGACAGTATATCTAGGAGCAGCCCAGATGACAAAAACTGCTTAGAAATGTCAAGATGAGTATTCTTTAGCCAACAGTTAGATATTGCATGGGAATTACTGGAATGAGGGATAACCCTTCACACCCAGACAGGCCACATACTTCCAGAAGTAACTCTCTTTGCAGGAACTAGAGTGTATTGGCAAATAGGGCAGCCTGAGAAACATGAGACACACAGCCCCCTCAGTCTGACCTACACCCAAACACCAGAGCCTGCACTATTGAACCATGAAGGAATAATTCTGAGTTCTTCACTGGGCACTTCTCTGCATTTAGCAGACAAAGGAAAGGAGAGAAGGATCATTCATCACTCTTTAAATAGCAAAATACCTTTTATATGTCCCTTATTACCCAGATTCTTCTTAAAGACTAGCAGTGACAGGTAATTCACTCTTTAGGATTTATAGGGTATAGTTAAGAGAAAGGACACTGGAGCTAAACTGTGTAGGTTCAAATCCATTCATTCTACTCAACCCACTTTCTGACCTTGTCTGAGTTATTTAACATCCTGTGCCTCAGTCCTTTCATCTACTAAAGTGAAGTAATAATACAAAGCATAAGACTGTGAATGTGTATATAATTTGTTCTACATAATGTTATATATATATATAATATGTAATAAGAAAATAGCCTAGCACCATGCAACTTTTATTGTTATTAATATTACTATGATCATTTTTATTAGAGTGATCAAAGGTCATGCAAATCAGAGCCCATTCTCTGACCAATTTTATTCCATTTCTTAGTAGGACTAAGAGACTAAATTGAATGTCAAAATATTTGTAGGAAACATTTGTTGCTTTTGACTCTCTATCCATTTATTCTCCTGGAAACTATTCAGCAATTTCTCTCTGGGGAACCACATCCATTTTGCTCTTAGAACAAGTGCTTCAAATGCTTCATGTAGAATTGACATCACCTCCAGCTTGAGGGGTAAGCGTGTGGTTCTGTGTTGGATAACCAAAGTAATGCATTCCCCTGACCATGCACATGATTGGTTCAGATTTGGGCATGAAGTATTATCAGAGCTGGTGGGAGATGGGTGGTTTCCCAGGTCTCCTGAGAAAAGTATGGATGGTCTCTTTGTAGAATTTGAACCTGAGGACAGGGAAATATAATTCTGAAGCTGCTAGCAGCCATTTAACAGCATATAATGCTTGCAGGGGAGGAGGGAAGTTGTGGCCTAAATTTTATATTATTTTTGGCCACTTAGTACTTTAGAACAACTTTCAAATGTTGAAGAATTTCTCAACTTATGAGGTCACCTCTCTTTTTAAATGCTTCATTTTTAAAAGACCGCCCTAGGCTTTCTTTTCCTCGGCCAAGTGTATTCTAAGATCTGTTAATCAGACTTATTCTTCTCAGACTTTTAATCAGAAGCCAAGGAAACAAAGAAGAATAACTTTATTCCTGGAAGGCAGCAACAGCAGTTCAACCATTTTTCTAGATTTCCTAAGAGCAAGGGATCTAGCAAGTGTATCCAGTGCTTGGAACTGTAGTGTCCAGGTATGTTGATGATGGTGTCTTGGGTGCACTGGTTCTTAACATGATTTGCAGTATGTTTCTGGTTCCAAGGCCCCAAAGTAGATTCTCAAGCTTTGCCAAACATGGTGTAGGCCAGCTAAGCTACTTTAATAAATCAGTTATCTTAAAGTGGCCATAGCCGATTTCTGTTGCTTGCAATTGGGAACTCTGAGTAACATGGAATTAAAAACTGAGAAGAAACCATTCAGGAGATAGAAAGAAACCACATCCTAGAGATCAGATGGATTCCTAGATCCCAGCCACAACAGGAGCCAGACCTCTTCTTAATATTTCAATTTTATATATCAAGAAATTCTCCTTTTTACTTACGCCCATTTGGGTTGAATATTTTAAACTTGAATTCAAATACTCCCAACTTTTGTAATATCATACTTTTCTCTATTTTCATGTCCCATACTTGTTTTTTTAATTATTGTGTGATAAAAATTGAAATAAGTATTACATTTTAAAAAACATGTAATTCTGAAGGAAGATATTTATTTATATGGCCCAAAATTCTAGTAACAGAGTTAAGTGTCTGTAGATTGTTTTAACATTTTGATGCTACTAACTCCATTCTTTACCCTATAAATTTTTCAGTTATACTTTCTTTTTCCTTCTTTTTCAATTCAACACTTTTAATTATGGGAAGTGAAATAAAATATGCAAGTTTTCTATCTGATTTTTTAAATCCATTAACTTATAAACAATTTAGCTACTGATTTTGGTATTTGAGCATTTACAACTCATACCATTGAACACACGTTTATAATATCTGTGTGCTTTGCGTTGTAAAAACAGAAAGTACACATTCACTCAAATTGAGGCTTTCCTCCCAGTGAAGTGTTTCTAGAGTACAGATTGTAATTTGTTGGAATGTTTGACATCTGGTTCCTTTTTTTGTCATTATAATTTTTGGCACATGTATTTTACACAAATGTTGGTCAAGGGATGTTTTGAGGTCTCTCCCCCAAAAGTTGCACTTCCCAAAGTTTTTGAAACACAGTGGTGTGCTATATTTTTTCAGAACAGGGTCATGTGGGTCAGTAAGTTTACTCAATGGCATGTGATTTGGATTTTAGTCAAACCCGTCAACCAAGATGAAACCCAGATGAAAATGTCAACTTATTTGAAAGGACACATCTGTATTACTTAAAAAAAAAAAGAATATGTTAGCATAACATATTAATATGAACATGATATTAGACTTCTTTGTATTCTTTGGGATTAAACATGTAGTTGATTCTTGTGATTACAAAAGAAATAGAGTGAAAACTACGGAAACTTCCAAATAGAAAAATGTATTTATTATGTTACCAATAGTCATAATTATTGTTGTGATGGAAAATTGTCTTTAAATACTTGAAATAGACCTAACTTTAATGTACGTTTTCATTTTTGAGATCATTTTTTCACATACTTTTTTATAATGGTTTTTTAAAATAAATTTCATTGTATATATAACTGAGGT
Source organism: Glaucomys volans (assembly GCA_020662805.1). Classification (NCBI taxonomy): domain Eukaryota; kingdom Metazoa; phylum Chordata; class Mammalia; order Rodentia; family Sciuridae; genus Glaucomys; species Glaucomys volans. The sequence goes on from JAJEJO010000226.1 coordinate 150,461, forward strand.
TCACAGCTTGATGTTATAAATAGTTAAATAGTTACCATAGGAAAGCCAATTGCCATACTTATTTTAGCCAAGTGATCCTGGCTCAGATTAGGAGAAACAATTAAATCAGTGGTTCCCAAACTGATCTGCGGATCAGTATTCATTTGAGACAAAATTCTACCCAACTGTAATTAAAAGAGGAAATAATTTAGTCAGTATCTCAGCTAGCAATTTATTTAAACATGTTTACGATTTCTTTTTTTAGTGGACATACAGTAATTGTACATTTATGGGATTTAGTGTGCTGTTTTAAAACATGCATACAATATGTAATGATCAGATCAAGTTCATTCGCAAACCCATCATCTCAAACTTTATCTTTCTTTGTGTTGGAAGCATTTGAAGTCCTATTAGCTATTTTGAAATATACAATTAAGTGTTGTCAGCTGTAGTTATCCTACTGTACTATAGAACATTAGAAGACACTCCTCTCCTGCTGCACCTCTGTGTCTGTTAACCATCCTCTCTCCATCCCCAAGCCCCAAATACATGTCTTTCTGTTTCCTCATTAGATTATAGCCTTCTATTTTATTTTGGAGTGAGAATATCTTTTTGTGCATGCAATGATGCTCATGGTAGTTAATAGATTTTTTTCTGTAGTCTTGTTTTTTAATGTAACAAAGTCCAAAACTGGCAACTTTAGTTACCAAAATCTGAGCAAATTTTACCCATTTATATAATTGAAAAATGATCTGGAGACAGGGCCTTAGATGATTCTAAAATCCTAGAGCTCTAAGAGAAGATGTTGGACAATCAAAATAGTAAAACTTAGACTTAGTTAGAAGGTCAGAAAAGCAAAAAGTCACCAAAAAATACAAAATTTATTGTTAAGACAAAATAAGAAATTATTTGTGCATTGCGTGTATATGTGCACCTGTGCATGAGAGAGAGAGAGAGAGAGAGA
>JAJEJO010000226.1:151503-162709 GCA_020662805.1 Glaucomys volans
AAAAAAAAAAAAGCAGAAGGAACTTAACTACAGATTGATAATATGCACCTTCCTGTTCTGCTGGTGAGCCTTCAGCCTCAATTCCTGGTAGAAGTTAACATTTAACATGACCTTGGTTGGGACTTCTAATTCTTCTCATGGTTAGATAAAAGAGGTTATTTATTTAAACCAGTTTCACTAGTTTAATTTTTAATTTTTAATCTGAAGGAGCTGGTAGTCAGAGAGCCCCTGTGGAATGAGAGAGAGGATGTTACTTTTCTCTTTTCAGTTAAAGTAGCTTTATGTCCTTTTATCTGCACAGCACAGAAAGCGAGGGAAATGCTGTAGTTGACCTGTAGTTATTCTGAAATTCTATCTTGCGGTTTATTAATTAGTATAACCAGTTAATAGCACTTTGGTAAAGTGACTCCTCAGTGACTTTGGAGGTTCAAGTGTCACTTCAGTGACTCATTTACAGGCAAACAATGGGGTCAGCTTAAAGTGCTGCACACTTAGGACTCAAATCAGGGCTTCAGTGGCTGCATTTGGGTAGATAAGTCACTCAGATGTCATAAATCTTAAGGGTTATTACAGTTTAAAGAGATTTCAGATTAATTCATTTAGTTATATTTATATTTCTTAAAGAGGACCATTAAGAGCTTTTTCTCTTTATCATATATTACAGGAAATGTTTATTTAAATAGAATTTAAGATATTTTCCCAAACTAAAATTTATCTGCAATGCTATATTTGGGGGTCTTCCAAATATCTCCCTCTAATCACATTTGCTCTGAATTCTTCCCTTTTTTTTTTTTTGCTGTGATTCACTTCTGTATGAAAAGCATAGTTCATTATTATAGAACTAGATAATTATTGATGAAATGCAGGTGATTTTCATTTAAAAATTCCAAATTTTATTTTCTCATTCATTAGGAATATCTCATCTTCTTATTCAATGTCTGGTTTTTGCATTTGTGTAAGGTGGGTTTTGATTTTCTGGTTTCTCTCTTTTTAAATATGGATAGCAGAAGGTGGGCACTTGGTTCTTTCTGGCCCCTCACACCCTTCCTCTGTCCAGTGTCATTCTACTGCTGCACACAGCATTAAAGGCATCGTTGGCTTCAGGGCATAAATGCATTTGCTTCTCAGCAATAGAAATGACTTCTCAGAACTGGTACCGTTGAACCAATACCTCTGGCTAAATGATGTCTTTGTCTGAGTCTTGATTTTTTAATGTTTACCCCGGTTACTTTTCCATTAAGTCTGATGAAGTTGCAGGGCACCTTTTTCCAAGGACACTTTCTTAGGGTAAACAAAGTTGGCTGAAGGGCACACAGGGAGAAGTGATACCAGAGAAAGTTGCAAGCCTGAGCTCCAGCTGCCTGTCGGGGCATTTGGGAGGCAAATTCCAAGAATGGATCAATTTTATGAGTGTTTAAGAGAATGAAGAAATATTAGAAGACTTCCAGAATCTGACCTCAAATCTATTTTCAATCTGCTTTGCTCACGGCAAGGGGTGTTTTAAGAAATAGGCAAGACAAGTAGTGAGGCAATCAGCTGCAAATAGTAGCACCTCTGTTTGTTCAGAGACAGTGTGTTCTGTCAACGACTGTGGATATTTGGGTTCTTGTAAAGAACTTTGTCTCATTTTGCTCGAATTTGCAAGTACAGATGAGAAAAGGAAAGAGAGAAGTACCCAAGAGAATGTAGCCCATCATGCTGGTATTAGTGCTCTGCTTTGTTTTGCTTTTGTTCTGGTCACAGGATGGAAAATTTCCACTTTGCTTAGATTCAGTCCTATTGCAGGGCTACATCACAAACTCTGCTGACATCCATTCCTTTATGAAGCATCTGCCAAGTGCCTGAAACTGAGGTAGGAGCACCATAAACACTACAGAAACTCATCCCTACCCATAATCCAGTAAAAGAGAAAGGCAAAAGAACTGAGAATTATAAATTGCAGTGACAAGTGCCACATAGACAGTGACATAGAAAGGGAAATGAGGACTTAGGGTTACTGGTTCATCCTGGTTTGCCTGGCCATTTTCTAGTTTTCACACTGAAAGTCTAGTGTCCTCGATGTCTTTCAGTCCAGGGAAAATCCAGACAGTTTGCCTTAGTGAAGTGCCCAGGGGAGGCAGTCATGAGAGGAAGGGAAAGAACAGCGTGGAAAGAAATTTTCAGGGGAAAAAAATAAGTTTAGATTGCACAAGAAAGGCTGAGGCAGAAAAAGGCAGGTGTGTTAAGCTGACTAGTGATCCCCAAAGATATCCAGGTCTCAGTCATTATTAACCTTTTACAGCAAATGGAATTTTGCAGATGTAATTAAATTAAAGATCTTGAGACAAAGTATCCTAAATTATCTGATTGCGTTCTAAATTTAATCAGAAGTGTCTTCATAATAAGGAGACTTGGAGATTTGATGACAAAAGAGATGTGAGAACAGCCGAGATGAGGTCACTGAAAGCATGGACTTGAATTCATGCATAACATTTTATATGCCAGTATCTGGAATCCATTTCTTGAGCATCAGTATTCATTTCATTAATGGCTGTGGTTCAGCTCAAAATCCCAGAGGAGCAACACCATTTGCTTTCTGCATCATTTAGGGTGTACTTCTCCAATTAGTTCTTATGGCCCCATTAGTGCAGCTGTGATGCTCAGAAATCTTCCATGGCTTTGACAGGATCCAGGACATGCCATCCCAGTACATATCACTTAGGTGTGTTGATCCTCTTAAGTTAAAGGCACTTGAGAAGCAGCAGATGCAGGAAGGGCTCTCTGCCCTCCCTCCTTCTGCCTAAAAGAGGTCACAAAATTTCCCTTGAGAACTGTGACCTACCAATACCGGGAAGAAAACATTCTGGTAACCTGGTAACCGAGGCTGAAGTCAATGCTGAAATGGAACTATGCTAACAAACCTATTAAAATACCCTTATCTTCAAGTAATTTACCATGTTTCCTAATCACTTTCCCAGAATTTACTGCCCCTGGAAGATTAGATTCCTTCTTCTTTGTCTTGTCATTTCTCCATCAATTTGTGTTCTTTTATTTCAAAGTATATAACTCACATTGTGTCCATGTATCAAACGATCACACTCTACCCCACAAATGTATACAATAATTGCATCAATTTTTAAAAGTATATAAGCCTCCAGTCCTAACCAATTAAGGTTTTCATTTTTCCTAAAAAGGTTCCTATGTACATGCAAAAATGTCCAAAAAAAAGTATGCTTTTTTCCTATTAATCTGTCTTTCATCAATTTAATTTTGAGACCCAGCCAGAAGTGTGAGAGACAGAAGAAAGATTTTCCTCCCCATCTATTCTCCTTATGACTGTTCTCATCAGGCTCAACCTGCCTTTCAGCCAGATCTCTCCTATCTTTACCCTATGTGGCAGGAGATACCAATTATTAAAATTAAGTACTGTTTGATAAGCTAACATAAAACACAAGTAAAAATAATAATCATAAGATTTAAAATATATATTTGATCTTTAAAAATATTACAATAGCTGGGCGTGGTGGCGCACGCCTGTAATCCCAGCAACTCGGGAGGCTGAGGCAGGAGGATCGTGAGTTCAAAGCCAGCCTCAGCAACTTAGCGAGGCCCTAAGCAACTCAGTGAGACCCTGTCTCTAAATAAAATACAAAATAGGGCTGGGGATGTGGCTCAGTGGTTGAGTGCCCCTGGTTTCAATCCCTGGTACCAAAAAAATATATATAATATTTACACATAAAATCTATATTAATTGTTTATTTTGATTTATATGTAGGTAAATCTGACCTTGCCTGAGCGGGGACATAGTGAGGCAGTTGCATGCTAACACTAAATACCAGTTGTACATTACCATTTCTTATTTGATAGCTTTGAAGACACTGTTGCAAACAAGTTTTGTAGGTGCAAATGTATGCTGGTGTGTTTTTGAAGGTATTTCAAATGATAGCAAGCTCTTGCTTTTGTTTTGGAGAAAGTGATTTTTTTGTCTTCATTTTCTTTATTTCATTATATATAGTTGGAGATTCTGATATATAATTTCTTATGCAAATTTAAATGCAGTCATTGTTACACTCTGGTCCTTGAGCTAACACTTTGTCTATTGTCCTTTCCTTTGTCATCTTGAGGATTATCTGTGAATAAAAGCTTTCAAAATGAGTGCATATTTATTGAATTCAAGATTTTCATACTGGTCATCATTGAGTACATCTTAGCATGAAAGATTGGATTTCCCTTTTAAAATCTAAGTTATAATATCACACCACAAAAATATTATTTAGTATTTAAAAATAGCATGGAATATTTAAATCAGGTATCTTTTTTTAAAAAAAATTTTAATTGTAGATGCACACACTATCTTATTTATTTATTTTTATGTGGTGCTAAGGATAGGAATCAGTGCCTCACACATGAGAGGCAAGTGTTCTACCACTGAGCCACAACCCCAGCCATAAAACAGGTTATTTCAATGACCGTTATCCCATTTTTGACTGTTGGAAGTACACTATACTTCTACTTCAAGTTTCTACTTCATTCTTCCTTTTCCCCCACTGCAATCGATCTATTCCCCATCTGTTCTCCCAAAGTATCCTGTGTTACAGATTTTTAATATTTACCTTTTTTCTTCTTTTAGGGAAATCAACTTCTTAAAGGCAGGACCATATGCTACATACAATTTTATGTGCTCCCACTGCCTAATCTGGTGTTTGCCCATGGCTGCACTTACAAATACTTGTTGAGCTCAGCTATTCATTATTTTTCTTCCTCATAGCAGAGCTGACCTCACATTTCCCAATGCCTTCCTTATGTGCTTTTCCCATCCTACCTAGATACTAAAGTCACTTGGATATAAAAGCACATGACACACCTTTGGTCATGATAGGAATAAAAATGTAGTTCTGTGACATACCAAGTGGATGAATTTTCCACTGTTGTCAGATTCTTTTCAATGTAATGGAAATTACTACACATAAAAAAAATGACTCAATGCCAAGATGCTTCCTCATAAAAAATGGAGAAAAACTATAGTTGTAGAAAAGATAATCCATAGCCTTCCCTAACTTGTAGATTGACTTTATTTTTTAAATGTTTTCGGTACGTTATAATTATCCATAAGAATAGTATTTATTATGACATATTTGTAAATGCACATAATTTGATCAATTTCATTCCTCAGTAACTTCCTTTTCCTGCCTCTGATCTCCTTCCTCTTTGCATGGTATTCCTTCTATTTTTTAATTGGTACATTATAATTATACATACTGGTGAGGTTCATTGTGATATATTCATACAGGCACATAGCATAATTTGGTTGATTTCACTCCCCAGTGCCTTCCCTTTTCCTTCCCTCCTTCCTCTACTGTACTGGTATAGTCTGGCATGCTGTTAAAAAAAAATGATTTACAAAGTTTAGAGTGGAGTGTTACAGAAGTAGTTATTTTATACAATTGTCAATAAACAATGAATGTATCATTCTGCTTGGGGGCTGTCACCAGTTGGATTGTTGGTTGAGGTCCTAATCCCTACTACTGTAAAATGAGACCTTCTTTAAAAATAGGGTCTTTTAGGGCTGGGGATATAGCTCAGTTGGTAGAATACTTTCCTCACAAGCACAAAACCCTGGGTTCAATTTTCAGCACTGCAAAAAAAAAAGGATCTTTCTAAGGTAACCAATTTAAAAGACCATCAAAACACTGATTTTCGACTTCTAGTTTCCAGTTATGAGATAAAAAATTTCTTTTGTTCTTTGGTTATCCAGTTTAATGGTTCTAGCAAACTACTTTACAATAATATGTGTTTTATATTAAGAGTTCAAACTTTTTTAAAAATTTGGCAAATGTTTAAACATTTCTGTTAAGGACAAGGAAAGTATGATTTAGAAGTGCCTGGCCTTACCATATTAGACCTACAAATTTTTTAGATGTGATTGCAGATATCAGATGCCCTCTCAGGTAAGAAATAGGATATTCTTTATATTATGTGTAGAGATTGATAGCCTTAATTATCACTTAAACTAAGATTACTTATGATCATTTGTGCAAAAAATACATTTTGTTGTAATTCCACTTCATTTCATGTTTTAAATTTGCAACTAGCTGTTTAATTTGTCCTCCATGCAATGTCAAAGGTGCCAGGAGGGCAAAGACCATATCTGACTTGTTCCTGGCTGTATCCCAGTGCAAATGGATGTACAAGGCATCCAGAGAGAGTGGAAGGAAGGATCAGAGGCAAAGGGGAAGATGGGGGAGACAGGAAGAAAGTATAATCTAGTTCTGTTTTTTAATTCAAATGTCCTTGTTGTTCCACCACAATATATGGGCAACAACAGTTCAATCTAACTCTTTTATAAAAATATTGAGTCATATGTAAAAATTTACGTTTTTGAAATTAAAGTACATTTATGTTCTCAGAGTGAGATTATGAGACTGTTATTCTTTCCAGAATATTAGTTAGTCATAATATTACTATTTTTATTTTTGGAACATTTTGTTCTCATCTCTATTCTCTCTCTTGGCCAACTATCTTGTAAATGTCACAAGGGAAGTATTATGAGAAAATAATTACAAATAAACCCTTGTGGGTCAGTAGACTCTTTACAATATTAAAGAAACAGGGTATGGCAAAATATTTCAATTTGGGAATTAGAACACCTGCTTGCATTCTGCCACCAACATGCTTTGGCACTGAATAAAGCTCGCACAGTTTTTTTTTTAATTTTTCTTTATGAAATAAAAACTTATCAGCAAATATTTTGCACTGATTACCTGATAAACATCTTTAAAGGTAATCAATATCTAAGAATAAAAAAGTGTTTCTCATTGTGAACTACTGTATTGTTGTGTTTTTGTTTCTTATCATTGAAAAAATTAAGTAGGTATCAAACATTCTCCACTGGAGACTGTGACTTTAAAATTAAAATGTTTTACATATTTTAAGACTCCATTTATATAAAATGCTTAGAAAAGGTAAAACTATAGAGACAAAGTCAGATTAGTGGTTACTAGGGACTGTAGGCAAGGGAAGGGGACATGGGGAATTTGTTAATAAATATGAGTTTCTTTTTGGGGTGATGAAATTGTCCTAAAATTATATAGCGGTGATGATTGTGCAACTCCGTCAGTATACTAAAAACTAGTGAAGTTTTAACTTGTAGGGCATTTATGCTATATTATTTACATAGGAATAGAAAGCATGTTAAAAGCCTCCTCTCCCCCAAATACGGACTTCTAAAATTAATACTTTTCCCTTTAGAATCAGTCCATTAAATTAGATGAACAGTTTTAAAACAGGTTGAACCCATTTTCAATTGCATTCAAAGGTTTTTCTTATCTTTTGACCATATTCTTTGATGGCAAGTAGGCATACTCTGGGGATTGATTTGATATTGAAAAATGGATAAACATCATTGAAACCAAATATCACTAATGAGGTGTAACTATAAAATGACATTTTTTTGTGCTCATAAAATAACTCATTGTTACTTCCAAAATTTATTTCAGTAATAGTTGAAGTAGGGTCAGTACTTTTGGATTAAAGGCAAAAGTACCCACAGTGACCCTTTAGAAAGAAACTATTTACTTTGCCTTATGTATTTTGATGTATTAGTGATACAAATCTTATTACTTTATCATTTTACTATTTGTTCATGATAGATGATGTGACAACCCAGGAACATAATTAGGAAAATGTACTCCAGTGAATCGTCTGAGGGTGCCTTTCTTTCACTTTCAGGCCTAATGAGTAAATCCCTCCTTTTCTCCTGTGAACAGAGGTGGTTTTGGTGAGCATGATGAGAATCTTAGAAAAGCAGACATATGTGTGTGTGTTTTTCCTCCACTGAAGTTGAGATGAGTTCACCAAAGAATAGAAAGGGCTGCCTCATGCCATCGATATGGCAGTCTGTAGTCTGGGTCCTGCCCTGGGCTGCCATAGACTCAGAAGCAACCACAGCATTGAGTAGGTGGTTGTGTTGAAGGGTCAGCAGTCCGAGCTCTAGACAGGGAAATGAATTGAGGGCCCATTTCCATGCCAGACCAGTCACAGTCTCATGAATATTCACCTCCTATGAGGAAGTGTTTGTGGGCAACTCACAACCTACAGGTATAATGTAGCGCCTGCATCTAGTTAGGTAGACTTATTGAAGCTGCCACATATGGTTCAGTCTCAGTGGTATTTTGTTTAAAGATCACTGTTTCTTATTCAAACATGCTTTAAAGGTATTCTATATGTTCATTGCTTATTTTGAAATGCATTAAAGTACAATTTATGGTCCTTCTGGAATATTTCTTAGATCTCAGTTCTTTTACAACTTAGACCTTAACTGTAGATTTTCATTAGATAACTGCAATTCCCGCTTTCTTTCTAGGCCCTTCCTGTCTTCTTGCCTCTTGGGTTTTATAGTATTCTGTCTGTTCTCAAATTCGGTATCCCAAGTGACTTGACAATATTTTCACAGAGATACTGACCTCAGAAAAAGTGGACAGAAATTAGCCTGATAAATTGGAGTCTGTGAATATTTTGGTGAGGAAGGGAGATAATTTGAATACTTCTTTATGAATAATTGCTACTGTGTCTAGTTTATAATTCTAATATCCCCCCACACTCATCCTAGTGTCAGTGCTGCTTTTCTCTAAGATTTAATGTATTCTTTCCATTTTCCACAGTATCCTAGCTACTTCACCCCCAAGCATTTTTATAGTAACTGTTGTCTAGAATTTACCTTTCCACTTGCCCTTTCCCCTGACCTCTGTATCACTGCATTGTCTTCTTGCCTCATAATTTTGTGTTCTCCTTAGAAGTGTCATCTGCCCCATCCTGCATCTCCTGAACGCAGGGAGAAGAAACAGAACCAAAAGATAAGGCAAGGGCAAAAGAAAGTCAGGGACAAAAAAGGACAGATGCATCAACTTAGGCAAGAGATTGTCAGCATGCAAGATGGGGCAGATGCAGATGCAGAGAGCAGGAGGCAGGACGGCGCATTTGACTCTGGTAAAGAAGATACTCAGGAACTGTGCTGTAGATTCTGAGAGCAATTTCAAGAGAGAGGGTCCTGAAAATGACTGGAAGTACCATTGAATAATTGCTTGCCTTTCAAGGATTCCACATAGAAAGTGTTAAAACTGTTTAAAGTTAGACATTTTACTATGTTTAGGAAAATAATCAATTCAATGACTTCATAGCTGTGTCCCCTATGTTTTTTTTTCACTTGTTCTTCATGTTTGAAATAAAGACTTATGGGGTCACTAATTATACACATGTAGCCAATTTTTTTTAACATGGCATATTTGAAAGATTAGACAAGGATCCAAGGCACTAATATATTTCCAAAAATGTAGCATTTTAGCTAGTAACTATCTAGGAGACCCAAATGCTCTGCCACTTTACTTTCTTATGCATGTCATTGAGAGTCCTAGTTTTTGCTGTAGTAGTGGGAGGAAAAACACAACAGTGAAACAAAAGAACTTTAGTAGTAAAAGTTTCAGGAACCAGAACAAGTCAGTCCTCATCTCTTCATTCCTGCCTCTCACCCTTTCTCTGATACAATTCATTTCTTTTTCTTTGCTTTCACATCTGAAGCAAATGTCCTTTGACTCCTTTTTTACCCACACAAATGCTATCATACACTAAATTCAGAATTCTTCCAAGTCCAAATTCTTCCAAGACTCTCATTGACTGGCCCAGCTCACATTAATATCTATGTTCTCTAAATATCTGTAGAAGGTTTTTTTTCATCTTTTAGAACTTACCTGCCTTGGAATTACATCATGGGTGTTACTTTTGTTTCAGAAACAAACTGCTATTTCTTGGATGTGATTTGGGAGTATCTCCCAAAGATTCATGTTCTGGGAGCTTAGATCCCAAGGTAATGGTGACAAAGTGGTGGGGATTCTAAGAGAGAATGAGATGATGGACTTACTGCTTCAAAAGGCATTAACAGGTCTCCAAGGACCAGGCTAGTTTCTGAGACAGGAGGCTACTACAGAAGAGCAAGCCTGGCCCCTCCCAGACTCTTGCTTCCTCTCTCACTGTGCGAACACTTTCATACCTGCTGCCCACCACTCTTGCATGCTGTCCCCCCAGTGGGTTACCATCTGCCATGCTCTGACACAGCAAGAAGGCCCTGGAAGACACCATATTGTTTGGATTTCCCAGAAACCAGAAACATGAGACAAATATATCTCTTCCTTTATAGATTACCCAAAGTCAGGTATTTTGCTACAGAATCAAAAAATATACTAACACAACAACCAACCATACTGCAAAACTTTCTAAGGACTGAATTATTATGCATCTTTTATACTCATTACCTATTTAAATGTAGTCAATGATTAATTGGTCTTCAATTCACACTAAACAGGGATAATCAACACATCAATATCCCATGAGTCAATGATAAGAGAATGTTCTTTGGTAATAAAGAGTTATTAAAGACCAAAGTCTGGACAGAACCATTCAAGATCTAGGCTGAGAAAGCTAAGTATATTGTGGCATTTATACAGTATATGTTTAGGCCCAGAAAACATAAATTACAGTTACTTTTTAGAAAGATTTTTTCTATGTAAGCTTCATGCCGAAAACTTGTTTTACCAAATTATTCACTAACCTGTTTTCAACAAGAAAACAAATGAATATCTTCAGAGAATCAATCATGAAAGCTTTTATATCACAGTATTGGAAACCTTGAGCAAGTTCATTTTCTGAAGCTTATTTTACCTCTAGAGGAAAATCAAGATAATAGCCCCAGATTCAACTTGTTCTCTTGACATGATGCATGCACACAGTCAATGTGAGAAGACATCATCTGTCAGGCAGAGCAGAAAAATGAGAAACTGAAAGAGGTTTTGCAAAGTTCTAATTTGCCTCAATTTTACTTACATTAAGTGGCAACTGCCATATAGATTTTTAGATCCAACCATAGTTACCCCTTTACTTTAAGCTGTTAAGACATTGCATTTACTCTTAAAAATGATCAAATGGTACATTGATGAGCTTAATGGATACTGTGTGACATTAAATACAAAACAGGCAAAGATCTAGGTTAAAACAAGGAGTACAACAGAGCAGAGGCAACACACTGAACTTGAATTAATACCAAAATTAAACTAATATATAAGGACTATAGCCGTGTGCGGTGGCGCACATCTGTAATCCCAGCGACTTGAGAGGCTGAGTCAGGAGGATCGCGAGTTCAAAGTCAACCTCAGCAACTTAGCGAGGCCCTAAGCAACTC
>JAJEJO010000226.1:162809-177351 GCA_020662805.1 Glaucomys volans
GAGTGCCCCTGAGTTCAATCCCCAGTTCCAAAAAATAAAAATAAAAAATAAAGACTATATAGTTTGCATAAATCAAATGTTGAAAATGTTTTGTGAATCTTGGGCTTAAACATATTTGTGTGGCAGAACAGGCAAAAAGGTTTGCTTCTTTAAATGCTAAAGCCCAGGGCTGGAAGGGAGCGCCTGAGGTGCAGTGATCACTTCTGTTTGGGTAGGTGGAGTTCATAAACCAAATGACAACAAAGTCTGGGAAATGGACACTTACTCCATGGCATCTGCTCAAACCTCTCAAAACCAAGCATGTCTTCCTGTCTGATGTATAAGCCACCCAGGCACAAATTGAAACCAGATGCCCCATAGTTTGCTAAGTATATTTATAGTTCAGAGTCTATACTTCCTGGCTGTCTCTCTACAGAAGGTTCTGAAGAGGTAGTGAACATTTTGCAATAATGGGTACCCCATTCTCATAGATTTCAACTTCTGTCTTGAAAATAGACAATACATTTTCTTCCCTCAGTGGAAAAAACTGTGTTTGAAAAGGAACTTGAGGTATTGTCCATACTACATATGCTCTAATTACACACTCACAGATATGATATGTAAATTAAAAACAAAAAGGAAGAGTATAGGGTTATATACTTCATTACTTCCTGTGACAGTTGTTTGCTACTGTGACCAAAATGCCTGATGAGAACAACCTAGAGGAGAAAATGATTAATTTGGACTGACTCCATTGCTCTGGCTTTAGGTGAGGCAGAAGATGATGGTTGAAAGGTATGGTGGAGGACAGCAGCTCAGTTCATGGTTACTGTGAAGCAGAGAAGAGAAGAAGAGAGGCACCAGGAACAAAGAACATGCCCCAAAGACATGCCCCCAGTGACCTACTTCCTCCAGCCACACCATACTTGCCTGCAGTTACCACCAGTTAGTTCATTCAGATTATTGCTCCATCAAATGGATTAATCCACTGATTAGGTTATAGCTCTCATAATGTAATCGTTGCAACTTTGAGCATTCCTGCATTAACAGATGAGATTTATTTAGGGGACACCTCTTATCCAAACCATGGCATCGCCCTTAGCATGCAAACAGTCAAAATATGAAGCATAGCAACATTTATAAAAACCAAATGGAAAGCATCTGGGTTTCCAGTGAAGGAAGTAAACATGTCGTTGGGATTTGTATGTGAAGGTATTATGAAGATTAAACAAAGAAGTACAAGTATTGCTCTTTGGCTTCATTGAACTTAATATTGTTGGGGAAAAAATAATTCAGAACAGATAATTGAAGTTAACAAAAGAAAATACACAATAGATATTACCTATATGTATACTAAAATGCTAATTTGGGAGAGAGGTTTTAAATTAGCTTGAAATTATAAACATAAAACACAGGGCAATCTCACATAGAAATAGATTGTGGAGCATTGGATAATAGAAGTGATTAATTCACACTCTGAACTGGGAGCAGTGAACACAGGAGAAATGAAAAGACACAGAGGTGATATGCCACTAAAATATATCCAACTCCTTTCTTTTCTAAGCAAAGTTAGTGTTCCCTTTCCACAAAATGTTTGTCCTGTATTTTCTTGAAACATTTTTTGTAGGTGACACTTGGTTGCTCCAATAGATTTCCTCTTTCCTGACTTTTCCTTTCCTTACTTAAACTCCACCTTCCTCCATGAAGCACTTCCTACCAAACAAAGGAGTGGCGGGAATGAGGCTCCCTCCACCCACGAGCACTGGCTGAAGTAGACATGGCCTGGCTCCACTCACCACCATGCAAAATGCTCTCACCACTTTTCCTGAGTACAATATAATTGTGGGATTACTTCATGTGGCTTTTCCTGCATTTCCTGTTTAGTTGTCTTTCCCCTTTTTCTTTCCATATTAATGCTTTAACAAGACATTTGTGAACTCTTTACAGTATTGAACACAGTATCCATTAAGCAGATGGATGTTCATGTGATAATTGAGGTTGAATAAATACAATATCATAGACATTTGAAAAAGAAGATTTATTTTGGTATTTGTAAGTCTTAGAAGGGCTTATTGAGGAAGTCTCCAACCCTAAAGTTAAATACTGATGTTCTTTTTTAGAAAATGAGATGTTTCATATTTTTTTTCTCTTCACCAACTCAGACAACTCAGAATTTTTGAGTGTGTTAATGAAAATGATTCATTACAAGTGAAACATTTGGTAAATCAAGGGACACAGCAGGATGATGGAACCTAGAAGAATTCCAAAATCCCAAATATGACAGCAGGAATACAAACTCCCTGTGAATTACTTGCAGACTTCAGTGAACAACAAAGTTTCCCTCCCTCAGAACTGAGATGTTCTTTCTGTTTCTTCTCATCAGAACATTGGACTGGACTTCCATGGAAAGTAGGGTAAAAAGCCCTCCTGTGCCCTCTCCATCACTCTCCACTCTTAATTGAAGAGCAAAACGAGACACACCCCAGAGAAGTCCACAGAAAGGGTAACTACTTGAGGTAGTTAACCCTTCTTTTTTTTATTTCACTGAACTCTAAAACTTTCTAACAAATTTATTATCTGAACTTATTTCTCCATTGGGATTCATCTGTTGAGAGTTACCAGTAAGAAATTTCTATCAAATAATTAAAATGCTCGTTCTTTGTGTTGGAATTGCATAGAGTCTGTATTCAGGTCTGTGGATTCATATCCTGTCTTTGATGCTTATAAGTTATGTGATCATCAGCAGCTTGCTTGAACTTATTATTCTGTGGAATGGGAATAAAATAGTAAAATGAGAAACCATTGTAGTTGCTATAGGCACTGAAGCTCAGCCTCTGTGTCTTGTTAACCTGTCATTCATCGTTATAAAATATAGATTACTCCGCAAGGGTTTAGAAACTAGTGTTAGAGACCCTACCTTCCTGAGGTAATGAGGAGTCTTAAGACACACAAATGACATTAGTGTTAATTACTAGGCACCACTTTATGCCATGGCCCCATGGGGAGCTCTACAAAGCAGTGAGAATTGCGGACTCTCAATTATGCTCTCTTCAAAACATCGATTCGCCTTGGACCTGGGCAGCTTGGTCACATAGTGCCCTGATTCAGCTGGCATGCTTCTTGGTCATATCATTGTAGTGATACTTCTGGGTCCTATATTCTGTCTCTACAGAATTTTCTCTCTTATTTGAAATGATCCTTCCTAAAATAGCTCAAGGCTAATTGTATTTAGTCTTTCCTTTTCTATGGAGACCTCAAATCCACCAAAATGTAGTGTTTGATTAATGGTATTAGTGATAATAGTTGTCTATGTATAATAATAGCAGTACTGTAAGTAGTTGAAGCTTTTGTATCACTTACTGTGGGGGATATGGTGCTTCAGATAGATTTTTAAAAATATTTCCAAAGTACCTGGAAGGAGGTCCTAACAAGGAAACTGGCACAAATGGGTTACCAAAGTGCTGGAGTCTTATGGTAGACAAGTGGAGAAACTGAGGTTAGAATAGAGGCAACCTGGTTCTTACTGTGAGCTTCTCACATGTACAACTTCTTTATTAGTAATGACAGATACTATTTATTATGTGCTTTCTTTGTGTTTGTCACTATTTTATGTAGTTTATGTGCAATATTTCATTTGTTCTTTATAACAATCCTGTAAGGAAGATTATTGCTTCTGTTTTTCAGATGAGAAAAATATTGGTTGGAAAAGCCAAATATTTTACCCAAGGTCACAAAACTATGAAGCAGCAGAACCAGTATTCTTCAAAGCCTGTGACTTTGTCTCAGATATAAGATCTTAGCTTCCTCCAAACCAAATAGAAAAATTCTGAATAAGTCATTTATGTTACTTTTTATAACCTCTCTATAAAGTCACATCAGAAAAATGTCTTTAAAATAATCTGAGGCATTTTTTAAAATTTGAATATTTACTCTTAATTTGTGCCTGGTAAGAAAATATTTTCTGGGTACAGAGGAATTGGCATGCTCATAAACAAAAGTTTAGAGCATGTGTGGAGAACAGTGAGTTATATATTTTGACTAGAGACTGTGGGAAGGTAATAAATCTTGACATTAGATGGGCAATAAACCAGGAGAGGTAGTAAATGACAAAATCAGAGAGGGTCTTGAAAGTTTGGTTTGGAGTTTCAAGATAGTGAGGGATGCACTAAGAGGTCTGTGGGGAGCTGAGATCTGAAGTGGGTCTGAGGTGGGTCTGAACCAACTTAGGGGAATTCCTGGGATCTTAGCATATCAGACTGAAGTAGATAAGCAAAAACAGGAAAATTAGGTAAAATATTTGTGCATCGTTCTTATATATGCCCTCAAAGATGTGCAAGAATATTTATAGCACTTGTCACATAATGCCAGCTTTATGGCTAAAATCCAGAGAAATATATAATATGTAGCAATAAAATAGACCAAACTAACTATACACAACAACATGGATGAATCTGACTGATTGAGTGAGAGAAGGCAGACCTAAAGGGCACATGCTAGATTCCAAAGACAAGCTCAAGAACTTGGGAGAACAGATCTATGGTGGAAGAATCAGATCAGTGAGCTCTGTAGGGACAGAATTTGTAGACCTAGAGGAGCATGCATTTTCTGGACATCTATATTGTATTTTTGATCTTGGTGGTATTACATGGTTTATATACACACACATAGTGATATACATACCTGCATATATATTCATATAAAATTCATTTAGTTATACATTCACAATTTGTACACAATTCAGTACACAAGTTATATTTCAGTAAGAAGATTTTAAAGCAGTACTGCATAGTTCAATCAACTCCATTAATAATTGCAGAAACTACATATAACCTCTTTATAAAGTATATTAGGGAGGTGTCTTTAAAGGTTCTTTTATTTTTCTCTGATTAAAAAAAAAAAGTCATGTTTTTTCTTTCCTTACATCATGTCAGATTTTCTCTGAGTGATTCACTGAATCAGTGGCAAGGGTGGTAGAATTCAAGAGACAGAGAGAGGAAAGGTTTCTGAGGTGGCTGAGGAGGGGAGGAAATGAATCAACATCCTCGGGGCATGAGGGGGTTCAGTCCGCCTCCCTCAGAAGAGGGCGGCTCTCTTCCTCTAAGATGATTTCAACATCGCTTCCCTGTTTTTATTCTTCTCCACCAATGCCACTGTTTCCTATGAATGAAAATGAAGCAGGTCACTGTGGTTAATTCATTTTCACATAATTACAAGATACTATTTTTTAACTTAAACTAGTTGGTAATTTCTATGCAGAGCAGGCAAAGGGTTTGTAGTAATTAAAGACCATCTGAATGCATGTGAATGTATAACTGGAAAGTGAGTTGATTTTCTTGTAGGATTACCTTCATGGAATTTTATGTAATGTTCTGAGATGAGTACAGATGTTGAACTTATGATGGGATCATATCCTGATAATCCCATTGGTACACTGAAAGTACCATGAGTCAAAATGCATTTAATACACCCAAACTACCAAACATTGCAGCTTACCAAACACAGTGCTGCATAGAATATTGGTTGTTTACCCATCTGATCAATATTTGAAGAATAGTTTCTAGTGAATACATTTTGCTTTTGCATTACGGTAAAGGCTAAAACTTGAGCCATAATAAGTCAAACCATGGTAAGTCAGACGCCCTCTGTACATGCTCTTGTAAACAAGCTAGTTCAGGCCACAGATACATTTTTCAAGCTAAAACACAGAATCCTTAGGGAGTTCAGACATGGGTGGGTGGGATTTCAAGACAAAGATGAAGCCAGGCATGGCAGCCCATGCCTGTAACCCCAGCCACTCAGGAGGTTGAGACAGGAGAATCACAAGTTCTAGACCAACCTCCCCGAATTTGCAAGACCTTGTTTCTAAACAAAAAATGAAGGGCTGGGAATGTAGCTCAGTGGTGAAGTTTCCCTGGGTTCAATCCCCAGTACCAAAATTAATTAATTAAAATTTAAATTTAAAAAGCAAAATACAGAGATGACCAAGGATCTTTGGTAGAGAAGGGAATGATGATATGTATGAGTGGCTACTATTTATGTTCAATACTGTATCAGATGCTAACATATTGTCCTCTGAAATCTGAGGTTAAAAATAAAAACACCTTTTAGAATGATTGAGTTTATTTATGTGAAACATTTAGACAACCCCTATGTATTCACCACAAGAAAGTACTTAATACACTATTACTCCTATTTACTTTTATTTTCATTTATTTTAAGAAACAGGGTCTTGCAAAGTTGCCAAAGCAGGCCTTGAACTCCTGGGACCAAGTGATCTTTTTACCTCAGCCTCCCCTGTAGTTGGGTCTATAGATGCACATCACTGCAGAAGTCGAAAAACCACTTTTTAATCATAAAAATTAATATATTGTATAGAAACCTGGCAAAATGTCAATAAAAGAGTTTATCCTACTTACTAGCATTAAGAGCAACACATAAAATCAATAATGTTCCCTTTTATAACAGTGATAAATTTGAAAATGTACTAGCAAAAAAACACAATTCAAAATAGTAAAAAATAAATAAATAAATAAAACCGTGCAGTATTATAGAGAACATTTTGAAAATACAGAAGGCGACCAATAGGAATGCCTTTCCACTGTGTTAGACAAGAAAGACATTGTAGATAGGGGGAATACTATGAGAAAAGACTGCACATGGCATGGGTGTTTTTAGGAAATAATTTGAGTAGGGTGAGTATACATACATAATACAGGGAGTGAGATGAAGGCAGAGTCATAGATGTCTTTGAATGTCAGATTACAGATTTTGTAATTACCTTAAAAGTAGCCATGAACGACTAGAGACTTGTAATTAAGGAACAGCTCGTGGACCTCAGCACAGAAAGATAGTTTAGGAGAAGAGAATTGTCAATAGGTTGAGCACTGCCTGTGTGCTGGGGACTGGCAAAATTGAATTGATCTTAGAAAACTGGTTTAAAAGCAAAACTTCCCCACCGTCCCCTCTTCTTATTTGGACACCAATGAGAGAAAAAGCCACGTGCTAGATACAGGATCACACTTCTAAAAAACGAACTAAAATGAAAGATGTGATATAAATTGGAAGGCCATGTGTATGAAAACAACCAAGGTTGTATTTGGAAGGAAAACTATTACAAATGGCAGTGTAACGGAGTGTCCATGATCACAGGTGATATTGAATGCACTGCTGTCCTCTGCAGCTGGCGAATCTCACATCTATTTTCCTGGCTGGGTCAGGGCCCAAGTAGTCCTCTTCTGCCTTAGCTAAACCCCCAGTTCTTGATGGCTTGCTTGTAAGGTGCTTTGAATTTCTGTTATGTCATCTATGCAATCTTCAATCCAGGCAATTTTCCCTATGGTGTCAGTCACCACGGCTGTCCCTTGGCAAGATACCTAGCCCTCTGATCAACTCTCTCTTCTGTCAGTATTCTGGGGCACACTGGAGTTTCTGCATTCCTCCCTACAAACTTGAGAGTCAGAAGAGGGGAGAGGGAGCAAGTTGGCACACCACCGTATCTCCGTTTCCTAGGGAGCATCATTTTAGATGTTATGTTTCCCTGGGAGGCTTGATCTCTTCTCAAAGGTTCCCTGGAAAACCAGGCAACTGTTGCTTCTGCTCCAGGAACTGCCTGCCCCTGTCATAAAACTTGTCTTTGTTTTCTATCTCTGCTTCCTGGACTGGAGTTCTGGGAAGTCTGGACTGTGCATCTCTCACCTTGTGAATCCATGTTCCTCTCACCCAGATCTTCCTCCTTACCTCCTCCTCTACCTGTCCCATTTGCAACAACTTCAGAAGACGAATGCAACTTCACATTTGTCTTCACATTTCATCTTTTCTTCAGCCTGGGTCTTAGCCTTTGAAAGCATATAGTACATAGAGGAAAAGGGAGGGAATTGAAAATAGATTAATAGAAGAACACACATTAGAAAAAGTTTTAAAACCTACCTGTTTAATATTCAAAGATATGTGATAACTAAAGAACAAGAAAAGACAGGTTCGTGATTCTCACATACTTTACTGAAGCCCAGCAGGGAAGATGCAACCAGCTATCTCACACACACACATAAAAATAACTAATGAATAAGAAGAAGAAAATAAATTAGGGCAGACAATATAATAGAAACATAGGGGCATTGGAGAGGGAGATGTCCACTGGGGATGAAGAAGGGTAAAAGTAAGGGATTTCTGGGGAAAGAAAGAAGCAGACACAGGGAACAACGGATAGAAGGAGGAGGAAAGGAAAAGGCCAAAAAGACATGTGACAGGGCCTTATGAGGGCAAGTGGTTGCTTGTAGGGTTCAATAATTTGTGGTGGGAGACTAACCTGGAAGCCTGATCTGACCTCACATTCTCTAGTTTCTTTATTGCATTCTTATCAGATGAGAAAACAGTAGGCAAATCTCTACCATCTCAAGCATAGTTTCTTTGCTAATCTTTTATCTCTTTCAAATAACTCAGTTTACTTGTCCAATTAATAACTCCTACCCCAGGGATCCATGGCTGGATAGTGAGAACCTTTCTCTTCTGACTCATGAAGGAGTGAAAAAGCATAATTTAGTTGACTTTTATAGAGCTATTTGTAGGACTTTCTGGTTTGACAGTGAATAATGGTTCTTTTCTTTCTTTGTTTCTCCACAGCCAGTGTGGTTTGTGATTTAATAGCCAAATAGAACACTGAAATTAATACTGGTAATATTTTAAGCTTGAATGAGGAAAAGGGAAAAAGGAATTTTAAATTGTTAGTTTTTCGTGTGGGGAGCTTACTGCCTCCTTTGAAATTAGTTAAAGCCAGACAGGATCCTACCATCTGCTTTAAAAAAAAAGCAAGAAAAACACAATGCCCCTCTTTCCACTTTGCCTTTCCTTTTAACACAATTCAATTTCTAAATAAGAATCTAGAATTTAAGACCCAGTTTTGGTCACTCTGTATCCTTACAGATGTACCCAAAGGAAATGATGGATTCTAGAGATTACTTTTTAAAAAAAAATCTGTTATTATTATTTTATGTGTGAGCGTCCATGGTCATAGATCTGTTCCTTTCTCTGTGGGGGTGGTGTTGAAAAGTTTGGGTAAATAGACGAGGGTGAAAATAAGACTCGGGCAAGATATCTAAACAGGTGAACGTGACTAAAGTATAGTTCATGGCCCTGTTTTTCCTTAATGCCTTAGAAGAGGAGCTACTTTTCCCCTAATAGAAAACAATTGTTCTTCTCACACTGGCACAACCAAGAAGAAAGAAACACTTGATGGTTTGTTTGGGGGAGGACTGTCCATTATTTCATGTTAATTGGTCAGGGAACCAAATGAATGGTTTTAAGGATCCCCTCAACTAACCCCTCCTTTTTAACATACTTAGTTTCGGTAGATTTTTAGATTATTTTCATTTCTTTTTTAAAAATATCTCCTGCCACTTGATGTACAATATTTGATTTCATCCCAACAAACATACAAAACTTGGCATCATTATTCTCATCATACTGCTAATAAAAATAAGGTTCAGAGAGGTTAAATAAAGAACAGAACTTAGATTTGAACCCAGGGCTTCCTGAGTATGAACTGCATGCTCTCACCAGCATTCATTTTCCTCAAGACCTCTCTATAGTGGAGTCACTAGTGACTATTGGTTCATAATAAAAATAACTTGGGGCATTTTAAGCTGAAGAAAATAAATCTATTCAAGGTACCTTCAGAAATCTTCCATTTCATACACAAATGGTCCAGGCTTCCAACAATCATGATTATAAGAATATAGTCATTTTATCAAATTCATTTTTCTTAGTATTTCTGTTAAGACAGTTGCTGGTCTTCCTATCACCAAATAGTAGTATTTAAAAAAAAAACTTTCCAGTGCTCGCTTCGGCAGCACATATACTAAAAATTGGAACAATACAGAGAAGATTAGCATGGCCCCTGCGCAAGGATGACACGCAAATTCGTGAAGCATTCCATATTTTTCAGATTTATGAAAAAATGTTCAACATCCCTTGTTATAAGAGAAATGCAAATCAAAACCACCTTAAGATTTCATCTTACCCCAATTAGAATGTCTTTTATTAAGAACACAGGCAACAACAGGTGTTGGCGAGGATGTGGGGAAAAGGGTACACTCATATATTGCTGGTGGGAGTGCAAGTTGGTGCAGCCACTCTGGAAAGCAGTGTGGAGATTCCTTAGAAAATTTGGAATGGATCCACCATTTGACCCAGCTATCCCACTCCTTGGCCTATACCCAAAGGACTTAAAATCAGATTGCCTCAGTGATGCAGCCACATCAATGTTCATAGCTGCTCAATTCACAATAGCTAGATAATGGAATCAACCTAGATGCCCTTCAGTAGATGAATGGATAAAGAATCTGTGGTATATATACACAAGGGAATATTACTCAGCCATAAAGAAGAATAAAATTATGGCATTTGTAGGTAAATGGATGATGTTGGAGACTGTTATGCTAAGTGAGATCAGCCAATCCCAAAAATCCAAAGGCCGAATGGTCTCTCTGATAAATGAATGATGATGCATAATGTGGGGGGGAAGGGTGGCAAGAATGGAGGAAGGATAGATAGCATAGAGGGAAGGGAGGGGTGGGGTCAGGGTGGGGGGGTAAAAATAATAACAGAATGTGTGACAGATACCATTGCCCTGTGTACATGCATGAACGCACAGATGGTGTGACTCTACTTTGTGTACAACCAGTGAAACAATAGCTGTACTTCATTTGTGTTCAATGAATCAATAAGTAAATAAATAAATAAATAAATAAATAAATAAACTTTCCAAAGGTTTATAAATTACAGTGGGAAACTATAAAGTAGAAAAGAAATAAAATCACAAAACTCCTTATTAGATAGCAACAGATTCACATCCAAGATATTTGTACCATCTGCTCACTCCATCCTCCATAGAGGACCATCTATCTCTATATGCCCCATATTGCCAGTGGTGGTGGACCACAAACAATTCCAGATGAGTGTACCTCTAGTCCTGAATTCCAAACTCCCTATTCCCAATTCAATTTGTCATCCACATCCAGCTCCCTGCTAATATTCTCATCTTCGTCATAATCACTGCTGAGTTGCAGAGCTCACATGAAGACTGACTTCCACATGAAGACAGAGAGTTGGTTAGCTTCACATTCCCATGCCTCTCCCTCCAGAGAGGCAACCACTTTTGCATAATCAAAATAGCCGTTAAGTTTTGTGGTGATTCCAGTCCAGTTTTTTCCCCAAAGACAGAGACTCCCATCTGCATAAAGCAAAAGAAAACTAATGGTACACTAAAACATTTCTGCTACTTTCATTAAAAGAACAAGAACATTTAGGTTCAGTTTCCAAGAACCTCAATACAAAAATACAATGAAAAGCCTGTTTTTCTTTGTTATTCCTTTTGGCAAAGTTAATGCATGAGCAATAACACATTATGAAACACCCAGCTTATTTTCTTTTGCTTTTGCAATTACTTGCGACCGTTTCTCTTTTTTTTTAAGTAAAAAGCAAATTATGGTGTGGGAAATAAGTAGAGGTGGAGGTATGAAAAACTGTCCACTAGTGGGCACTTTATCTTTTTCCATATTTTTATTGGTGCATTATAATTGTACATACTGGGTGGGATTCATTGTAACATATTCACACATGCATATACTATAGCAATATAATTGGCCAATATCATTTTCAAGTATTTCCTCTTATTTTTCCTTACTTCTTTTTCCTAATCCCTTTCCTCTATTCTACTGATCACCTTTTGATTTTTCTTAGCTTTTCCATACACTTGTATTTGACCCTTCACCTTCTGAGTTTGGCCTGTTTCACTTAACATAATGTTTTCAAGTTTCATCCATTTTTCTACAAAGAACATAGTTTCATTCTTCTTAATGACTGAATAAAACTCCATCACGTAAATATAATACATTTTTTATTCATTCATCCCTTGACAGACACCTATGCTGTTTCCTTAGTGTGACTAATGTGAATTGGACTATTATAAACATGGGCACTCATGTATCACTATAGTATGATGACCTTAATTCTTTAGGACAAATACAAAGAGTGGCAATGATCATATTGTGGTTCCATTCCTAGTCTTATGAGGAAACCCCATTCTAGTTTCCATATTAGTTGTATTAATTTACAATCCCTCCAATAGTGTAAACGTTTCTCTTTTTCTCCACATCATCTTCAGAATGCATTTATTTTTATTTATGTATTTATAGGTAGTGCCATTTTGACTAGAATCAAATGAAATCTCAGTGTAGGTTTAATTTGCATTTCCCTACTTGCTGAAGATTTTTTTCATATATTTGTTCACCATTTTTATTTCTTCTTTTGAGAAGCGTCTCTTTACTTCCTTTGCCCATTTGTTAATTTGTCTTTTTGTTTTGTATATGTGTTATACTTCAAGTTCTACATATATTCTGGATTTCTATTATCAGTCAGAAGAAAAGCTAGCAAGGATTTTTCTCCCATTCTGTAGGTGCTCTCTTCACATTTTAAATTGTTTCCTTTGCTGTGCTGAAGTTTCTTAATTTGATGCTACTCCATTTATTAATGCTTGATATTTCCTGAGCTTTAGGAGTCCTGGGAAAGTCATTGCCTTGACCTATGTATTGGAGTAGTGACCCTATGTTTTCATCTAGGAGTTGCACGACTTCTGATCTGATTTCTTGTTCTTGGATAAATTCTGAGTTGACTTTTGTGCAGGATGAAAAATAAGGATATGGTCTCATTCTTCTACATATGAATAAGCAGTTTTCCCAGCATCATTTGTTTAAAAGGTTGTCTTTTCTCCAATGTATGTTTTTGACACCTTTACAAGAATCACATAACTCTTTCTGTCTGCTGTTCTGTTCTATTGGTCTCTGTGTCCATTTTTATTCTAGTACCATGGTGTTTTTTTACTATAGCTCTGTAATATTTTAATGCCCCCAGCATTACTTTTCTGATTAGAATTGCTTTGACTATTCTAGGTATTTTATTCTTCCAAATAAATTTTAGGACTGTTTTTTATAGTTCTGTGAAGAATGTCATTGGTATTTTTAAGGGAAATTGCATTGAATCTGTATATTGCTTTTGGTACTATAGCCATTTAAATAATATAAATTCTGCCTATCCATGAACATGGAAGGTCTTTCCATCGTCTACATTCTTCTTCAATTGTTCTCTTCAATGCTGTATAGTTTTCATTGTAGAGGGCTTTTACCTCATTGATTAGATTTATTTCTAGGTTTGTTTTGTTGTTTTTTTGTTTGTTTGAGGCTATTGTGAATGGAATTATTTTCCTGATTTCTTAGCAGATTCATTACTGGTGTATAGTAAAGCTATTGATTCAGAACATTGATTTTGTAATCTGCTACTTTGCTGAATTTGCTTATTAGCTCTAGCAGTCTTCTGGTGGAACTTTTAGGATCTTCTAAGTTTAGAATCAAATCATCAGGAAACAGTGATAATTTGACTTCTTCCTCTCCTATTTTTGTCCTTTTTATTCTCCCCTGCTTAATTGCTCTGACTAGAATTTCTAGTACTATATTAAGTAGGAGTGGTTAGGAGGGACGTTCTTGTCTTATCCCATATTATAAAGAAAATACTTTCAGTTTTTTCTCCATTAAGTATGATGTTGGTTTTGGATTTGTTGTACAAAGCCTTTATGATGTTGAGGTATATTTCTTCTCTCCCTAGTTTTTTCAGTGTTTTTATTATGAACAGGTTGAATTTTACTAAGGTTTTCTCTGAGTCTATTGAGATAACTATGTGATTTTTGTCCTTAATTCTACTTATTTGGTGAAATACATTTTTGATTTGTGTATGTTATATCATCCTTGTGTACCTGAAATATAACCAATTTGGTTTTGAAGGATAAAATTTTTAGTATGTTGTTGCATACAATTGACTAATATTTTAGTGAGTGTTTTTGCATCTAACTTCATCAGGGATATTGTTCTATAGTTTCTTTTATCCTTGGTGTGTCCTTATCTCATTTGGTTATTAGGGTGGTACTAGATTCATAGGATGAATTTGGAAGTGTCCCATCCCTTTTTATTTCATGGAATATTTTGAGGAACCCTGGCGTTAGTTCTTTAAAGGTCTGGTATAATTTAGATGAGAATTCATCTAATCCTGGGCTTTTCTCTGTTGGAGAAAATTTTTTTCTTGTTTCTTTCTCTTAGCTAGTTATTCATCTGTTTAGGATTTTTATATCTGCTTGATTCACTTTTTGCAAGTCATATGTGTCTATAAATGTATCCATTTATTTTAGGTTTTCCAGTTTACTAGAGTATAAATTTTCAAAATAGTTCCTAATGATCCTTTGAATTCCTGTGATGTTTATGGTAATTGCTCCTTTTTCATCTCTAATTTTATTAATTTGGGTCTTCTCTCTTTTTCTTTTGGTTAGTTTGGCTAAGGCCTTATCAATCTTGTTTATTTTTTCAAAGCGTCAACTTTACATTTCAAGGATCCTTTTGTATTTTTTTAATTCTCAATTTCATTGATTTCAGCTCTGATCTTAATTATTTCCTTTATTCAACTGACTTTAGATTTGGTTTATTCTTTTTTATTTTTTCAAGGACCTTGAGATACATCATAAGGT
>JAJEJO010000226.1:177451-302922 GCA_020662805.1 Glaucomys volans
ACACACTCTGTTATTAATTTTACCCCCCACCCGCCCCCACCCCTCCCTTCCCTCTATGCTAGCTATCTTTCCTCCATTCTTGCCATCTTTCCCCCCCACATTATGCATCATCATTCATTTATCAGAGAGACCATTCGGCTTTTGGATTTATGTGATTGGCTGATCTCACTTAGCATAACAGTTTCCAACATCATCCATTTACCTACAAATGTCATAATTTTATTCTTCCTTATAGCTGAGTAATATTCCATTGTGTATATATACCACAGTTATAAGGTTGTTTATTGGGGATTTTTCTGATTTTCTTATGCAGGTACTCATAGTTATAATTCTTTCTCTTAGAATTTCCTTCACAGTGTCCCAGAGGTTCTGGTATGTTATATTCCTATAATCTCATTTGTTTCTAAAAGTTTTAATTTCTTCAATGATTTGTTCTGCCATGCATTCATCATTCAAAATTATTCTGTTCAATATCCCTGTGTTTATCTACTTTCTGTAGGTTTTTTATTTTTTTGCATTGATTTCTAATTTCATTCCATCATGATCAGATGTGGTTCAAGGAATTATATCAAGATTTTGGTATTTGCTAGGAGTTGCTTTGTGGTCTTCAGTATCACCTATTTTGTAGTAGGTTCCATTAGCAGTTAAGAAGAAAGTGTATTCAGATGTTGTTGAATGAAATGTTCTATAGATATCCATTAAGTCTATATAATTTACAAAATTTTTTAGGTCTGAAAAGTGTTGAGTTGATGTCTGGATGGCCTATCTTTTATCCATAGATGTGTTTTGAAATCACCCATTAATGTTTTACTGGGGTTCATCTGAGTCTTTAATTCAAGTAGTGACTGTTGTAGGTATTTAGGTACAAAAATGTTTGGGGCGCAAATATTAACTATTCTTATATCTTCTTGTTACATTGTTCTTTTTATCAATATGTATTGACCTTCTCTGTCTCTTCTGATTTATTTTAGCTTGTAGTCTACTTTGTCACACATGAAAGTAGCTATTCCTGCTTGTTCTCAGACTCCAGTTATATGATATATAAATGTCCATCCTTTCACTTTCAACCAATATCTGTCTTTGCCTATAAGGTGAGCATCTTGCAAACAGCATATAATTGGGTCCTAATTTTTTAATCCACTCTGCCAGACTGTGTATTTTATTTGGAGAGTTGGGACTATTCACATTCAGTATTATCATAGAGAGATGTTTATTAATTCCTACCATTTTAATTAATTTCTAATGTTTAATTGTTATTGATTCTCATTTTCTTGCTACTCTTCAAATAAAATTCGTCCATTTGTGAGCTCTGGAGTTTATTTTTTTATTTCCTATGTAGGTAACATTTCCTTAAGGTAACATTTCCTATACTGCTGACTTAGTAGTCATGAATTCTTTTAGTTTTTGCTTATCTTAGAAGGTTTTTATTTGTTTGGCAATTCTGATGGATAGTTTTTCTGGATATAGCAATCTTGGATGATAGCTATTTTCTTTCATGGTTTGGAACACATCATTGAAGGATCTCCTGGATTTTAGAGTTTGTGTTGGGTAATCAGAAGTAATTCTGATTGTCTTGATTCTAAATCTGATCCAATTCTTTTTCTGGAGGCTTTTTAAATTCCAACCTTGTTCTGTATATTAGGCATTTTAATTGTGATGTGTTGTAGAGAGGTTCTTTTTTGGTCCTATCTGGGGTTCTGAATGCCTCTTGTATATAAATATTCATAGCATTCTCATGTTTTGGAAAATTTTCTATTATTATTTCCCTGAAGGAGTTATTCATCTGATTTGCCTGCATCTCACAACTCTTCTTAATTTCAATGATTCCTAAATTTAGTCTCTTCATGCTGCCCCAGAGTTATTGCATATTTTGGCCATGGTTACTTCTTTCCCTTTATTTTTATTACTGCCTGAATGTTCAAGGCCAACCAGTTTGACATTCAGTTTTGAGATTCTGTCTTCAGCATGGTCTAATCTATTGGAGAAACTTTCAATTGAACATTTTATTTGATATATTATGTCTTTCATTTCCAAGATTTCTCTTTGGTTCTTTTTCAATATCTCTATCTCCTTATTGAATTTCTTTTTTTTTTTTTTTTTTTTTTTTTTTTTTTTGTAGTGCTGGGGATTGAATCCAGGGCCTTGTGCTGCAAGGCAAGCACTCTACCAACTGAGCTATCTCCCCAGCCCATCCCTTACTAAATTTCTTATTCATATTTCATACTTCATTCATACATTTGTTTTTCTGTATTCTCTTAGCAATCATTGTTTTTATACTCATTCCTTTGAATGCTTTATCTTTATCTTTATCTTTGAATTATTTTCATGCACTTCAATAAATTTGAATTCAGTGGCTGGTGAATTATGAATTTTAGGTTGTATCATGTTACTTTGCTTTTTCATTTTTCTTGTATTCTAGTGTTTGGTTTTATGCATCTGTTGGGATATTCTACTATTATTTTTAGACCTTTTTAAGGCACTGCTTTCTCTTTCTAGTTTGTTCCGGTATATCGTGTTGTTGAGAATTTTTCAATACATTTCCAAATGGGTCTTTTAGTATAGTTTCCCTGCTAGTTTTGTGACAATAGTTAATGCACTTTGATACAGTGTATGTTGTGTGAAAGGGTGGGGATTCCACTTTTCATGAAGATCTTGCTAGTGTGTTGTATAGATCAGGGTTTGTGAATTTACTCTATGATAGATCTTCTTCACTTAAAAACTCCATATATTCTAAAGGTGTACAGAAGTGACCTCGATTGAGATCCCCTCATGTGTGTGGTATCCACTCCATTTGTGTTAATTCTATTTTTGATGTAGAAATGTTGTCCATGAGTGAGATCTGAGGGCCCCCTCTAACCATTTCTACTTAAATTCTGGTCTTTATTTTTTTTATTTTTTGAGGTTTGTGTTGCTTCTATTAGTTGTATTGAAGTATTATTAAAGTTTGAGCATTGTTAGCTTGTGTGTGCTCTTTCTTGTTTGTGTCTAACTTAACAGCAGAGTCTCCATCCTATGAGACTGTAGTGTCCCATAGATTCTCAGAAACTCACAGCAAAGGTAGAAGCAAGCAATAGCAACAACAAGGGCAAATAGCATATAGCATTAAAATAAATGCTGGTTACTACTATGGCATCTAGAATAACAATTATCACTAAAACAGGAGTGATGGGGCAGAAAATTGACAATATCAAGAACAATAAATAGTCATGAATATTATCTGGCATTAGAGTAAACAGCAGGTGTCAACAAACAAGTGGGGATTTTTAAATCCTTTCTCTTTCGTGTTGCGTACTGAGCTGTCAGTTGAAAGGCTTAAATTGAAAGTGGTTGAAATAACTTTTAGCTTCCCTTCTCACCATTGTAAGATAGGATCAAATGGGAAGCATTGCTAATTGGAGTTTTGTCCACACAGACCAGATCAATGCACTTCCATGGTGGGCCAGTTGCAGAGTTGTATGTAGGAGTGCTGACTTCAGTGACTGGGGTTAGCTCTAATCAGGGCTTTGGAACCTTGGGTGGGTGGTATTTGCTCTGCAGATATTAGATCAAGACACCCTTAGGGCCAGGCAGACTTCTACTAGAAGTATGAATCTCAGGAACCTCCCAAGAATTCTGTTCATAGGACAAGGGAGCCAACCCCCTGGAGTCTTTAACACCTACACCACCCACAAATTTGGCCTTCCCAAGCTCAGTCCCTGAGTGTAATCATGTCTGCCTATTCCATTTCTGAACCTCTTCAGCTGATCATGTGAGCCACCAGACTCAAAGGGAAAGCAAATTTTACTCCCCTCCATATCTCTGATTTGAATCCTCTTGGGTAATATGTTCTCTGTGCCTGTTTCAATCACATTCTGCTAGGTACACTGTGGTACATGCTTGGTGAAACAATATGGCAATACTTGCTATGATCTCCCGTGCTCCTGCAAAAGCAAGCTCCAGTGTAGCAACCTCAAGATAGCTCCCTCCCTGTTCTTCACTTGCCAGTGGAGAAACAAAGAGCACTTTTCAAACACTAGTTCTCGGTGCAACCTCTGGATTAGCTAAGTTGAGGCTATTTTTCTATTTTACAGGTTTTCCATGCCACATTTTTCCACTGTTCCTTTCTCTGTGTTAGCCATCCCCTCTGCAGTGAACCAGCATTGCTGCTGTTGCTGCTGCAACTGGCTTGTTTTCAATGTATCCTTTCTTGTCCTTAGTTCAGTATGCCAAATTTCTAATTCTCTAAGAGACCCACTCCAATATTAAATTTCACCTCCTTCACCCACTCACTGAGAAGCAGTACTCCTGCTGCTTGATTCCTGAACCACAGAGCAACTGAAATGCAACCTTCCTCTAAACTGCCATTTTGAACCTTCTGTCAGTGAGTACTTCAGAAATCTTGAACCTATACCACATCGAAAATACTGAAATTTTTGATTGAAATGTTTTACAAGAGATTGCCATTTATTTTGTCTCTGGGAACTGTCAAGCACAGTTCACTTAATTAGTTAGAACATTGTGCTCTTAAACGTTTCATGGTTTTCAAATTATTATGCTTTCATCTATTGACAAGTCACAATCTTTTCTTTTAAAATAGTGCTTAAAAAATTGATAGTACTGCAATTAGATTGCCTGAATTAAAACTTAGTTATTTGTGATATACAGCTTATATGTACATGACATAAAGAGCTATTTAACCAAATTTATTTGTTAATAGACAAAAAACCTAATATCTGCCTCACATAATTATTCCCAAGTATTTAATGGAATAATTGGGGTAAACTTTAATTCCATGTTTGACATACATCATGCACTCAATCAATATTAACTATGATTATTTAGTATTAGTAATACTACTAATGGTTTCATCTGATGAAGTTCTCTAATTGTTCACCCTTTCACTAAAATACAACTGCTGGGTGAATAAATAATGTCATACACAGTGGAGTTAAAATGTGGAGTCAAATCTTAGTTTTCCTACTTGTAGACTGTTTGGGCAAACCACCCAGCTTCTCTATGTCTCAGTTAACTGAGGAGTGATATGGCACCTGCACATATAACACAGAAGTTATTACCTGACTTCTACTACTGTGAATAAGTGATCCTACAATATGTACAATCAAAAAAATAAGAGATTACACTCCATTTATGTATGATCTATTAAAATGTGTAAATGCATTCTGCTGTCATGTTCAACTAATTAGAACAAATTAAAAAATTTAAAAATAAAATAATGTCATATCCTGAAAACATTGCCTCTTATATAGTATAGGGAAACATCTAAAAATGTACAGAACTGAGAAACACTTTCGGGTCAAGAAGTCAAGTCAAGGGTATCCAATTAAAATTCTCAGGAGAATATTTTGCTTTAACCAAAAATGACAAGTTTAGGTCAAAGAAAAATTCTTGTGGAGGCTACTAGGGAAACTCTTAGTGTTCGCATAAATAGTCAAGGATGTGGCTTAAGACTCACCTGAATGGTGGGCTTCCCTGTCCTCCTGGGCTCCAGTCAGTTCTGAGTCACAACAGTGGCACACCCCTCTTCCTTGTCCAATGCCACTTCCTGAGACTGGTGAGAAATTCTTCTGACAGTTCCTAGCAATTTATTGACCTTGCTACCTTAGAGCTTTATCAAAAGGAATATGATATTGTGAAAATAGTTCCAGCCCAGGAAATTGGGAATTTGGCATTTGACCCTAATTTCTACCCTGATTCACCAGCTGACCTTGGACAAGTCATTAACTTGCTAATTCAGATATATTCATATAGTAGATAGAATAATGTCTAATCTTCCCAACTCATGGAATCACTTTGAGGACTGAATATAAGCATAAGCCATTTGAAATTTTTAAATAACTTTGAACATATAAAATATTATTATTAGCCTGGATAAAGTCATTTGAAAATTTTAAATAACTTTAAACATA
This sequence comes from Glaucomys volans, assembly GCA_020662805.1. Taxonomy (NCBI): domain Eukaryota; kingdom Metazoa; phylum Chordata; class Mammalia; order Rodentia; family Sciuridae; genus Glaucomys; species Glaucomys volans. Next base: position 183,358 of record JAJEJO010000226.1, read on the forward strand.
AAATATTATTATTAGCCTGGATAATACAGTTTAGTGTATGGAGAAAAGCAAGGGTTTAGATATGGAAAAACTTGAGATATAATTGTATCTCTGATTCCTGCTAACTTTTTAACCAGAGGTAAAACCATTACTTTTTCTCAGTCTCAGTTTTCTCATTGCTAAGATAAATAAAATAATGATTATTTCTTAAGTTACCTTTATCAAATGAAATGAAATTTTACAAAATGTTAGTTTCTTCTGTAATGAATATGTCAAATTAATCAAATTTGACTAATATCAATTTTTAATAACTTTTTCCCTTATTATTTTATTTATTGAGTATGTGCAGATATGAAGGGAAGTATTTCTTAGACTTTTCCAAAACCACACACATCTGTGTGTATACATATGCACATGTATGTTTATATATTTATACACATGCATACCAAATATCGTCTTTATAAATTTGCTTCATCTTTTATGGGTTTTATTAAAGTATGCATATTATTTATTAATACCTTACTATTGTATTATTGAAATGTATCAGATTTATTTGACTTCTGGAATCTCTAGGTTTATATCTTTTGCAAAATTGGGGGGATTTTTCACCATTATTTCCTCAAGTGATTTTTCAGCTCTATCTCTCATCTCCTTCTGAGACTATAATGACACAAATGTTAGATATTTTGTTATAGTCCCCCTGTTCCCTGAAGTTCTGTTTATTATTTTCTATTTTCTTTCTCTTATTTACATTAAGTAATATGTAATACCTTCCAGTTCACTGATTCTTTTCTGTCTCTTCCATTCTGTTGTTGGAATGTTTACTGAGGCTTCTATCTCATTATTGTATTTTTCAGTTCCATAATTTCACTGGGTTTTTCCTTTATATCTTTGTTTCTTTGCTGAAGTTTTCTATTTCTTCATTTGTTTAAAATGTGTTCATAATTGTTACATGAAGAATTTTTATCATGGCTGCTTTAAATTCTTTGTGAGATAATTCTAACACCTCTGTCTATTGATTGGTGTTGGCTTCTATTGATTGTCCTTTTAGTTTATGATCTTCCTGTTTTGGGGGTATCAGATCTTTTTATTGAAAGCAAAATTTTCATATTATGCTATGAAATGTTTGGTCCTTTTCCAACTTTCATTTTAAACTGTAAATTTTGGCAGTTAATTGACTCTCCCCACCCCCAGGGAATATCTGTCCCTTTCTGCCATGTAGAGTTAAAAGCTTATATTCCTCACTAGGCCTCCTTTGCACATTATATATGAAACAAAAACAAGTGTACTGTGAAATGGTCATACTTCTGGGTAATTCTGGTACTCTGTGTGGTCTCCACTGACATCAAGGTTGAGTAGTATTGCTATCACCAGGCAGTGGGGAAAGTCTTCACTCTCCACTAGGCTTTCTCTGACAGCATACTAGCAAGGAAGGAAAGGAGTGTCATTTCTGCTCATTGGGGGTAGAAGTCCAAGGTTAGCATCCCCTACAGTCTCCATAGATGGCATGAGAAAAAAGCACATAAGAAGTTCTCTCACAGGCTGATGGGGATGAAAGTTCTAAATCCCTTTGGCCTTTTCTGACACCACCATGGTGGAAGGACTGTTGTGCCTTTATATAGCTTCAGTTGAGGGTGGAAGTCAAGGCTTTACACACAGCCTTTGCACATGTTAGGTTTGGGTCTTTCTGTGATGTTTGGTTGGAGTACAGTACAGTGGCTTTTATGTAGTAGTTCTCTGTCTTGTTGGACAGAATGGACAAGCCTTCTTTCTTCATCCTTTTATTACTCTGCTCCAGTTGGCATCTTATTATTTCTTTACTTCTAAGTGTGTTATATATGAGACAAAAAGAACCAATGAAACTCAGGTTCCAAGTTCTCTAATCTAGGTAATTTGCTCTACCTTTCAAATATGCTCCATTGTGGTATATATCATACCCAAATTATATAATTTTTCTCTGGGAGGGATAAGGAAAAAAATACATTAATGTCATCTTCCCAGAAGCAAGAATCTTGTGTATTCTTTTTTAAAATAAAAGTTCCATTAAAATGTTCATACATAATCTATTCTATTCATTGTTTATTTTCTTTTTGTTGTCCCTTAACCCAAAGTATTCCTAAAGTGATTGAGGTAGACATTTACAAGTTCAAAATGTGTTCTTAGGCTATTGACAAATATTGAAAATAGAAGGGCAGATAAGTTTCGGAAAGACTGTGCTAAACAGTTTTGACTACTGTTTTGATTTTCTGAGGTCTTTTCATATGTTGGTATGTGTTCCAAATTTTCTAGGTTAATACCTTCTTGTACAGGAAATAAAATGATAGGCTTATTTTATTAGAGAAGCAGGCATATGATATAAAAATAATAGAGATAACCATGTTAGTTTTTAAATATTTGGGGTCAAGGTTGAATTAATCATTTTCCTCTACTCACCAGTAAGGTAGCAGCATGCATTAAAATACACTAAAGAGGCTAAAAAAAATTACATGATATATAAATATATATATGTGTATGTGTGTGTGTATATATATATATATATATATATATATATATATATATATAAAATGACCTGAAAGCAGTAAGAGGCTATTAGGGAAGGGAATGAGGACAGTATATATATATATACATATATATATGTATATATATAAAACATATGTTTTATACATATATATGTTTATATATATATGTTTATATACATATATATGGAAATGTCACAGTGAAACCCATTAAGCTGTACAATAAAATGCATTAATAATTATAATTTAAATTAATTAATTAAATGCAGGAAAGAAAATAAAGACTTTAATCCAAAATTGTTTCATTAGATCAGTGTGCCCCATTCCTGATTAATTCCATGACCCTACCTCTATATTTGGAATATTTTAATAGTTGTCACAGACTTATAAACAATACACATTATATACATGATTCACATTCTGGGCCCCAATTTTAATACTTAACCAACTCTATATCTACATAATGAAATGCAGGTAGTAAGGGAGTAATATAATTATTGAATGGAAATTAAAGGCACATTTGAAGATTACATAGTGGTTTCAATTAAAAATGAAAGAAATGATAAAAGCTATGGTAACCTTGTAGAGAGGTTTACTTTAAACCTTCTAAGAAACTATTCAATTTGGGATTTGGCTGCAGAAAAGACCTGTGCTGGTCAGAAGTAATGCAATATCTTTTGTATTTAAAAAATAAAAAATAATATCTTGCAGTGATATGCTTGAAAAGTTAAGCAAGGAAAATAATGTTTTCTTTCCTTTGGTACAAGTTGGAGAGGACAGAACATGCATAAAGTGGAAGGGGGAAAGAGGATCCCCTAGGAAAGGATGTGGTAAGATGGAGCAACCAGAGCAAATTCCATGTGAAGGAGTTGACAAATTCTACATTGTGACTGTCCACAAGAGCATCCATTTGTTTGGGCCAAAGATTACATGTTTGTGTTGGAGCTCTATATGTGCCCCTTTCTGAGTTCAGAAACATTTTAAAAAGTTAAAGAGGACTGTCAGTTCCTTTCAGTAAATTACAGCTTTCATTTGGCTTATGAACCCATTTATAAGTATGTTTTCCATACCATCTGGCTTCTGTTCTGGCTGTTACCTAAAATCATTGGCAGCGGGCTTGGAAGCAAGCCTTCAGTCATTTAGTGAACTTGTGGCCATTGTGTAGGAGCATTCAAATTTCTAAATTTGTCTTTTTCAAATGGATCTTAGCAGTGAAAGACTATTCTACAACAATTTTAAAGCAATTTTTTTAGGTTTTAAAATGCTTGATTGTGGAGATTTCAAACATAAGGAAAATACAGCGTATAGTAAAATGAACTTTCATGCACCTCTTCACCAGCTTCAACAATTGGCAACTTTTACCCTATCTTGTTTCTCCAATACTTGAGCCTACCTGAGGTACTACTTCTCCCAGGATTATTAAAACATATCTTAGGCAGTCTGTATATATTTATAAATTTACATTTAAATTTATATGTTTATAAATACTTCCTATGTAATTTCTAAATGATAAAAACTACAGTATTATTATCATAGCTAAAAAATAATTTAATTTCATGAATAACCCAATCAATACTAACTTTTCTCAATTATCTTTTTGTTGTTGTTGTTTATTTGAATTAGGATCCAAATACTATCCATGCATATCTGTAAATCTCTTTTAATCCATAGGTTTCTCTTTCCTCTCTCCTTTTTTGTAGGTTGTTGAATAAAAGGGTTGTTAGATTTTGCTGACTGCATCTGAATGATTTGTCCAATAGGTTTCTATATTTCTTGCAAATTGGTAGTGAGAACTATATTCAGACATCACTGTTTGGGCAAAACTATTTAATAGGTGGTTTTGTGTACTTTCATCCAGAGAACATGATGTCTGACTGGCTCTCTTTAGTGAGTTGAACAAGTATTAATGAGGGTCATCTAGATCTATTAATTAATTAGGGTTGCAGAATGATGATATTATATTTCTTTCATTGACTTTTAATCTTCCTTTGAGAACAGAATGACTTGCCCTCTGTTCCTCCTTATAAGAATCAAGGTTCTATTCATATTACCTTGTCACTAAGGAGTTCTCCAGTTCTCATAGACTTTCATGTACAACTTTGAATTAATACTTATAAATTTTTACCTATAATTTTCTTGACACTTCTACATGAGTTTAGAATTAATGTGTTTCTGGAATGTAAGAAACAAAGCAATGCATTTCCTCTTGATAATAGAGTACATTCATGCTCACATCAGCAGCACATATACTAAAATTGGAATGATACAGAGAAGATTAGCATGGCCTCTGTGCAAGGATAATGGAGTACATTAATATTTTCAATTCGTGAGAAGCATTCACGAATTGATCAATTCAACTAGTACACACCTGTACGGATTCAGTTTGATATGACTACAACCATGTTGGTCATAATCACCATCTTTTTGTTTTTGTTTTTAATTATACATGGCAGTAGAGTGTACTTTGACATATTATTACACACATAGAGTATAACTTCCTACTCTTGTGGTTGTACATGATGAAAGTTACACTGGTCATGTATTCATATATGAACATAGAAAAGTTGTGCCCAAATCATTCTACTGTCTTTCCCATTCCCATCCCACTTCCTTCACCCCATTCCCTCCTGTCCAATCAGGTGAACTTCCACCCTCAACTCTTCCTGCCACTATTTGTGAGTCAGCAACCGCACATCACAGAGAACATTCAGCCTTTGGTTTTTTGGGATTGGCTTATTTCACTTAGCATGATAGTCTCCAGGTCCATTCATTTACTGGCAAATGCCATAATTTCATTCTTTTTTACAGCTCAGTAATATTCCATTATGTGTATAACCACATTTTCTTTATCTATTCATCTATTGAAGGACACCTATTTGGTTACATAGCTTAGCTATTGTGAATTGAGCTGCTATGAACAGTGATGTGGCCATGTCACTATAGTATGCTGACACATATACCCAAAGTAGTCCTTTGGGTATATGCTAAGGAGTATGGTAACTGGGTCAAATGGTGGGTCCACTCCAAGTTTTCTGAGGAATTCCAGAGTGGTTGCAATTTGCAGTACCACCAACAATGTATGAATGTACCTTTTCCCCCATATCATTGCCAACATTTATTGTTACTTGTATTCTTGATAATTGCCATTCTGACTGGAGTGAGATAAAATCTCAGTGAAGTTTTAATTTGCATTTCTCTAATTGCTAGAGATGTTAAACATTTTTTCATATATTTGTTAACCATTCATATTTCCTCTTCTGTGAAGTGTCTGTTCAATTCCTCGGTCCATGTATTGATTGGGTTATTTGGTTTTTTGGTGTTGTTTTTTGAGTTATTTATATATCCTGGAGATTAATGCTCCATCTGAGGTACGGGTGGCAAAGATTTTCTCCCATTCTGTAGGCTCTCTCTTCATTTTCTTCATTATTTCCTTTCCTGAGAAGATATTTAGTTTGATTCAATTCCATTTATTAGTTGTTGATTTTACTTCTTGTGCTTTCTGAATATTGTTGAGGAATTCAGTTCCTAAGCCTACATGATGGAGATTTAGGCCTACTTTTTCTTCGAGTAGGTGCAGGGTCTCTGATCTAATGCCTAGTTTCTTGATCCACTTTGAATTGAATAACCACCACCTTGTGGTATCCCTGGTACACATCCATAACCCTTTAGAATAAACACTGTCATAAAGATAGTCAGTCAAGGTTTTTTTTTTTTTTTTTTGCCAGCCACTGGTGCTGGCACTGCTTCTTAACTGACATTTCACGTTTATAGTTTTTGAGAAAGCCCAGGTAGATTTCAACTGGACATAGCCCACTTCTGTGAAGCTTAGTTTATAAGCCTACAGCCTCTGGATGGGGGAATCTCCCTGCCTTGCTTCCACTCAAAACATACTTTTGTCCCTAGGTCCCTCTGTCCAATATGTCTGTCTTTCTTCAGTTTCTCCCACCTTCTACCCACCTTTGGCCCATTCTCAAACAAAGAACATTTCCAAAATAGCATCCCAACAATTTAATAGGTTTTGATGGAAAAAAATACTTGATATTTTCACAAAAGAATAATTTAGCCAGGCACAGTGGCAGAGACCGGTAATCCCAGCCACTCTGGAGGCTGAGGCAGGAGGATCACAAGTTCAAACCCAGCTTCAGCAATTTAGCAAGGCCCTAAGCAACTCAGTGAGACCCTGTCTCTAATAAAATATAAAAACAGGCAAGGGATGTGGCTCAGTGGTTTAGGGTCCCTGGGTTCAATCCCTGGTACCAAAAAAAGAAAAAAAATAGAAAAGAATAATTTGGCAATATCTCTTGAAATTAAAAATACAGAAATTCCCATGAATCAGAAACTCCACTTCAAGAAAATTTATCCTGTAGATATATTTCTAAAATTTCCAAGAATACACAAACAAAATGTATATGTATAATTTTTTAAAAGTTGACAAAATCCCAATTTTCTTTAGCATGTTTGATTAAATAATTTGATTTATGTTAGACTATTTTCAATTATTATAAAAAATTCAGTAAACATCTACATGTCAATGAGAGGTCTCAGTCTATGAATTCAGCTTTCATAGCCAGGAAGGAAATGGAATTCTACTACTATGCACCATATATTATGCTACAATTAAAAAGAAGAGTATATTATTTTTTAAATAAAATGGAATAAAAATAATCTACAGTATTAGATAAAATGGAGGAAAGAAATTTTACACAAACTTAATATTTGCATAAGGATACTAATTTACACACAGAATCTTATGTTGGCAATTGTTAAATCATGAAGGATAGTCCTATTACAATGCTAAAGGCCATTAACCAAGGATAAAAGGCAGCAATTAGTAACTTTATCTCCTTGGATCAATGATCCTCCTTGGTGAAAAGGAGGTCAAACACTGGGTTAGGATACATTAGAACGGTAGTGATATGAGGGCCGATTAATTCTTGTTGGAGAATGATAAGAGCCTACCCATGAGGTGGGGAGATCTGAGCTAGACTTTGATAGGATGGGGTAAATGGGAAAGTGAAACTGGCATTCTAGACAAAGATGTGAAATTTTGCTTAGACAAAGGTTTGAGAAGACTTTTGTTGGGATGTAAGGGAGAAATGTATGTAAGGCTAGAAAAATACATCTGGACATTGAAGTCTGGTCTGAAGGTATGGACTTCAGCTTGAAGGCAAAAGAAAAATGGCTTAAATCTATGGAATGGATCATCAATGGATCAGCGATTCATTGAACTGCTGAGTCAGGAGGCAGTGATCTCAAATCTCATTTTAGAAGGCAGCAGACATGAAATTACCCTCTGGTCAGGTTTGAACAAAAAGGGACCACATCCCCTTTTTCCTTTCATGCAGAGTTTCAGCAACTGCCTGCCAAGGAAAACAGTGAGAAGAAAGCTTTTGCCTTTTGTGGATCATACTAATTGGCTATTTTAATGAACTCAGCTCTGTCCCTCAGCACCTGCAGTTGTAAATTTTTCCACTGGAGCAAGGAGGGATATCAGCTGACCATTTTATTCATCAGGGTGATGGTGTTAGCTTTCTACCTTCCTAATGAAATTCTCCAGTCAGCTGTGAAAATAGCAGGAAGCCAGCTATATTTAGCAAAGGAAAGGGCAACAGGCCTAAGCAGTGTGAAGAGAAGGGGAAAAATAGAAGCACCCAGTCTTATGATTAGTGCAACTAACAGTATTGCTTACAATTTTCCATATTTTGTAACTGGCAAAAGCAGCAGTGTTTTTTTAAAAATAAAACAAAAACAAAATCAATCCTACAGGTTCCTTCACTATTAAATCCAAATAAAATATTTTATTTACTCAAGGAGTAGGCTAGTTTTAGATTTCAAAGAAGTGACCAAATAATGTACCTTTTGAAATAAACCAGTAGTAATCTTAGTGCTTTCCTTCTGATTAAAAATGTGCAAGACTAGGAGCTATTATAAGTATTCTAAATCCTATAAGACTTTAACTCTCTTATATCCCAGTATTAAATTATATCCATTTCTATGTATTCCAAGCAATATCAACCAAGTTAAAAGTTTCATTTATGGTCTACAACACTTAGTGAGATTTGGAATATAAAATTTGTAAAGGTACCCTTTAAATCAAATGGAGAATGTCATTTCTACATATTAGCTGTTCAAAGTTTTGAGGTCATGGTCACTGTTTGTCTTCTATAAAGAATAGAATTGGTGCCTTCATTCTTCACTCTGCTTGTGGCTTTCCAGCCCATGGAGGTACAGATATAACCTGAATATGTTTAATAGGCTAAGATAAGTTCTAGTTATTTAACACCATGTTCCAACTTTGCTTCTTTTTGAGTTTCTTGATCAACTCGTCTTTCTGTATTTGAAATTAGAGGGTATCACTGTAGTACACCTCTGTGTTAGGGGAAAACTAGTCAGATGCCTTCTAGGGAATCTGCTTTGTAAATGCAGGACTTGTTGACCAGAGCACCTGGTCAATTCTTACACTGTGGACTCACATGAGGTTCATACAGAAAAGTGTTTGCTTAAACCTTCAAAGAGTTGCTCTTTCTCCTTTGTGATTTTGCTCTGAGTTTCCAAATAAATAACTAAAGTTAAAGAAAACTAAAAGGCTTTGTATTTACTTCAAGGCCAACTAATCGTTAACGGGTGCTTTTGTTTAGGTATAAATGTTTTTAAGGATGTTCCAGAATATTTTTAGATACTCACAATACTATATTTAATAGCAAATTATCCTCCCTTGCATTGAATTTGTTATTTTCCTAAATCATTTCCTCTTCAAAGGGCTGCTGTGGGTGTGAGCTTTAGAAAGTGCCCTGAAACCTTAATCAAAGTAGGAAGAATTTAAAAATCAATAAAATAATGCTAAGTCACTAGTCTCATTCCCCTCATTAGTCTTGTCAAGCCCCAGAAATTACCAGGGGACAATTATTAATAGAAAATTGTCCTCTTAATAATATGGAATATAAACCATTCTTTAAGACATTTCTTCTCTAAAAATTCTAGCACAAAGTGAGGGCAAGATTTGGCAGAAACAATTGGAATAAATCTTGACTCTTTTCTTATAATAGATTTAAATTATATTCTGCCACCATTGATAATGCTAGTGTTCATTTTAATATGCAAACCTCTTACTTCCTTTGTACCATCTTTTTAGTGTTGGCATAATTATAACTGGGTATTTTGAACTATCCCCCAGGAAAGATGTGTGTCATATTTTAACATGTGTTTAACCCCCAAATCCTAAATACACAACTACTATATTTAAAAAGGGAGGAAATTCTGTGGATCCTAAGTGGATGCCAGAGTGGCATCCTCAGACTATAAAATATATAATTCTTTTGAAATTCGTAAACAACAGAAATCACCAGAATTTCCCTAGGTTTCATTGCCCCTGTTATGTCCTAGCCAAGGTTTGAGTTCACCTTGAATGAAAGGTACACAGTAACTTTCATTTAACTCCTCCCAGTAGGGGCTCATCCTGGCATAGATCAGGTTGCACTGGTCCACGCGGGTCACCATAGAGAGCAGGTGATGTTAAGCCTGGAGGAACTTCATTCTAAGAAGTTCTCTATGCTCACCTTCACTGTCAGCAATCTCTACTTCCCTTGAACTATTTGTCATGTGTTGGTCAAAGTAGCAGGAGTTACTTGGTGTTACTCTCACAATGCCTCAAAACTTTAACTCGTTTTGTTCATGTGGTATATATTTGTCTTGGTTCCTCAAAACAATGTTAAGTTCTTGAGAAACTAAATTTCCCACTGTTTTTAGTTTATGTATTCAATGAATAATTATTGATTTTACTTTCTGGCAATATAGAGTCCAGTTTTATGTTACCATCAGATTTCTTCTCATTATTTATTTAAAGTGCTTTCATCAAAATGTATTTTTTGGAATAATATAATATCATATTCTTCCTTTATGAAGTACTCTTGTATAGTAACACAAGGTTTTGTGATCCTAAGAAACTGTCCTTAACTGTTTTCCTAGAGCAGTTTGGATACCACTTCCTGAGTTATAAGAGTAACACAAGTAAAGGGTACTTGTTTTCATAAGACATTTCACTCTAAGTGGCACTTTGGAAAACACCACGATTCTGTGATTTTGGGTTCTCATGTTTATTTTAAGCTACTACTTGGGAAAATTTCCTTATTACTGTAATAAGAACTAAATCTTTTAAGATAAATTTAGACCATTGTTAGAGATATTAATGAAAAGTCACAAATAATCTCCCCTGTCTTTATTCTTCGACTTATTTTATTCATTTCCTTTACATGCTCTAAACATTTTTAGCAAAAAAAAAAAGTGGTATAATAATATAAGTAGTATAATAATGCCTGAACTTCCTATAGTCTCAGTGGTAGGCCAGGTATCATACGTTGTAGAAGAAAAACTTTATGAGCCAACCCACCATGCCAATAATCTTCTTACTGCAAGAAGACTAATAGGCAGATAGTGCTTAGTAATTTAAATACAAGTCTTATATCTTATGTTCACATTACTTCTTTCTTCAACTTTCTTGACGGAATTCAAGAAGTAAATAATAATAAGGAATCCAAAAAATAAATAAAAGAAAATAAATTCCCCAGTGCCTGAACTACTACTACTAGCACATGAATTTACATGTGCCATAAAACAGGTATTAGATGCATTGTTTACCTAATCCTGTACAAGAATCTTTCTAGGTAAGTGAAATATTATTATTTCTTTCTTAAAGAAGAGAGCACCAATGTCTAGAAAAGCTAAATCACATGTGCAAAGTCCTGTGTCTCTTCGGGCTCAGCAGCCAGGTTTGGATCCATGCCTGACTGTGACTTTCAAACTCTGCCCTTTGTTCTGCAAACTGTACAACACAGTTCACTACTGGGCTATGACAACAATTTAGTGGGTCACAACTATAATTTTCAGAAATGAAATAAAATAGGAATTACCAGACTACGTACCCATAATATGTTTTGTGAAACTTCTGACTGTGTGTGTAAGAGGACTGGGTCAATGTGAAATGTAATTTACTATGGGGTTAGAGGCAAGAAACGTTTAGAAAGTACGGTCTCACTGTACTGCCTCCCCTAAAATCTTAATTAGGTCCATGGAGAAGACTGCACAAGATTTTTTTTTCCCAATTGATGGATGCAGATTGAAGACCAAAAGTAAGGTAGGACTGTTTATGAAAATGAGGAACACTTGGAACTGGGTATTCAGCTTAGATTTACTGAGTGGCAGTAACATGCAAGGCATCATACTAGATGCTGCGGTGATCTAAAGATACTAAAGATGCTCTTGGTCCTTGCCCCTGTTTCAAGTTTCTAGTCTATAAGAACAGGTAGGAAGAGCAATGGGGATAAGAGAGGTGGGCTAGGCTTTAGGAAGATACAAAGTGTCACTGGAATGACATTATTTTTGTGATTTGGGGAATATTATTCCAGATCACCCCCCTGCCCACTCTCCCCCGGTTCATGAACTACTACTAGCAAAATTTAGCTCCAATGAAAAAGATACCTTTTTTTAAGGAAGTCCTCTTTTAAATGCAATTAGTTCTCAGAGGAGTGTTGCCATCAAATATTTTAGGATTAGTCTTTCACATACAAGAAGTAATCCTGGAAAAGCTGGTTGTATTTGCCAGCTAGGGGGTCAGATGCCAAATTCATAGACGTTTACCCAGTACAGGAGTAAGAGCCCTTTTCCAGTGAAATGAGAAGGGGCACTAATTGTCCAGGAGTAACAGGAGGAAGAGACATGAGATGAGAACAAAAGCCATATTGTACAGCTTTGCTTAGGGCTGATACTAGTCACCGAGGTACACCCACATGGGTCAAAAGCAGGCAAAAGGGTGTGCAAAAGAACTTGCTATGGCCTGGCACTGCTTGCCCTCAGTTTCTGCTCCCCACTGCTTATCCTGCCTATGTTGTAGATGGGGCATTTTAAACTGAGGTCGTATCGACACCCTCAGAGCAGGGATGATTCGTTCTTGGGGAAAAGAAACCTCATGCTTTTTGTGCATAAGGCACCATATACACTATATACATAGTACATAAACAAATAAAGGGTATATTTCTGGAAGGGAATTACATCTAAAATCTAATAAGTCTCTTTAGGCAAAGCAGTAATAAAAAGAAAGCAGGAAAAAAATAAACACTGACCTAGACCAGGTTGATTGGGAAGAGAAGAGCCTGAGAGGATGATCTGGGTGAGAATAAAAAGGTCAGATTTACCATGTATGAAAAAAATGAGAGACAGAAAGAAAGAAGCTAGTAGGTTAGTTTGCTCCAGAAAGAAACATTTGAGGGAGTGTAGCAAGAAAGACCTGGGGGATCGTTGGGAAAGAGACACAGAACACAAGAGAAATGAAGAAAGGGAGTCTTGAAAATATATTATTATCAATTCTGACTAGAACTCCTATTGACAGTCAAAAGAAGCAAGTGAAGATTAGACTCACACTTCATTAGCTTTGACTTCTAATCTTCAGTGGCAGCATGAAGAAAGCCAATTCCTTCAGATGAATAATTTATGCTGTCTCAATCTTAAGTAACATGCCACAATAATGCAGCTATTCTAAGTTCTCTATTACCTCTCCAATAATATAAGTCCCTAGGTCCATGTTACTTAGAAACCATTACAATTGATTTCATTTCTTTGAAAGCAGCACCGAGAGACCGAGCCTCATGAAGGAACCCTGAAATTTATTTGAGTTAAATTTATTTAATTATCCTCAAAGTCATTTAAGCTGACTAGCCTACACAGTGTGTTTCAGTTCTTCAGAGCTGCCTCAAAAGGTGCTGAAATCATGTTCAGTGCAACTTTGAACGCCCATCAATCGGAATGCTACCAGTCCAGAAGAGCCCAAAGATCCAGTGTCAGAATGTCAGTAAAGCAACCAGGCATCCAAAGTATTATTTTCCTGGACTTAGGAAAGAGCCATACCTTCTAATGGAGTAGATTAGTGATTCTGGTAATCAACAGATTACCAACCACCAGGTAATCTCCAGAGTGACTTCTAGAAGACTATAGTCTTAAACTAAAACCCCCTTCTTTACTCCTTGTCTAAAGTCAAAAGGAGCTTGAACTTAGCTGAGTTAAGATGGGTGTTTTAGGATGCTTCTCAGTCTGCTGGATTTCCATTTCCATTTTCCTTGCCCCAAGGACTTGTCCTTGATTCGTTGGGTCCACTCTTTGAGCAGAAAATAAATAGACTTGGGTTAGGTAACAGTCATGCTGTAAATCGAGTTCCTTCATGAGAAATGAAATGCATTGTTTCATTCACTAGTTTGAAATAATAGGATCTTCCTTCGAATAACAATAATATCCTCCATTGTTAGCAATCTACACAAAATCTTGTAGAATTTTATAAATAAATTCTTGATTGCCAGATAAGGTTTACTGTATCTACTAAAGTATAAGGTTGTTTGTTAAATGGGTTACAACATAAATACCCAATTAGACTTCTCAAAAACAATGCCAGAAACCATAGGTCATAAAGGCATGGGACTTTTGAATTACATTAAGAGCACAGATATTCCAGTTCATTTAATAAGGAATACCTTACCAATAATAAATACCCAAATCCATTCTATATTAAAGAACCAAAACATGATTAGAAATTTTAAATGCAATTGAGTTCTTTCCTGCTATCCATAAGCTGGCATCTGAGTGTTGGTAAAGGAGAAAAGGATACAAGAGCAAATGAGTAAAATAATGTCTAGGGCAGAAAGTAATTCCCAGAGGTATTTTAGAAATATCCAAGTTTGTAGTTAAAAATAAGCAGTGCTTTCTGTAAATTTCTTTGTCCCAGAAGTGAGTTGTCTGATGTGATCATGACCTTGTCAGCAAATTCTATTTTCATTGTGACTGGAAAACCTTCTACCTCATGCTCACTTTGGGGAAAATGTAGTTCTTACTGTTCTAATTTCTTCCTTCACCAATTTGCCCTCTTTATTGTCCTCTGTCTGAGCAGCTTCATGGAAAGTTCAACTCACTTGTCTTAGAGTTTCCTCCTCAGGGTCACTCTAAAACTTCATTGTATTATGCCAGTTTCATTTCAATCACTGCTAATTTCTCTCCTAATAAATATTGTTCTCTACATTTAAACTTAAGTTATGAAGTGAAATAGAGCTGGCATGCTTCAATTCAGATGCTATCAACATGACTAGGATAATGGCAGGAGAATTGTATATAAGTAAAAAGAATATCTGATATTCTACATAGATTTCAGAATATCCCCCCACTTATTCTTTTTTTTTTTTGGGAGGTGGGGTACTGGGGATTGAACTCAAGGGACTTAACCATTGAACCACATCCCCAGCCCATTTTTTTCATTTTTGTATTTTATTTAGAGCCAAGGTCTCACTGAGTTGCTTGGGGCCTCATTAAGTTGCTGAGGCTGGCTTTGAACTTGTGATCCTCCTGCCTAAGTTTTCCTAGCCTGTGCAATGACAGGCATGCACCACTGCACCCAGGTCCCCACTTACTCTTAATGCTATTAAGTAGCTTGTATCAATTAAAATAAAATTTATTTTACTTTGGCACTATTTTAATTTCAGAAAGTATTTCAAAATGACTTATGAAAATTTATGATGTGCTATAACTGGAAATTAATGGGTTAGGAATAAAATAGCTTCTCTAATACCCTCATCATTGGCATCTACCAATCTGAGCAGCACTATAATGATTCTATACAATAGGGAGTTAAGAAAGTGCATCTATATCAACGTTGAAAGTTCCATTTAAAATTGACTTCACTTTTTAAAATGGGACATTTACATAGAGTCTCTACACATTTTTCTCACATTTTGATAGACAGTTAACCTCCCTTCAGCATAAATTAGTCCCAATACAACAAGATACAAAAGAACTAAGTGGTTTCCTATCAGGGAGAAAAATATCATTGAAAAGACAAAACAGCACTTACATGAAACTGTTTCTGGGAATTTAGGAAACTTGGTTTCAGAGCTAGTATATTCCTTTAAATCACCCATGTGTATTTTAGCAGAAACCTAGAACATGCTGAGAATATGAATTAGCCACAAGTTGTCTAATTTTGTCTAATAATCAGTATTTTTGTAAACATCTGTTGAATTAGACATGGCAGCCACAGGAAGTGAAGGAAATTAGGTGAAACAAACAGAGTGGGTAGGGATGATGCTAGTTTTGCCCCACTATGTTTCCATGAATTTTTGTATAAAGTGGCATTTAGGGTGTTTACTGAAACCCACCTACAGGAACAATGTTGTTTTGGTGGAACTGGAGGTTAAATAAGCTACCATTTCCTGGACTTAGTGTCCTGCTTCCCTAAGTTAGCCAGAAAAGGCCTCTCTTCAGGTGTTTCTCTGCTTTTGTTGTCCTCTAAAGAGTACACAATTCCTGGCATCCTGAATCTTCTAAATAAAAGGAAACAAATTCTAAAAACATGGACAGTTTTTGTTGCAGAAAAGAGTGGTAAAGACAAAGTTTGCAATTTTTCTATACATCAGTGGAAGCTGGTTGTGTCTGTAGCAGTGTGCTCTGTGTGTCTGGCTTTGTTACTGGAGTTTTTGAGTGAAAGCCCCAGATCTGTAAGTCCCATTGGACTAGGCTCTGTGCCACCCATCCCAAGATGCCATTCAAATAGATGATCAGGATTAAGGCAGGAAAAGAACTTTAATCAGTATAGCTATACTTGGAAAGACAAGGAGACCAGTGTCATAGCTCTGCCTTTGGGTCTAGTGACAAGACTGTTAGGTTTAAATGATGAAGAATTGGGGCAGGGGACAAGAGGTATGCATAATTAAGCAGTGTTGGTCAAACTGTGGTCTGGTTGATCATTATCTCAGGTTTGGTTCTATAAAGTGGCTCCAGAGAAGTTGTTGTTGATTGTGGGGTCAGTCTGGTTCCCATGGAATGATTGCTCCTGCTTACAGGGGACGAATATAGATCCTGTCATGGACTGAACTATCAAAAACTATCAAAAAGGCTCTGCTGACTGAAGGATTGGGGCATGTCTGGATACTTCTAGGTATCACTGCAGGAAATCTCCATCAGGACATTGTAAAATCTGACAGTTGAATGTCCCTGAAAATCTTGAAAACAACCTTAATTACTCTTATTTGATGCCTTTGACCTTGAATGGGGACAAGGAACTTCTTTAGATAGGCAATCCTTAAATGATTAGGATGCCTAACCTCCAGAGTTGAGCAGGAATCTGACCTGAAGTTCAAAATAATAAAGAAGACAGACAAATGAAGCAGAGATGCCAAGTGTCACCCTACTTTTAGTTACTCATTGACATTGGCAAGCCCAAGGAAAGAGTCAGTGCTTTTTGCTAAGATAGCCTCTATGTTCCTGTTAAACTTCATGGGCCCATGAACTGCGCCATCAGACAAAATGCTATACTAGGAAAGGCTCATGCTTCGTTTATTGATCTTTTCTTGCCAGCTTAAAATTTTTAGCTATTATCTTTGAACTTTTGGTTTATAGGCGGCATCAGATAGAACACTGGCACATGTGCTTGACAGGATACAATATGCACAAGAAAGGGAAGGACTTTATATTTTAGTATTTAACAGCACCTTCCCCACTTTTTGGAAAAAAGTTCTGCATTTTTATTTGTACTAGGTTTGACTAAGTATGTAGCTTATTCTATCTCTCTGTGGATTTTTACAGTTTTTTATTCTACTAATAATAGCATACCTATACTAGTTATAGTTCTCCAAGAAACATAAACCATAGGTCTATGTAGATATATAAAATAAAATGTATTGTAGTAATTGACTCACATAATCATGCAGGTTGTGAAGTCTCACAATATGATATCTGCAAGTTAGACAACCAGGAAAACTAGCCTGAGAGTCTGTGAGGTTGCTGTGTAAGTTCCACAGCCTTACAGCAAGGAAACCTCAAGTCTAGGCCTGGGAAAGATAGATACTCTAATCAAGAAGAGAGATCATTTTAGTCCTTCCTTTTCTTTTTTGTTCTATTTTGACCCTCAGCAGATTGAATGACACCCATCCTTATTGGTAAGAATAATTTTATTTACTTCATTTATTAATTCAAATTATAATCTCTCTCAGAAATACCGTCACAGACCCATTCAGAAATAATGTTTACAAACTATCTGGCATCCCTTATCTCTGTCAAGTTGACTCAGAAAAATAATTACCATAAGATGTTTTGAGAGTCTTTTCCTCTGACATGGTCATGTTACTCTATTAAATTTGTATTATAATGTTGTATTATTAACATTCTTGGGGCTGCTCTGTAAGAGTCAGTTTATGAGAATTATGATATAATGTTTATTACTAATGTCAACATTAGTGATTCTAAAATTGAGACTACCTAAAAGAATACAGAAGTAACTGTCAAATGAAGTTGCCATGGATTGTGAAGCCATTTCTAAAAGATTTCTAAAAATGTAGCATATAGTTTCCCAAGATGACGATTTCAAAGAGATTTCACTAGAAACATAAATATTGGTATAAAGAAAGCCAATCTTGTTAGTATATAATCATTATTACCAAAACAAAATCTATAGAACCTAGGTAAAGCAGAAGTCTTGCTAATTGATCTGATTTTATATCTTAAAAATAATTAATTTTCTCATAGACCTGTTTTGAGTCAATAATCTAACTCAACTATGTGCAACTTCTAATGACTAACATTATCAACTTGGGTTAACTTCAGCTCCTGAAGAGATGTTTCAAAATAGTCAATACATTTAACCCTCCAGTCTCACTGGTAACTCCTTCATGGTGTATTTTGCAGTTTCTCTAACTTCTAAACTTAGGTGTGGCAGTGTTCCACCTCATCCTTTAACCATTGTTCTCTTTTAAGTCACTCCCTTGATGATCTCATTTATTGTTATGACTCTCAAACTGTCCATATATTGGTGTATCCCTCCTTTACATCCCTAACCTGAGTGCTCCATAAATTCAAAAGATTGAGCTTCCATCTCCTTCCCTGGTATTGTCTTTGGGGTGTCTAATAGGTATTATCTAGAAGCAAACTGAGACAGGATTCAAGTACTAGTAGATTGTGGTGTTGTTTTTGTTACGTTTTGGAGAATAAGGAGATGAAGGTAAGGAAATGGGAAAGTGAGAAAAAGACATGAAGAAGTTCAATAAAGGATTTAGTACCAAACCAGCTATTACCATGTACAAAGGGTGTAACCAACTATGCTGAGGAAATTCTGGAGACCAGAGTAAAACATGAGCCTTGGAGTTATTCTAGCCAGGGGACAAAAGAATTGGTTGACAGCTGATGTTAGAGGGCGCTAACTCCCCAGCAATTCCGGCCACATGTCAAGAAGAGAGTTTTCAGGCAAAGAGGAGAGTTTCTGGCGTTGGAAGTTGGGTAGATGTGTCCTGGATTGGGCAAGAAGTCAGGTAGGAGGCATCGACCACTTTTTTTTCACAGGCAGTTCAAGTTTGATGTGTCTTCTTATATTCACGGCTTCCAGTCCTGCTCTTCCCACAGGATTCCTCATCTCAGAAGCACCTCCATCCATCAGGCATCCTTCTGTTGCTTGAGCTCAAAACCTTGGAGTTCCTGTTGAGCTTCTGTTTCTCACAACTCAGATCCAATCCACCAACACATTCTGCCCATTTGCTTTTAAAATACATCCTGAGCTAGCTGCTATAAATCTTCAGCTACTCCAAGCCACCATCACTCTTTCCCAAATTGTCACAATAACCTTCCCACCTTTCTCACTGCATCTGCCTTTGTAGAGTACGCACCCAGTAGCCAAGTGATCTTTTAAATAATACAGGTCAAATTGTGGCACTGCTCAAAGCACTGTGGATAAAAAATAGAGTATTTTCTCTGACCTGTAAATCTTATCCTTCAACACTTACCCCAGCCCCACTCGTTCATGTCCTTTACCTCTTTCTTACTATTCTGACTACTCTCTTGTCCCCAGCCATATAAGTCATACTTAATGTTCCTCCTGGGCACATTCCTACCTCAGGATCTTTGCATTAGCTGTTCCTTTTGCTCAAAATGTTTTTTCATCTGATATCATCTTGACTTATTTTCCTAGTTTGTTCAGATTTTTACTCAAAAGTCACTTTTTTATTATGAATTTTCCTTACTACCCTACATGAGATGTTAGCCCTTCTTACATGCTCTTAACCATTTTTCCCAACTTAGTTTTTTCCTTAATGCATATGTATATGTATATACATATATATCACATTATATATTTGATTCTATTTGACTTGTTTATTGCCTGCATACACCCTAAATGTAAATTCCTAAAGGCAGGAATGTTGACTTATTTTGTTCATTGCTGTATCCTTAATGCTTGTTTTCTTGTTAGCGCTAAATATATATTTTTTGGATGAAGGAATGAAATTCATACCATCATGCTTTTTTTGAGCTCTTTCAAATCTGAATCATCAAGCACTTAAAATTAATTTATATGTAGGATCAGACTGCACTTTAATAAAGGCCCTTTCCCTTTTCTTTGCAAGAAAATCATTCAGTAAGAGAATGGACAAAGCTTGACATAAATTGATGTAATATTCGTAGTTGACATACTCTTTCAAGGGTGAGAAGAAAATGGCTGCAGTGTTCCCCTTCCTCTAACCACACCCTTTGTAAGTTACATAATTGTCACTTACTTAAGTGGCTGTGTGTCTCAGAGCTTGGCTTTCTGATTTGCTTTTGCTAATGAGTCACTGGCAACCAACTGAGGCAAACCAAGCTCTGGAAAGTGCTTACACAGGCTGTCATGAGAAAGCCCAAGCTAGCCTGCTGGAGGAGGAAAGGTCATGGGGAAGACACAGAGGCAACAGCCTGCCCAACACCAGGCGTAGGAAGGAGCTTGCTAGACCATTCGGTCCTCAAACAGTCTGCCAGCCGAACACAGAAGCCTGGGACAGCTGAGGATAGGTCAGCTGAGCAGTGTAGTCTGACAGAATCATGCAGCCAAATCAAAGGACTATCAGCTATAAAAACAAAAACAAAACAGAACAAAAAACTTGTTTTTTAAACCCCTAAGATTGAGGGTGGTTTGATGATATTTATAAATATATTTCCCTGGAGACTCATCTCTACATTAGTTTTCATTTTTTTCCAATTTTTCTTTAATTCCTATCATTTATTATACTTATTTCAAGCCTAGAGGGGCCTCTACTCAAGAGTACAAGCCTGTCACCATAATTCCCATCCAAATAGTTAAAAATTAAGCCTTACTCAGTATTTGATGTAGATACCCTATCCCCTATCCCTCCACATTCGAACAACATGGTTTGACCTTTCTGGCAAGTAATAAATTATAATTATATATAGAAGACTGATTTAATATATTCGAAGTGTATAGTCTATAAAATGTCTCCTAATGACTTAATTACTTGTTATAATGAGGGTGCTTGGTACTATGTCATTGTGAATGACCTAAGTTGATTAAGCTACTCAGAGTTATCAGGTCCTTCTGGAAAGTAGTGGTCACATCCCATAATTAGGAGTGGCTGGGAACTATGGAACTCCTTCCCCACATAAGAGTGAAAAACAATTGCACAGAATTCTGTCTAATGTTCAAGTGTTTACTAGCAAACACAAAAACATTCAAAATCCTGTTCCTTTAAGCACAATAAAATTCCCACTCTCTGTCCTTTTGTTCTCTCCAAAAAACACTTTGCATGAAAAATTCACTCAGGCAAATGGAATAACATTTTGATGACAGTTTCTGCTAACCTTCTAATTGGGTCAGGAAATAGAATCCTTCACTAATTGGGAGATCAGATGACTTTACTCTAGAAGAATTCGGATACTGAGTGCATCAGAGCCTATTATTCTATTAACTTGGAAAGGAGAAACCCGCAGGAGTTTTCCGGCTTGCTGGAGGTTTCTTCAGGTTTATCCCATCTGTAGTTCATTCACCTTTCAAATCTGTGGACTTTAAAAATGTATATTTTAAGTTTACACATAATAATTATACACATTTGTGGAGTACAATCTGACATTTTAATAGATGTACACAATGAATAATGATTATTGAGATCAGGGTGATTAATACATCCATCATCTCAAACATTAACCATTTGCTCATATTGATAACATTCAAAACCATCTCTTCTTTCTCTTTTGAAATAATTAATAAATTGTTGTCAACCATAGATAACCTTACTCTGCTATAGAACATAAGAAATGATTCCACCTAACCAATTGCACCACTGTACCCATTAACCATCTTTCTCCATCCCTGTTCTCCCACATCTTTCCCAGGCTCCAGGAACCACTATTCTATTCTGTATTCTGTGAGATCAACTTTTTAGTTTTCATATAAGTGATATTGTGCAGTATTTGTCTTTCTAAGCCTGAAATTTCATTTAGCATATTGTCCTCCAGTTACATCCATGTTGCTACAAATGACAGAATTTCATTTTTATGACTTTGTGAAATTCTTTTGTATGCATATACCACATTTTCTGTATCTGTTCATCTGTCAGTGGACACCTCAGTTGGTTGACTACATATCCTTGTTATTATTAATAATTCTGCAGTGAGTACCCAAGTGTAGGTATATCTTCCACACTGATTTTAATTTCTTTGTATACATACCCAGAAATGAGATTCCAGGATGACATGGGAGTTCTATTTTTAGTTTTGTTTTTTTTTTGAGGAATCTCAATACTGTTTTCTATAATGGCTATATTGACTTACATTCCCACCAACCGTTTATGAAAATTTCCCCTTTCTCTGTATTCTCACCAGTAATTTTTTATAATAGCTTGAATCTGTAGGTTTTTGTCTTTTTCAAAATTTGTATAAAGTTTTTGGCTTTTATTTCTTCAAATACTTTTCCAGTTCCATCCTGTTTTTCCTCTCCTTCTGGAACTCCAATGACATAAATATTAGATTTCTTTTTGATCCCACAAGACCCTGACACTCTATTTTTTGTTTCTAGGCTACTTCCTCTCTGTTCAGATGGACTAATTTCTGTAGTTCTCTCTTCCAATGTACTGACCCTTTCTCTGCTCCCTCCATTCTACGCTGACTTTTAGAAATTTTCAGTTATCTTATTTTTCAGTTTTAATATTTCCACTTGGTTCTTCATTATATCGTTTTTCTTGGGTGAGACTTCCTATTTTTCCCTTCTGTGAAGTGTGTTCATAAATTTCTCCTTGAACCATTCTTATGATGACTGCCTGACAATGATTCTAACTTCTCTACCATCTCAGTGTTAACTTTTATCATTTGTCTTTTTCCCAATCCATTTAAGATCTCTGTTTATAGGATGAGTGTTTTTCAATTGAGTACTGGATGTTTTCATATTATGCTGTGAGAGTCTGGATCTTATTTACCTTCTGTTTTAGATGGCTTTTTATGGTACCATGCTCATGGGGTTTAAGCCCAAATTTTCTTCTTGATCTTCCTTGACATCCAAGTATGTGTGTAGTTGTGGGGTGGAAGTTTCATTACTCCAGACAGGCCTGGGAACACACACTCCCAACAAGGTCTCCACTGGCAGCTGGGTGGGTGGCATAGTTAATGCAGGGCAATGGTAAAACTCCTGGTTCCACAGTAAACCTCAGCTGCCCCCATCCAGCAGGGAGGAGCCAGGGGGGAGTGGAGTCTAGGCCCCTGCATGGTCCCCATTGATACCATAGAGCCAGCTCTTCACAGACTGGTTGGCATGGAAGTCCCAGCTCCTTTCTTAACCTCCTCTGACACAACATTGGTGTTGATGGTGGTTGGTGGTAGGTTGAAGTGCCTGTGATGGCCTCTTGGGAGTGGAAGTCTGGGCTCCCACTCAGTCTTGGTTGGCATGAATGGGACCACAGGTTTATTCTGTGGTGTTTGACTGGAGTGGAGAAGTTATTGTCTAAAAGTTTCCAGTCTTGATGGGCTGTCTCTTTCCTGTTCCATTGGCTACAGTGTGCAAAGTTTTCCTGGGCCATATTTACCTATTTTTGTCTGTACTTGCTGGCATTTCTGAGTTACCAGTTTCTTCAGCTCTTAATCTAGGACATATGAAGCAAAAAAAAAAAAAAAAAAACAAAGCATTTACTATAAGTCACTCTTAGGGTCTTAATGTCCCTGGCTATGTCTGTTTAATTTTTTCACCTTTCTGAGTTTTTTTTTAATATGCTTTGCATGTATTCAGAAATTTTAGCTATAATTAGTGGGAATTAGGAAAATGTACCTTTACTCTACCTTACCGAAAGTAAAAGTCATCAATTCTTTTAAATCCACTTTCTTGCAATTTTTGTATTGTTTAGTTGCCATTTTATCTTTTAATAGTAGTATTAGTCTTCAGATTTAGAAAATACTGTAGAATTCAGTATGTTGATATTTGACAATATTCCCTTGTGGGAAAATCTAGGTTAGGTAATAATGGAGCCATATGTATAATTAGCTGAGCAGCCACACCCCCCAAAAAATGTTGATTAATGGATCAGCATCTGTCTACAGGGGAACCAACATCAATATGCCACAGGACACAGTCTTAACTGTGCCCGGCTCAGTATATCTTCTGAGAGCTGAAATGAACACTCAAAAATCAGAAAATACTTGCATCTCAAAAACAGGAAAAAAAATAGTAAATATATAGGATTATAAAACTGAGATTCAGAAACACCTGGGTAAAATAGCATCAGAAAATGTACCAGTTGATTTTGCTTTAAAAATAAACGATGGATCATGATGTAAATTAAAGAGCTGGTCCAATATTGATCCTCATGGAGCAAACAAACAACCACCACAAAACCAAAAGGAGGTATTAAATTGAATTTTGTTTGACCCAAAGCTGCCTCTGTACATATTTTAAGTTTGGCCTACAGGTTTCTCCATGTATAGTAATTTAGTCAGCCTTTTTCGCTGCTATGACGATACCACCCAACCAGCATAACTGTAGAGGAGGAAAAGTTTATTTAGGGCTCACAGTCCCTAGAAGGCAGGCTCCATCCCACGGGGATCAAGGTGAGGCTGAACATCATAGTGAAATAGTGTGGCAGAGGGAAGCAGCTCACATGAGATCAGAAAGCAGAGAGAGACTCCACTCTCCAGATATAATATATACCCCAAAACCACACCCCAACTCCAATCTCCTCCAGCCACACCCTACCACTTCAGTTACCACTCAGTTAATCCCTATCAGGGCATTAAATCACTGATTGGGTTAAGACTCTTACAACCCAAACATTTCTCCTCTTAACCCTCTTGCACTGTCTCATGTGTGAGCTTTTGGGGGACCTCACATCCAAACCTTAACATACTGCCCCTGACCCCCAAAAGCTCACACTCATCTGACAATGCAATACACATTTAGTCCATTTCCAAGAGTCCTCATAGTCTCAACAGTTCTGAGATTGCTCAAAGTTCAAGTCCAAAGTCTTTGAGGTTCAAGGCAATCTCACATTGTAAACTCCTATAAAATTAAATGCAATTTACAAATATCCAACATATAAAGGTACTGAGTAAACATTTACATTTACAAAAATAGGGACATAGAAAGAAGGGATGGGACCAAAGCAAGACCTGGATCCAGCTGGACAAACAGGTCCTGAAGCTCCAAGTCCAGCATCTGGGGCATGTGGCATCTTGATGTTCTCTCCAAATGACTTATGTAGCTCCACCCCTGTGGCCTTATTGGTTGCAATTCAAGTGGCCTCCCTCTTGGCTTGTCTCTGCTCAATTCCTGCAACTTTCCTAGAAGGATGTCCTTCATTACTGACATTTCTTAATCTCAGGGGTCTCCACTGTAGCTTCAGCTTCCTCTTTAAATCTCTACACTTTGCCTTCCCAGGGGGTGCCCACAGGGACTCTGACCCTGTTGCACCTTGCCTGGCCTCCAAGACCTTCTTTTGAAATCTTAGTGGAAGCTTCTATGACCCCCTAATTCCAGCATCCTGTGTTCCTGCAGAACCGGCACCACGTGGTTGACACCAAGGTCTGCTGCTGTCTCGAGCATAGCCAAGGCTCTGTAGACCCTTGCTACAGCAGCCTCTGAGTGTCTGTGTGGCTGATTATGTTGAAAAAACTTTCTAGGCCCCATGGTACAAGAAGGACACCCCACTGGTCTCTTCTCAAAAAGAATTTTCACCTTTATTCCCTTGAGCATGAGATGTGTGTGGTCTTGCCAGCTCCTGAGATGCCCTCAATTCATCTTTCTTATTGTCTCTAGGCAAAGTCTTTAGCATTTCTGTGGTGGCAGTAAAGTCTTCAAAAACTGCAACTTCTTTAGCTCTAGCTTTACTCCAGCCTCTGTTCACTTTTTCTAAATCTTTCTGTTCTGCTTTCTGCTCCCAATTATCACAATAAACTTGGCTAAAAGGCTCCAGCAATATCCATGCCACTGCCCGAGTACTTTGCTGCCTATACATTTCTTCTGCCAGATTAAGAAGTCTATCGCTTCTAAAGTCAGCCTCATAAAAAGTCTCAGGACATGGACAAAATTCAGACAACTTCTCAGCCAGAACATAACATGAATGGCCTCTATTCCAAATCCCAATAGAATCCTCCTTTTCTGAACCCTCTTGAGCCCTGTCAACACTGATCATGGCCCTATTGCCATTCTGGTTTTCTGAGCTCCCACCAGAATTGACCATTAATCTCCGCTTACAACAATCTAAAGCATTTCCAGCTTGTACTGCTAAACATCTCAAAATTCCTCCCATCCCAACAATTCCAGGAAATTCCAAAAGCTTCTGAACCACATGATCAGGTTAGTCACAGAAACAACCCAACTTCTGGTACCAATTTCTATATTAGTTTTCTCACTGCTGTAACTAAACGACACCACCAGCACATCTGTATAGGAGGAAAAGTTTATTTAGGGCTCACAGTCTCAGAGGTTTTAGTCCCTCGAAGGCAGGTTCTATACCATAGGGATCAAGGTGAGGCTGAATATCATAGCAGAATAGTGTGGCAGAGGGAAGCAGCTTACATGAAATCAGAAACAGAGAGAGAGAGAGAGAGAGAGAGAGAGAGTCAGTCTCCATTCTTCAGATACAAAACATACACCCAAAGCCACACCCCAACTCCAATCCACCCTACCTCTGGCCACACCCTACCACTTCAGTTACCACTAGTTAATCCCTATCATGGGATTAAATCACTGATTGGGTTACGACTCTTACAACCCAAACATTTCTCCTCTAACCTTCTTGCATTATCTCACATGTGAGCTTTTGGGGGACACCTCATGTCCAAACCATAACAAGTAGTGAATTGTAACCTAACTAGACATGTAAACAGACTGTAACCTACTTTTATAATCAATCACGGGACCTGACCTTCAGTCAACCACCAGCAGCCAACTTCAAAATTCAGATATAGTGAATGCCAACTGTTAACCAATGGAGCTATTTGTACCTCCCTTCTGCTCTCTGTATGTCACTTCCTTTCCTCTGGTTACAAAAGTAACTTGTACATGTGGTGAGGCAGAGCATTCTGAACCATTTTAATCCATTTCAAACCATGCTGCTGCCTAATTCTAAAATAGCAAATAAAACCAGTTAAAATATGCAACACCAGATTTGTCATGACATCCCTTTTATCAGAGGTTAGAACTTATATAATTAAAAATTAAATAGGAAGCAAAGAAAACTGATATGAATTCAGTCTGAAATTCAGGCCAAATACTAGTACAGGTATTTCCTAGGTATCAAGGAATTGAACAATGTCTTGGACTGTATTAGCAGAATGAGTGGCCAGAATAAAGAAGGCAACTGTCACACTGTTGCTGAGCTGAAGAGCAATAGGTGAAATATTGTGCCCAACTAATTGGAGGGGATGAGTGTGGTAAAGAGTCACATGAAAGTGCAGAGAACATTTTTCAGTTTGATGAGGAGAAAGGTAAAAAACACAAAAGACATCTTGTGGAAAAATAATTGTTCTGCCTAGCACCAGGAGTGTCACGAAGCAAGCTTCCTTGAGTATATATAAGCAGTGGCAAAATTACCCTTCGGAGTGACACTAGTGATCCTGCTTTAGGTGAGCATGGGACCAAATGACTTCAAAGTTTCCCTCTAAGACTCTATGCACCTCTCTAGAGTGAATAAGAAAAAAAAAAAAAGGCAAAGTGTTAATGTCAGTGGGTTTAGCCTCACAAAATTGAGCACAGCTAATCTATGGTTTTTGAATTCCAAACATTAACAAATGAGATATTTCAGGGAAACATAGAAACAGGGAAATCATAGTTTTATAAGAGAGGTTTGTACAAACAAAAACTAGATTGAAAGTTTCCAGGGTTTATTATTATTCCAACAAAAGAGCTCTTGTTTTTGATTATGGAATTTAAAAGTAAATAAAATGTAGGTATTCTAAAAGAAAATATGTGCTTGTATATTTTTAAAATAACTTCCTATAGGGAAATATCATTTCTAAATTTAATTGTGAATGAAAGTAATAATGCCTCTTACCACTTATTTTTTTCCAATTTTTTTTTTAAAAGTGAATAAGGTTGCCATCTAGTGACTATATTCTGGTTTTCAACTTTAAAGAATCTTGAGCATGGGTCTCCGTGGCAGTGGCTTTCAAATCTGGCTGCATGTTGATATTGCCTGGATGTTTTCCTAAAATAGAGGTTCCCAGAACCCACCAAAGAATCAGAATCTGTGGTGGGACTCCAGGAGCTATGTTTTATTGTTTAGATCTTCTGATGATTCTGGGATATACGTGTGAGAGATAAAGTGTCATTCACAAAATACAATACAAATGCTCCTTGACTTGCCATGGGCTTACATCTCCATCACAGGTTGAAAACATCAGAAATTGAGTGCATTTTGACAAACTTAACCTACCAAACATCATAGCTTAAAGTCTACCTTAAATATGTTCAGAACACTAACATTAGCCTACAATTTGTCACAATCATTTAACACAAAGTCCATTTTAGAATCAATTGCAAACTATTTTATATAATTTATTGAGTACTTGTATCCAGAAACACAAAGGCAACACAGCACATTGAAGAATATCAGTCATTACCCCTTGTGATCCTCTGGCTAACCAGGAGCTACAGCATGCTGCTGCTGCCCTGGGTCACAAAACAGACTGGGGAAAGATCAAAATTCAAAGTATAAATTCTACTGCATGCCGATTGTGTTTGCACCCTTGCAAAGTCCAAAGTAAAACCATTAAAAGCCAAGGGCCCTCTGTATATCTACTTGTTTTAAGAATCTGGTTTTAGGCATATGAAACTAGGTGTGGAATCTTTGTATCTGATATTTAAAATTTGCTTAGCATTGCTAGGAATTATTCTATAGCTATTCACAAAGACTCATGATCAAAAATACTCCTTATAATGCTGGCTTTAATAATGATTAACTAAAAATCAATAGGGATCTAACTAAAAAGGACAGTAAGTCCAAACAGTGAAATGTTATGTAAGCAATTAAAAAGAATGGGTAGAGCTGCTTGGGAGGCTGAGACAGAGGATCACAAATTCAAAGCCAGCCTTAGCAACTGAGTGAGGCCCTTAGCAACTTAGTGAGATCCTGTCACAAAATAAACAATAGGAAAAAAAGGCTAGGGATGTGTTTCAGTGGTTAAACACCCCTGGATTCAATCCCAGTTCTAAAAAAAAATTGTCAATTATACCTCAAAAAAAGCTACAAATTATTATGAATTTTAATGTTAACCACAACATTAAAATTTAATTAAAAATCATAAGAGTTTATAATAGAGAATACCTGGGAAACAATAAATATCCTTCAATAGTAGATAAAACAAATTATGGTAGATTTATAGAAGGAAATTTTAAAAGATTTAAAGATACTTAATAAGATATAATAACACATTAAGATAACAGCAGGATGCCTGAAAGAATATAAAGTATGATTTAAAAATGTATGTGTTACTTAGAAAACAGACTAGAAGGAAAAATGTGATAAAAGTATAATTTTCCTTTATATTTTCTGGGTTATTTTTTGGTAACTTTGTGTGCTGAACTTTTGTTCAATGGTGAGAAAAACTATAAATATTATTTGGCAAAGAAATGCATGCAAATCGATTCAAACCTTGCTCTCACACATTTTCAGTAAGCGACAGATGAATAAGCAAGAACAAGCTGAAATAACGAAGCCTTCTCATTTACTCAGCAACCCAGGAAAGACAGCATACCACATTGGAGAGTCAGAGTGGAGACTCATTTCCACTGACTACAGTGCAGCCTTGGGGATCAAGGGGACTTCCACCCCTGTCTCCTCTGTCTCCACCGAGCCCAGCAGTCTCCCAGTTCTTGTTAGGAAACATGATGGCACAACAGTGGGGCCTTCCCTGGAAAGGGTTCATCCCCCTCAACAGTCTGGATCACTGTGGAAGACAGAGCTCCAACACTGAATGAGGACAAAGGCAGATTGTGTGGGAGAACACTACAGATTCATGGATCATTGCTCAAAAATTCTAACTGACGTTTCTATTCACAGGGAACAGTCTTCTAGAACTCAACCCTTTGTGCAATGTGTGGCAACAAGATCTATCTCAAATCAGCACATTCTGACTCCTTCTCCTTTGCACTATTAACTTTTGCCCTTTCAGTTCCTTCTTTGTGTCCTTGTCACACTTTCTGTTCTGTCCTTTACAGGGATATGAATCTGAACAGATATGGTCCTATCCTGTTCAAGTGATCAATTTGAATATGACCTATGTGGCATATCACAGCTCTGTAACCCCCAGATTTTTTTCCACAGAGCAGTGAATTGCAGAAGCCACACATATGCACTGAACAATTTCTGTTTCACAAGAGTCTATTTAGCTTCCATTTTTGCATGATCTTATAAATTCTCTTGTATTTACATTTTCATTATTTGTTGATATAAATATGCACAAAGATAGGCTATCTCTTCATCCTGGACCAAAATATTCCTACAATGCCAGTCATGGATCTACAGGAAACCTAGGGCTGTGTTTTTGAAGGTGACTGGGAAAGATGCCACATCCCAGTGATTTAAAACTTGGGCTTTTATTAAAATCCTGAGGAACTTCTTACAAACAAAAATCCTGGACCCCATTCATGACCTTAACCCCAAATGTTATTCCAGCCACTCACCAATGCAGTGTTTGAAGATCAGCATCAGACCATCTCCATCAGAATCACCTGTGTGCTAAAATACAATTTGCTTTCTTTAATTAGTATAGGGGATTGAAACCCACGGGCACTTAACCACAGCCCCACCCTTTTTATATTTTTTATTTTTTTATTTTGAAACAGGGTCTCACTAAGTTGCTCAGGGCCTCACTAATTTGCTGAGGCTGGCTTTGAACTTCGGATCCTCCTGCCTCACCTTCTCAAACCACTGGGATTATAGGCATGCACCACCGTGCCCAGCAACAGCTTGTTTTCTTCAAGCAACATACCTGGTATGTCTTCCAGAATTTCTCCAGCTTATCATTTTAAGTAAGAATTGTTTAAATTAAAATTTTTAAAATTCTCTTACCAATCCATTAACCTAATCTACTTATAATTCAAATATAGTAATAGCTAGACTGCTAAATGGGGCATGTATACTACACTATGACTCGCAGCTCTTCTTGTCCTTATTATTCAAAATATAAATCATATGTGCTTTTCAAGATTTCCATGCAGAGGACTGAGGATGTAGCTCAATGTTAGAGTGCTTGCCTAGTATGTGTGAGACCCTGGGTTTGATCCCCAGCACAAAAAAATACTTGCAGATACTGTGAGTCTACTCTTACTTTTACTTCTCATCTGGGTTGCCTTGAGGTTGTATTGGATTTTTGTTCTCCTTTCTTTTCTGATTTCCTCATTAAGATTTTTCTAATCCTTTACTTCCAGACTCTTCTCTTTCTGCTCCCAATTCCCTTTTCATGTCTTCCAACCAAATCTATTTCTCCTTTTTTATTTCCTTTGACCCATCTAATACAGTATATTAGCACCTATGACTCTAAGAATTAGTATCTTGGCTAGCAGAATTCTTGTTCACAGAAGTTGTTCTTGAAAGATGGGCTTCTGTGAGAGTATCATTGAAACTTGTGTCATCTTGAGCTCCTGCATAGATCAAAGCTTGTTCTAAAGACTGAAAGAGGGAATGATATTATACTTTTCATAGACCACAGCAATAGTGTGTTGAGTGAATTCCTATGGCTAGTCTTCCTCCTTCCAACTCTTTTAACCCCTACATTACCCATTGCCACTCCCCAGTCTTCTGGCTGGGGTCATCTTTCTTAAATTCTACAATACAGTAGTGTGATTTGAGGTCACTGACTGTGAAGATGGATCATCTGCAGACCCTCTCAAACTAATACCTGAAGGAAAACGGATTTTATGATATTCTTACTTGTCCCTTCCTCAAAGCTCCTTTATTTTTATTTCTATTATTGGTCTTAACCACATTCTGCTTAATATATTTGAGTGCCCTTCTTCTTGACAAAATCATAGTCTTGATAAGGGCCAGGGGCATCACTTCTCTTCTTCTCTTGATCCGCATAGAATTTTAAAAAATATGGACATTCAGTACATGTTTTTCAACTGAGCTGAATGCTATGCAAAAAATAAAATAAATAAAATAAAAAAATCAGACAATTTGTCCTGGAAGGCTGGAGTGGTCAAAAACAGATAAATTAAGGTTGCAAAATGAAGGCAAATCTTTACAAGTAGAGAAATGTAGGTAGGTGAAGCTAGAGGGAATGGCAGGTGTGCAAATAAGTAACAGAGTCTGGAGCCTGCTCCCAGACCTGGTACCGGAGAGCTTTTCTTTTTAGGCACAAGGTGGCAGAGTGAGTCCATTTCAATCATCCCTTACACAGCAACTTCAAGAGGCTAAACTTGCTCTGTTTGGAAAACTGTGTTTATTTTGAAAAACAATGAGGATAATGTAGTTTAGTGCCTGAAACATGGGCTTAGATGAAGCACAGGCCCCACAGTCTGATTGCACATTGTCCTTGAGTGTCTCTGATCCTTTTGTGTTTTAACTAATTCCTCCATGTCTATATCCAAGAGCAGTACCTTACAGATGTGGAAGGGGTGAAGGAAAAATTAGCTTTACCAGTGCTTTGAAGAAATATCCATGAACACTCAGATTGGAAAACAGGAGACAAAATCTGACCAGAAGGGTGAGATATAGTTTCTCCACTAGAAGGCAGACTAAGACAACTTGTAATTACCCAAAGAAGGCATTCATATTCTCTATCCATTCATGCTTTTCTTTTACAAACTCAAATGTTTTTCATGTGATCAGATCATTCACATGTAGAAGTCCAATATAACCTAAATATAAGCAGCAGTTTGATTTCAAGTCATTTATTTGCAATTTAAATTCTGATATAGTAGTCTTTACTTCATTAACTGCCTCCAGGTTTGTTTTTTGTTTTTGTTTTTGCCAAAATCGCCTTATATTTAAAAAAAACAAATACTAATAATAGTTTATTAGTTTATTGTGAAATTCTGATGATGATATTATGTAATGGGTTTCTCATCGATACTGACTTCCATTATGTGCAAAGGTTAGAAAACAATGAGAAAAAAAAGACATTCATTGTTTCTCAGGTTCTGCTTGGAGTTGTTTTGTTTGTTTGTTTGTTTGTTTTTTCATGTTTTCTCTCCCTTTATCTCTTATGTATAGTATATATCTGTAAAATGAATTATGTTTTATGTATATCTGTAATATATGACAATAAAGTAAGTGTTCGACGGCAAAAATTCTGGAGTCAGGCTACCTAGATACAAATCTTAGCTTACTAATTAGAAAACTCAGTTTCCTTATGTCTAACTTATAAATATACCCATGCAAATTAAAGAATTTAACAGAGCAAGGCACCAGCAATCCTCAGAGCATGTTAGCCATTATTATTTGAATGTATGTGGAGAATCTCATTGATTCCATGGCTTATATTGCCACTTTTATTTGGGAACAAAGCATCTTCTATCTAACCAGTGTTGGAAATCAGAACTTGTTCAGGGTACCATAAAGTCCCACGGGCATTGACATGTGGCCACTCTGTCACACACATTATTCACCTCTACAATGGGGGTGCCTCATAGAATGCTGCAGTCATAACTTCTGTTGTTTGGGAACTTGCATCTTAAAGAGACCAGAGAATAAGCACTTTTTTCCTCAATCGTCTTCCTCTCCTTTTCTTCTTCTCTCAATCCTTCTCATTTAGAAGGTGTCAGGGATGAAGAGGTATATCAATTAGGATATACCTGATTCTGTTCACTCTCAATAACGACTAAATAAATGGTAGTCTAGTATGAGTAATTATTCTCATAGAACAAGGATACCGGAAGCTGAAGGGTAATGGGGCTTGTTCTGTTGCATCTCCAGTGATTATTCTGTCCTTCACAATGGCCACAAAAAGGCTGCTGTGACTTCAGGCAGTGTGTTAAAGTTAAACCAAGAAAAAACGTAAGAAGGAAGATGGGTAATATCAGCTGTATAAATTGCTTTTATCAGATGGGGCAAAACCTTTCATAACTCCTCATCCTTCCTTAGCAGGGGACTTAGACCTTGTTTCCAGAACTGTCTCATAAGTACATCATTAACTGAAAAAGCATCTACGGTAAGGGAAGGGAGAAAGAAATGGCTCAAAATAATTTGGAATCAGCCAATGAATAGTATGTGTTGAACTAGGTTTTTGTTTTGCCTTTTCTTTTGTTTCTCCTTCTCATGTTTTCCCTTTGCCCTCTCTCCACTCTCTTCTCCCCTTTCTAAGGAAGTAGAATTGAAAGAAGTGATTCCTTCAGATTTGTTTCAGGGAATAAAATTTGCCTTATAATTGTGCAAGAGAGGAAAGAATGTAAATAGATGGATCTGAAATAGGAAGTCTCAGAGCAGAAGGAGGTCAGGGAAAGCTGGCGTAAAGGTAGAGCAGAGCAAGCTGGGGAAACACTTTCGGAGTTTAGCCAGGAGATTAATTTCATATTGACTGCCTTTGCTGGAGACAAAATTAATTCCGTTGCCTCTGAAATAATGCACCACAAACAACAGAGTTTCCTACAGATCATTTAATTACAGATTGTCCAAGAAAAATACTGTTTATTTCCATGTCTACAAAAAAAAAAAAAAAAAAAAAAACAGGAAGGCATTTGCAATATTCACAAGCTGTTTAGAAATAACACCCATTCAAATATTACCTATTACATAAATCCTCATTAAGTGATTTTTTTTCCATAAAAAGCACTATAAACCTTGATTAGAAATTCATATATGACCATTAAGATAGCAAAAAAAAAAATTCCCCTAAGGGGACCAGGCCTCTCGACTTTCTCATTCCCAGCTCTGTCCTCTCTTCCTCTGGTCTGCTAACAGGGGCTCTTCTCCACCACCAACTGGCAGGTGACTAGGTGTGCCAACTGTTCTGCTGGGAATTCCAGTCATCTAGTCGCCGTCACTCTCACTTGAACTGCCACTGTCAGATTCACTGCTGTCATCCCTTCTAGGGGGACTAAGGTTCCTATTGGAATTGGGTTTTCTGTAATACCAGGAGCCTTTCCTTTGTGACATACCCTTATTCCATGTAGAATTGTTTTGTCCACGGGGTACGTAATGACCTTTTCTGCTGTGTGTTATTATATTCTCCTCATTCTTGGGGCCAGTATAGGAACCTACTTCATTTTTTATATCATTATCAAGACCATGAGAAGGAACAAGCAAGCCCTGACTTTTTCCCTGACTAGAAAATCTTTGTTTCCCATTTAAGGTCACTCGGTTCCTGTTAGATTGTTCTGTACCTTTTCTACTGCTACCTCTGCCATTTTTTGGGATTTCATTATAATTGGCACTTTCCATTGTATCGCTGCTGCCTTCTTTCAGTCTCTCTTTTGAGGGCACATGAGGATAGTGAAACTCTACCTTCCCTTGGTGAGCATTTTGGCTGCCGGCATCCACTCTGTTCCCTTCCTTTCCAGGGAGTTCCCTAAAATTGGTGGTGCCTATGATGTCATTGCTGCCCTCCACCAGACTGATGCCTGCCTCTTCTCCCGTTGGATGCTTGGCTCCAATGGCCTTGTCACCATTTTCTTCTCTCTCTGGGATCTCATTATAACCTGGTCCCCTTGTGTCAGGGTTAATCGTTGCAGCTTCACGTGGGCCTGAAAGTCCTGTTTGAACATCTGTACTTTCTAGGTCAGGACTGACAGCTCCTCCTTGGCTAGGAATGCCCTTAGAAGGTTGACCATCCCCACTGAAAGAAAAGATATCATTGTCCCCTCGGTCCTGAAAATCTATGTAACCACTGCCTTCAAAGTCACTGGGGATTTTCTGGACTCTGGGGTGCTGTTTTAGGTACTGAGTATTGCGTCTGACATGGATGTGATGGGCGTGTTTACTTTCTCCCGGGCTCTTCTGAGTTTGAGGATCTCTTTGATGATTTCTTTTATATTTTGAGTGGGCTTTGGCATAGTTAACACCTGATGGAATTTTGCTTAGAGCATTCCTGGGTCTGTGCTGTTTGTTTTCTTTCCCCCATAGCTCAGTCACAGTTGCTGGCCTTACCATGTGTTGCAAATTACTTCTGATAAGAGCCACACCATATTCTTCTTGGTCATGCAGTTTGCTGAGGTCATCATCTCCATTCTCAGCCCCTTCATTCCCCGTGAATTCAGGATACATGGACATCATGAGGTCATTGTGGGCTTTCCCTGTGTTACGAATACTATAGTCTTCATTCTGTCTCCTTGTAGAAAGATTTGTGGATTTACTGCTTTGGTTATTTCCATTGGCTTCAAAAAGGGATAAGTCTTTCTCTCTTTCCTGGACAATGTTTTCATTAGATGATGTCTCTTGATGTCTTCTCTTTTCAAAATGATGAAGAGCAATGTTGTCTTTGCTTCTTTCTTCCTGCTAAAGTATAATTTACAGCATAAAGTATTTATTGTATGTTAATTTTCTTAAAAAATCTAAAAATTCTTAGGCAATATGTTTTAAAAAATCATATATTTAATTAATGGAGTCTATGAACTCAATAGAAGTTCATTGGTAGAGTTCATTCTGAAATAGCCAAACCAGATTTCATGGAGAAAGAAGAATGAGCAAGGTTTGAAACATGAGTATGATTCAGATATACAGAGGGGGTGAGACTATTTTAAGGGTAAGTGGCAAAGTCAATTAATTAGAAAAAGGAAGCAAAAGATCATATGAATAAACCTGTATGGCTAGAGTGGAGAGATCCTTAACAAGAGAATAAGAAATAAATTTTGAAAATGTAGGTTAAAGCCAAACTTTAAAGGAATATCTGAATTTAAGAAAAATGTGACAAAAGAATGTGATGCTCATGTAGTGAAGAGTTAGTCACTCCAAGTGAAATGAATTTCACACTTCAAATTAATTATTCTCTGGGACATGGGGCTGTGGCTCAGTGGTAGAGTTCTTGCCTGACATGTGTGAGGCAGTGGGTTCAATCCTCAACACCATATAAAAATAAATAAAATAAAGGTATTGTATCCATCTACAACTAAATATATACTTCTTTTTTTAAAGAATTATTCCCTCTCTTCCCTACCCCTCACCTAGGTCCTGATCTTCAGAGGTATTCATTCAGCTATGGAAGAATTTTTTTCCTTCTCCTCTCTTCTTTTTTTATCTTTCTTTCCTTCTATCCTTCCTATTTCCCTCCCTTTCTCTCTCCCTTCCCTGCTTCCTTTCCTTCTTTCTTTTTACAGAAAATCTACAAATACAAGACTATAGGTAATAATCAGCTCTGACTTTCAAACACAACAAAAGATTTTGCAGCAAGTTTTGTGATTTCAGCTATTACTTGAAAAATAATCCATTACTTTTCTTCTCTCTGTCTTATAATAAGATAAATTTGACAATCTAGATTGATAGTGCTCCATTTAGCATTTGTTGAAACAAAGACTACTGGGTCCAAAGGTCAGAGTTTCCAACTTGGTGGGTCTGGAACAGGGCTCTAAAATTTGTGTTATGACAAACTTTCCAATGATGTAGATAATGCTGGTCTAGGGACTGCAATTTGTGAACCTGTGATCCAGATTATATGTCTGAAAATCTAGGCAAGAAAAGACCCCCGGAGTAATATGAATGAAAAAGAGAAAATAGAGACAAGGAAATTGCTTACACCTGAATCTCAAATTGTCATTTCTTGTGGGGGAGGCTTGTGAAGATGTCACTTGTGAAGATGTGCTTTACCAAGCTGGGGAGCAGCCAGGTTTCAGCAAGCATGGCAGGACAATGCAGTCAGGAAGAAGGGGCTGAGACTGAGTTTGCCACATACTACTCAGTATTTCTCTGTGGCCTGGTCTAGACTGCAATGTCTGAACATCTGGCCTGGAGTTTTACAGAGGGTGATTCCAAAAGTAGAGTAAGGTTCCTCTAAAAGGAGCAATGTAGATGGAGCCCATATTCTTGGGACAGATATGAGTCATACTTTAAGCAGATACCAAATTTTCTGGGGAAACCAAGGCAGCCCAAATTGCCACTGGGTCCCCTGGAGATTACACTGATTGGATCCTAGGTGATGGTAGGTAATGACTTCCTCTTAGGAAGCCAGCAGGGCAAACAACACTCAAGTGGTCAAGCAGCATTATTCCATGGTGTCTGAAGAATCCCAACTCCCTCTCCTTGGGGTACAAGCTGAGTTTGTACTTAATAGTGCCTGGTATGTAGTGGGTGGTCTAAACCACACCTTGATGCCATCTTAGAAAAGGAGGGGCAGATCTGAGCATTTTTATCTAAAACAGACTAACAGATTTACTCAAAAACTATTTAAATTATTAGATAACCTTAAGTTTAAACAGGTTGAAATGAATTTATGTCTCCCTTGTCCCTGCATTAACCCATGGGTA
This sequence comes from Glaucomys volans, assembly GCA_020662805.1. Lineage (NCBI taxonomy): Eukaryota > Metazoa > Chordata > Mammalia > Rodentia > Sciuridae > Glaucomys > Glaucomys volans. The sequence goes on from JAJEJO010000226.1 coordinate 221,506, forward strand.
GGATGTCCTGAGCAACAGAACGATTACAGACAGAATGAATTCCAAATGTTTTTACACCCCAAAACTGAATTTACACCACCATAAAATCATTTAAACTGATGAATAATAGAAAATCAAAATTAATAATATTTATGGAGGACTCAAGATATGTATACAATTGGGCTGTGTAGTGCATATTCTGAGCAATACCTGGTGAATTATGAAATGGCAAAATTCATCCTGCAGGGTATAAAGGGTATGAGTGACAGTTTTTTCTTGTTAGGCCACTGTTTTCCTATCCATCACCTCACTATGGTCATGGGGTTCCATGTCAGTCCCAAACTTTGCTGTGGTATGACCAGCCCCCAGTACACAGCATCTGTCACTTTCCCTATCCTGGTCTTTTCCCTGTTTTTACTAATGCAACTTAATTTTTTCTTATCTTTTTGTTGCTAAAAGTCAATCTGCTGGCTCTTGTTGAGCATGTGAACATCATCTTGGATATGTTAATTAAGGATTAATAGATGAGAGCTCTCAGATAGAGAAGCAGTCAGCTGAAAGTTCGTACTTTGGGGTCAAGTTTGTAGGAAAGATTGCATCGAAGATAGAAAAACCAGATTCAAGGAAGCCAGCATCATTGAGTATCATCAAGTAGAAGACTAGAAAGAAGCTGACCAATGGTCTTTCTTAATCCTTCACTCCAGTGCTCACTAAAAGTAGCTGAATTATGGAAAGGGCACAGATTTTAGAATCAGCTTCCCAACTCCATTTTTTGACTGTATGACCTTGGCAGCTTTATTTTACCTCTTTTGAGTTTTAGCATTTTTAGCTATAAAATAAAAAAAAAATGATACCTACCTTTTAGGATTGTTGTGAGAATTAAATGACATTATTAAATGATGCATGCACATAATGCACATAAATGCATGCACATAAAGCATCTAGCAAAATTTCTATCATTAAACAAATCTATATAAATGATAGTAACTACCATTTTTTATGAAACTGTATAGAGTGCTTTATGGAATGGTAGTTTGCTTTCTCACATGTTCATGATAGTCATTTGATTATAGAATGCACACCTGTTCTCCAAGTCCCTAGACATTCCTAACGGGGTCATAGTGACAGGTGGAGATGGACTTATTCTGGACACCCTACCTACGTATGGCCTGAATGTTGCCCCATGTCTGTTGGTTCTACAAGCCCCTGATGACATATGGTCTAAAATGTGGTTTTGGTAGGACTTCCTCTCCCCACCTCTCTCTCTTTGTCTTTCCCCTAATCCCAAATAGGAAAACTGTTCTACAGGGAGGACCACCTGCTATTATACATGTATCTTATTAATTATTGGGTGCAATGGGGAGATTGTTGAATCAGCTCCCACTTGAATCTCAAAATAAAAGTGGCTTATCAAAATGTGCTTCATTCATTCATATGAAGCTCACTAAATGTCTGCAAAAGTGCCAACTTGCAGCAATTTTAAGATTTAACTTGAAATGATTTATTTGTGGAGGTTGTAACACCATTTTTCACTTTTTAAAAATATTCCCAAGTATATTCTAAAAGTAGGCAAGATTTTGCTATGCAAAAAAAAAAAAAAGAGAGAGAGAGAGAGAGACAGAGAGAGAGAAACAAACTTCATAGTAAGTTATTTCTGAATAAAAAGTATTTGAAACATTAGCTTGCTTTCAGTCATTTAGTTTAGGACATTTACATTGTCCATTGCAATCAAGTTTATTTACACATTGCTAATATAGCCTTTTGAACTAAACAGTTGGGTTAGAAAATCAACAGATTATAATAATCCTTCTTAATTTTTTTCTTTCCCTATTCTGAACTGGGAAGTTTTGTTTTATTTTTGGTGCTTTTACTAGTTTCAGAAGAGTAACATATTTATTAATGAATTGTATGCATGTCATTAGAGATATTAATGAGATTATTTTATAATGGAAAATATGAAATAACTTTTGAACTGTGGTATGTGATGGTTAATAATTTTTAACCATGCATTAGAGACAATATCTTAAAATCAGAAAAAGCTTGTTTCTTTGCATTTGTTTTTGTTAAGTAACGTTCGGCTGCATAATGGTCTATGAATCAGTCAGCTGGTCTACTTTCCTATGCTCTGCTTTTCTATTTTCATTCTTCAGTTCATAATATTCTTTTCTTGGAGAATGGCATCGCCCACACATTTCTGTTTTCTTAAATCCTGCTCATCCTTCCAGGCTCAGCTCAATTATTTCCATTATGTGGAGTTTCCTGAATACACGCAAGCAACCAATTTTTTCTACTTCCAGCCCCTAAAGCATGATTTTTTTAGCCCATTCATAGGGTACTTTCCACATTTTCTTTTGGGTTCTAATAATTTTTGTAAGTGTCTTTTGTTTCTTTTCTAACTCCAAGACCCTGGCAAGAAAGAATTAAGTATCTCACATAGCACCTTACGCAATAGAAACAGCTGAACTTACGTGTTACAAGTAAGTTCTAACTGATTTTAATAGGCAATTGGATGCAGTCTTAGAGATATCATGTAAAAGATACTGAACAGAAAAAAATAACATTCTGAAGGGAAACTCCTACTTCCATAGGAAATGAAGCCAGATTTGGAAGAGTGAGTAGTACTTCTGCTGATGGCATTTGAAGCTGTTTCCAGCTCTTTGACCAATGAATCTGCAAGAAGAGACTGAGTGAAAAGAATTATTGTCACCCAGTGACAAGGGCTTCATTCTTTCTCTTCTGAGCATCCCAATACCAATTGAGTCATCCATGGAATGAATTTAAGATGCTAAATTATGTCACTCTTAGGTCAAAATGATTTCTCCTATTAACGTTCCCCTGGTGAGGTCCCCATCATTAGAGCTTATGGTTGCATGTCCAGAACACCTCCTCATGAAAGACCAAACCTTACTCAGAATAATGTGGCAATCCATGGGTGTCTGTAGCAGCAGGTCTTGAAGCAGAGAGAATTTTAATCCAGGGCATGGGGCGGGAGTCAGGAAGGCTCTGGAACACAGAGTGGCATAGTAGAAAGAATTGAGGAGCCCGGAGTATGGGGGAAGGGAGAAAGGTGCCAGCCAAGGATAGAAACCCCAGAGCAGGCAAAAATAAACTTGTCTCTCCCACAGTTTTCCTAAGGGTGAGACCAGAGTTTGGCTTGCAAAATGGACCTTCACTTGAAGATCCAGCTTACCATTCTGTTGGTTTGATTTTTCTTCCCAGGTGATGTATTAACACACTTAAAAATAAAATACCCATGTTTTTCATGGTGGCCCTTGTATGTTGTCTACAAAAACACATTATATTAAGGCAGGATGATCTTTTAGTACAAAGTTTCCTGGCTTCCTTTCTGACAGCATGAGATATTTTTTAACTTGGGGGAAGTCAAATTCTGACTCTGAAAAATGGTAGTGCTTCTTAGAACCACAGGAGGGTGTGTGTCAGCCAGGCCCTGGAGACAACCACTTGTTCCTTCTCTTTTTTCTACATATCTCTAAATATGTTTTCCCTATGTGTGACCATCAAATGCTTTTCCTCCCAGGGTTTATCAACTTTTCTACCAAATTTCACTGGAAATGGAGCATGCAGAAATATTGTCAGATGGAAGGGCTGAGGGTATCATGAGGAAGGTGGGTTTTACAATACTCATGTCTAATATCCAAATGGCAAAACTCTCAGCAAGGATATGCAGGTTTTTAAATTTATAGTTTTAGCTGTAATTTTCAGGTCAGTTAAAGAACGGAAGTGTGTTAGTTCTTAGAACAGATTTTTCTGAGTGCCAGGAGAAACTATGGCAGGCAGAAGTAAGCAGCAATTTGGTGATGTGCAAAGCTGAGAGTATTTGCTGAACTTTCTGGATGCATGTGGAAAATTAGTTCCATGTAAACTGAATTCTCCATTCAGACCTGATAACCAATTTTCTTTTTTCCTTTTATATTTATCACTTTGCTCTCATGTGCACATATGGGAAAATATGGTTTGCTAGCTACAATATCTCAGAATTCTTCCTTATCCCTCTGAAAATTGCCTAGCAAAACATCATTGCTTGAAGGAAAAAAAATCACACTGAAGAGCAACAAATCTATGTTCAGAATGGTTTCTTACTTTCCTATCACACATTGGGTGAATTATAATACCTGATTAACTAGAAAGTGCCAAAATGATGTTGGATAATTTTGCACTTCCAGTATAAGCACACGAAAATATGTTGGCAGTTAAAAACTTTCTCTTATTCACTTTCTTTCTTTACAGAGCTAAAATCGAGTTATTTGAGTAGAATAATTCTGTTTACCCTGTGTTCTTCCACACAGCCTTGCCGAGGTTTCACAGTCTGTGGTGGAACCGTCTGCAAGGAAATGAGGGACATTTCACCAAATGGAACATTCTTTCATCCATTTCTGCAAACAAATGTTTCATTTATTTTTCTTTTACTGGCTTGTACTATTCTATGTGGAAAATCTTTCTGACCAAAAGGAGGTGGACCCACTCATCCCTTCACAATTATTTTTGCATTATAAAGGACAGTGCCAGATTTCTTCTCCCACAGGGAGACAATGCCATCTCCATTTCATAACCAGATTCCAGCACAGGGAATCACCACCTGGAATGGCAAGGAGAAGGCAGGCTTGACACTCCAGCAAAGGAGCTCAGCTGCCATTGGTATTCAGTGAAGAGAGGTTTTTCACTGTCAACATGGAATTGTTGAGTGTGGGGGAACTTGGAGTTCAGTGCATGGAGTGTGGGTGATGATGGTGTAAGTTCAAGGGTTGATATACTGAATTAAGGTATGACAGTGCTAGTGATTCAGTACAAGTCACACCACAGCCCTACTTGGAAGTAGGATCACACCCTTTCTCTCTCCTTACTGTTGCCAATCCCCTGATCAGAGGTTTCATTCATGGAAGGCAGATGGAGGTGGCCAGCAGATTAGAACAAATTCTTTCTCTTAGATTGACCCACAAATGTCAAAATTTCTTGAGAGTTCCTGATGATGAGGGGTCACTATTGAAATGGAGGGTGGTCAGAAAATAAGAAGGAATAGACCTGGGCAGCTGTCCCAGGTCTTTGAGCTGAAGACATCACAGGAGAGCATGCAGAAAAATATTTAAGAATCCTGAGCAAGTTTTCTGCAACAGGAATAGGTGGATCAATTATTTAATTATCAGTATTTTTATTTCCCTACTTATTTTTGAAAGCCCTAACTTATCTGTGATATGGCAAGGGGAACTGATGAGTGGAACATGTTTGCTTTTCAGTACATATGCTAAAGTAGAAGCAGGCGCCATGGTGGACCAATTATAGAAGAGAGAGAAACCTTCAAAGGAAAGATCAAAAAAGAGATAATAAGGATTGGGGACATAGCTCAGTTGGTAAAGTGTTTCTTTTACAAGCAAAGGTCCTGAGTTCAATCCCCAACACAGAAAAAAAAAAAAAAAAAGAAAGAAAGAAAGAAAGAAAAGAAAAGAAAAGGTAAACAGTTTCAGGGTCCCACAGTCTAGCAGTCCTGTTCAGCTAGAAAGTGGTTTCCTGAATAAACATTAACGAAAACCCTAAAACAAACCTTAAAGTCATGGGTTTTTTAAAAAAGCATCTTAGAAATATAAACTCAAAAGTTTAGTAAAAGTATCCCATTGACTGGACTCTGTCACACATTTTATGTCACACCTTACATTAATATAGTACTTCCCAGTTTGTAAACTGTGATAGAGATCTGTCACATAGATTTTGCATAGAAATCTCATTTGAGTCCCATAATTACCTATGGGATATAGGTAGTAGAAGAAGCCACACTGCCTACATGTACATAGCTGGTAGTAGAAGTAGAGGAGATACATTAACCTAAATCCTCTCTCTCAAAGCCCCAGGATTACAATAATAAATTTTAAGTAGCTACATATGAAAAAGCATTTGCTAAGAAAAAAAATGTTCCTGAAGCTTACCTTATCTTCAAGATATATTGTATAACTTTACTCTTTATTGTATTTATTTTGATTCTTATATGATCTTGTGAATGTAAATTTAGACCATTTCATCATTCTTTACTACTATCAAAACAGCTTAAATAGTTCTGGAAATGGGGCTATTGGGAAGAAGAAAACATAAAAATGAGATGAGTAGATATGAAGCAAAAGAAATGAAAGCTTGAGCATCTTCTTAACACAGGCACACTCACAATCACACACATTTGTGTACGGATTAAAAATACATAGTTGAAGCCAGGCGTGGTGGTGCATGCCTGTAATCCAAGCAACTTGGGAGGCTGAGTCAGGAGGATCACGAGTTCAAAGCCAGCCTCAGCAACTTAGCGAGGCCCTAAGCAATTCAGTGAGACCCTGTCTCCCTGTCTCTAAATAAAATACAAAATAGGGCTGGGGATGTGGCCAAAGGGCAAGGTGCCCTGAGTTCAATCCCTGGTTAAAAAAAAAAAAAAAAAACATAGTTGATGACACAGGGTACATTGGTATAGTTCATAATTTTCTGTGACTTAGAACAAAGCCTTCCTAGTGTAACTGGATTTGGATAAATTTTCATTGAGTGGCATGGCTTAATAACATTCAATTTCTCATGTTTTAAATTATTTGGAATTTGGCTAACAGTTCTAAGACATACATAAGTGACTTAGTATATACTACTTTTAATGCTAGCAATCTATTATTGAATAATTTAGGAAATTGCTAAAACAGAATTTGCATAACTGAGAAAACATCACATTTCACCATTTGCAATGCCAAATTTTGTGCCCTTGCTGCAACTCTTTCATTTCAAATCTGTACCCTTCCCTTTTCTCCCAACACCCAATTGGTGGTTGATCTGGGCTCGAATGTGGTTCTGTAATGGAGATTGTTCTGTAATGGTATTGTCTGCCTCTGGGAGGAAAGTTGGCACCTTCTTTTGACCAGTGGTCACTGGATCCATTTTGACATAGCACTTTACTGGAAAATGGTCAGAAACATCACTCCAGCTGTTCCTTGGAATGTAATGCTCAAAATAAACTCATCCTCAGCTGGTTAGATTGAACTGGGTCAAATAGACCCACACTATCACCATCGTGCCCCAGGGCATGCCTCTACAGTCCTGGTGAGCTCGGTGATGTGGACTGAGCCTGAAGCATGTCTATTTTAAACAGTACAGCCCCCACCCCAAAGGGACTGTGTGAGTACGTGTACAAAGAGGGGTGTATGCTTTTCCCAAATTCTGCTGTCCTCACCAAATGGTATGGTTTATCCTTGTCTCTCCAGTTACACAACTGGTTGCCCACTCACTCAGGACCTATATTTAAGCATGGTTGGCAATAGAATGATTACTTGTTTCCATGATCTTCCAACCAAAAAGGTTACAGTGAGATGTAGGATACTGTTCAGACATTATCTAATTAGTTCTGTGTCCGCATTGCAGAAAATGTCTGTAATGCTCAGTATTGTCACAAGACAATTTGGTCACATCCTGAACACTCATCTGGGTGAGTCAGAAGAAAAGGCACAAAAGGAAATAGATGCTTGACTTGGGTTAAGTGCAGGGGTGTAACTTCTTATCTTTAGCCTTATTGAAGAAGAGAATATCTTTAGCAGACTCCCACAGTAGTAAGGCGCTGAAAGAGATACAGTAACATACTTGTACCTTTGCATTGCTAACTGTTTATAAAATAGAGTTGGTTAGCTTTGAAACATTCATCTCGAGTTATTTATTTGAATAGTATACTACTATAGCATAGTATGTACATACTATAATTATGTATATACTGTAGTATAGTAGAGTATGTATATACGAAAATAAGAAAGTTTCTTTTGGTGTGTTATAACTTGAGTCTTGAGTATTAATCATGAGTTTTAGCTGACTTGAAACACTGTTACTGGCTATTGGTTCTCTCAAGAAACTTGGTCTTGTTGCTCTGTATCACATATTTATTGAGAGGTTCCTTAGGGATAGGGGTTAAGTGCTGGATGTTTTCTATATACTTGATACCTTTATTGTAACTGAAGTAGATAAATGGTACTAATTTTAAAAGACATGGCCTCAAGGAAAAAGTAAGAGATTCTATGAACATAAATGAATTTGTAAATGCTTACTGGTGCTGCCCAGGTCACACTAAAAAGCAGCAGTCCCACATAGACAACTTGCATCTTTGAGAGCCTCTGTGAAAAGACAATAATATTTTACCCTAAAGCATTGCCAATTGTGCATTGAAGTCATAAACACAAAAGTAAATATAAAATCCTTCCACCAGACAGTCCATTTCCTTTATGTATATTAATAAACATACTGTTATAATTTATAAGTATATATAATATTTATATACTGGCACTTTTTTATAAAGTTATATCTAAAAATTAGCATGTATATATACAAATATTTTTATGATTTATTTATACCTAAATGTAGATATTTTAACCTAAAAACTTTAATATCTAATTATTCTGTGAAATGAAAATTGTTGAACATCATTAAAACAATAAAGTCAGCTACAGAAATGAATTTATAGACACATTTATTTGCTCTAAATGTTAGCCCTACATTTTTTCCTCATCTTTATGAAGAAATCATTGCATATTTGTATAGTTCAAAGTGTCAGTAAATTAATATAGCAGCTCATAACAGACTCTTCAGGTGTGTCAAAGCAGCAAACACCACTGTGAGGAATGAAATCCTATCCGAATCCAGGCTGGTGCCCCAGCACATCTCCCCATATTCATTAGCAAAGTCTCTGAATTCACCACCATCTCTGGGCTGGAGAAACAACTTATGTGATACTTATATTAATCGCTAGCAATTTAAGCATTGAAATGAGCTGAGGACTGTTCTAAGATTTTTGCATGTATTCAATAATTTGAGCCTCATTAATAACCCTGTAAATGAGATGAGTCCTGTTTTATAGACACAGAAGGTCAAATAACTTGTCCTGGAACTCACGGCTGTAAAGGGCAGAACTGGAATGGCTATCCAGGCAATGTAGCTATAGAGCCAGTGTTCTTAGTCAATACTTAAATAGGTCTCTATTCTTTTATCTTATTACAGAAAAATCCACACATAGTTGACTTAATGATGAATCATACATTACACTCAACAATATAATGTTTCAAACACAGTTATGGGCAACAGTACATGCTTTTACTTTGATAAAGTATAAGCTATAGTGAGCCCTCTTAAGTTGCCATTAGATTGAAAAAAAATATTATCAGCATAGCTTTGGACTAACAATTTGTTGATTTTGATGAGCATTATCTATGTTACTAATTACACATAGACATGTAACAACCAATATGAAAATATTATTTCATTATTTGTGATGAGTTGGGATAAAACACTTTTAAATGAAAAAAGTAATATAAATATTCTTCCAATCTTTAAGCATTTCAAAGTAAAAACTTATTTGTAGAAGTAAACAAAATGATTAAAAATATTCTAAAATCTTTGACTATTCTCTTCTGGATTAAAATAATTGTAAGGATATTAATTCAAACTATAATTTACCTTTCCAAATATTTTGTAGATCAGTAAAATATAAGTCAGTTATCAAATAACAATGCTGAACAGTAGAAATACCAACACAGACAACATTTGAAAATATAATCAGATTCTCTTGATTCTGGTTTGTAAAGGGTACAACCTAATTTACAAAGGGAAAGAGTAAAGTTTAAGTCTTTGTGTTACTGTGGATCTTGATTATGCTGATAATCAAATCAAAGAAGAAGTTAATACCGAACCATCAATTTTAGTTGGTGATTTCTGAAGCTTTAGTAACATACTTCTTATGTTATAAAATGAAGCACTGAATATTACACAGTCATGCTCTGTAATACTTTCAATTTACATTTACTTTCAAAAGCAGTAATCTGACCAGAGTGCCAAGCATCTTGAAAATGTAAACAGCTATGATAAAAATCTATTTGCTATCAAGAACATTGAGAGAACCAAATTACCTGGTATGTTTAACCTTCAGAAAACCTGGCTGCTTCTGCAGGATTAGCAGTCTCTGAGCATTTTGCTGAAATTTAAAGTTTGTTAGAATTCCCAATGTCCAATCAGCACTGGCCCACTTTGCACTAGCAAACAATTTGTTACCAGTGCCCACAGATAACCACAGGGGGCAAAGTAATTTTAATCTAAAAATGTTTTTGTGGTAGAAAGCTGCTATCAAATGTTCCAGAAAGTGGCATAAACAGAAAATATAAATACTTCAGTTTGAACATCATGTTGTCAGATAATTAGAATTGATTTCAAAACTATTAGGACAGAATACTTAACAAGTTTGTAGATAGAAATATTTATAAACTAAAAAGTTTATATATGGAAAAATGTTGCTATCTTTTCATATAGAAAGTCTCTTATCTCAAATTTGTCTGAATGAAATTCAGAAACATTTAACAAACATGTTTTTAGTGACTGACTACTCTGTGTCAATATTGAGGAAATAGTGAACAAAATGGACAAAATAATTCTTGTCTTCATGGAACTTAACAATTCAGTGGAGAAGACAGATAATAAATAAGATAAATAAGTAAACCATTTTATGTTGGATAGTGACATAGATGAAGTCTAAGGATAGAAAGCACTGCAGGGATAGCAAACATCAGGAGTGACGACTCTAGTTTGAAATTCTAGAGTGAGTTTTGGAAACTTCTATTGAGGAGGTAACTTTTGGGTAAAGACTCTGCTATGAACTGAATGTATATGCATTTCCAAAATCCATATGTTGGAACTTAAACATCAATGTGGTATTATTAAGAGGTGGAGTCTTTAAGATTTGATTAAGTCACTGGGGTAGAATTTCATGAATGGGATTAGCAACTTTATAAAAGGGCTGGAGGGAATTAGCTAGGCACCTATTACCCTTTCACCTTTCTGCCATGTAAGGATGCAGAATTCATCTTCTCTGAAGGGTGAAGTCACAAAGCACCATCTTCAAAACCGAGATAAGAATTCCTCATCAGACACTGAACTTGTAGAACCTTGATCTTGAACTTTCCAGCCCCCAGAACTATAAAAAATAAATTTCTCTTCTTTATAAATTACCCAGTCTATGGTATTCTGTTATAGCAGCATGAACAAATTAAGACACTTGTAGCCATAGGACTATCTATTGGAAGAACATTTCAAGCAGGAGGAACAGCAACAACAGAGCTTCACTAACAAGAGCACGTTGGTTTGTTCCAGAGAAGAGGCCAATTTAGCTAAAGGAACTGAGCAAGGGGAATAGTTGCAAATGAAGTCAGAAAGGCATTAGGTGGCAGATGGTATGGAGCCTGAATGTCATCACATTACTCTAAGTGAGAAAGAAAGCCCCTACAAGTTTTGAGCAGAGTGATTGAAGGAGTGCGTGAATTATGAAAAGGTCAGAGAGACCATCCCCAAAACTCTGGTGATAATCCCAGCAAGAGCTAATGGAACTTGAACCAGTGGTGGCAGAAGGATGATGTACGTAGACATATTCGGAGTCTATTTTGAAAGGAAATTCGGTAGGACTGCTGATATACTAGATGTGGGCTATGAGAAAAAAATCAAGAATCAGGATGTCACCTGTGTTTTTGACCTGCAAGTAGGAGAATTAAGTTGCTTTTTATTGATATGGGAAAATATGCAGAAGAAAAGAGTTTTGAAGGAAATATTGTGAGTTTAGAATTGGACATGAATTTTATACAATGGTTAATTAAGGGATTTCTTTTTATTTGGCAGTATTAGGGATCAAATCCAGGACCTTGTACTTGCTAAACAGATGCTCTGCCACTGAGCTACATCCCCAGCCCAAGGGCACTGAATTTCTTAATGAAACAAGTAGCATACCTGTACAAGAGTAAGCCATTCATGGCCATTACCTGTTCACCTATATTGTCCACACTGGCTGTCAAATTCATAATTGTGATAGTTAGGGAGGTTCCATTCAGTCTAAAAACATAACAACTCTTGGAGTTTTTACATTGAAATTTTATGTGAAAATACCTATAAAAGTTTATGTAAAAATTATTTAACCTATATTTTGTGATAAGAACTATCTACAATCAAAGCATTTTTTAAATTATAAATGATATATGAGATTTAAGTATAAACTCCCAATTTCTCCCAACAAAACATACAGACAAAAACAAAACAAAACAACAACAGCAGCAACAAAATCAGACCTTGATGCTTTAGGTTTAGGAAAGGGTACCTTTTGTAGTTAAGGTCAAATCCCTCTTTTTGCTCTATTCAAATTCTGCAATGCAACTCCTCTCATGAGTGTCCTGAGCTGCTTTTTAAAACACTTGCCACAGCTAGAATTTGAGCTATTGAGCTGGGGTCACAATAATCCAACCTAGAATTTTAGAATATTGAATATTGCCAGTGACAATGGAGACATTTAATTTTAGGAATTTTGAAGTCAAATTCAAACAGATCTGAGTTCAAATCCTGACTTCTCTAAGCGTCTATGTGGTAAGTTTCCTAATTGAACTTCAATTTGCCTCAGTTTCTCCATCTAAATATGCTGATCATAGTAATAAGCTAAATTCTCATTGAGTATTACTGTGATGCAAGCATTATTCTCAGTGTTTTACATTAACTCATTTAATCCTTATAAAAACTGTGAGTTATTGTTATTATCCTTACTTTAGCAATGAGACAAAAAACTCGTAAGAGGCTTTCTTAAGGTCACATACTTAGCAAGTAGGAAAGCCAGAAATTGCAATTAGGCAATTTGATGCTAAAACAAAGCTTTAAAACCATTGTACTATACAGCATAAACATTAAATTAATGAGGTCTACAAGATGCTTAATTAGCCCAGTGCCTAATTTTACAATTAAATGATAAGTAGCTACCTATTCAACCCACTCTCCCCATCATTAATAATAGTCTGGTATTCAGGTGATGGATGTGTCCTTCTGTATCTCCTTTCTGTCATCTGCTGATTTCCTTCACATGTGTTCTTCCATGAAATATTTAATGTAAAAGTAGAGTCCATAAAACATTGAGAGAAAAATTATGGCTGATGTTTAAGAGAAAATGGTAGTGTGTCTATTTCTTTAAACATAATAAATATTTATGCTTATGATTTCAGCAAAGTGCTAAGGATCCAGGTGATAAGGGAAAAGGTTAACAAGAAAATCAAAGCCAAGGAAAATAATATAACCTGAAGACAACAATAAGAGTCTTCAGTCAACTTTAAGACTGAACAGAAATATAGTTATATAAACAGTGGACAGATGTGAAAGCACAAAAATGTTCATCTTGAACTTTGAGTATCCTGTAAGACCAATGAATAATTCTGAAATTTTTATAAAAATTAATGAATGGATCATGTTTTTTTAATCTTTTTTATTATTTATTTATTTATTTTGCAACCAGAGATTGAACTCAGGGACACTTGGCCACTGAGCCACATCCCCAGCCCTATTTTGTATTTTACTTAGAGACAGGATCTCACTGAGTTACTTAGGGCCTCGCTAAATTGCTGAGGCTGGCTTTGAACTCGAGATCCTCCTGACTCAGCCTCCCAAGTTGCTTGGATTACAGGTGTGTGCCACCACGCCCGGCTTGTTTTAATCTTTTTCATTGTTCATAACATGAACTTTATATTTTGTATGATCCAGGGTAAAGAGTATGCACCTGCTTTTTGCTTCATATGTGATATAGCCTTATAAAATGTTTTTGAGTTTTTCATTACTAGAATCTTACAGATGTTTTCAGATACATCTCAAATGTGCTCTCCTTTCTTTCAAAAGAATTTGTGTGTGGTAGGAGGTATTTCCGCCATCACTTCAGTGATGGGGAAAATATCTAATTCTGATCGAGAAGAACATATGTTCCAGGAAAAAAAAAAAAAACTGACTTAGCTTCTAGTCCTACCAAGGAATATACAGGCAGGACCTAAATATACATGCTCTCAAAGCTAAAATGAATTCACAGCTAAAAATAAATTCAACTTAAGTTTTAAATTTAGAACCTACAATTGACAGAATAAAAAAAATGGTGAGACCCTATTTTGGCTGGAAGTTTGCAGAGAGGACAATCTGGAGAAAAAAAATTAGAAAGCGATCATTTGCTAAAGTTTTGTGAAATAGAGATTTTGCTTCTTTCCCCTTGAAACTTGCCCCTCGTTGAGTTCAAACTTTAAAAACTCAAAAATATGTCCTAAATGATTTTATGTAATGAAGAGTTTTGCCATAACATTTCTTAGGAACCAATAACCAAAGGTAAAGACCAGAGTTATGTAAAAACAAAACAACAGCAAAAAAATTTACCTAACCTCATATCATCCTCATTTAACTGTTAAAAAAAAAAAATTGTTTTGGAAACCTAGGAAGTTACAAGAAAGGACAAGAAACATACACTCGAACCTTTTTCTGGTTCTTGGTAGGCCGGTTGAGAGGGCCACCTCCATCATCAGGCCCCTTAGCCTGATTTTCCTAGGAATGGATGGCACATAGACTGGCTTTTTAAAGAGATCTAAGATGAAAGTAGTCCATGGAAACTTCTTCACTTTGTGGTGGTTGTTTCCTTTCTTACCCCTCATTTGAGTGTGAATGGACATTAAAATGTTAGTTAACTAAGACCCCACATTACCAGCTCCAGCTATTGGACCCTCACCCAGGAGTAAATGTTTTGGTCTTATCTCTTCTGTTCCGGGGACCTCCCACCCCTCTCTCTTTACCGTATTCTAGGCCCAACTCTTTGATCTACATTTTTTTTTCAAACTTAGTATAGGTAGGAAATCTTATTTTCCCTCTGAGATTAATCCCTGACTCATTCTGAACACCTTTAGATAATACACTCCTATGTCCTCATCTTAGATAGTTATACTCTATTTATTTCCATATGTTCTAACTATCCTAAAGCACTATTTTCTAATTTATGTGCATAAAAAACAAGCTTCCCTTCTTAATCCACAGAGGGATCTTCACAATGTAGAACACAGTTCCCCATCGAGCAATCTCCTCTTTACCATGAGGACACAGATTTGTCAAGGTTTAGGCATTTCATAGAAGTACTTATTGTACTTATTTCCCATTTATCTCCAGAATAGAGTCTGGAATGAGCATGCTGGGCATCTTCTGCTTTTAGCAAAATAAAATGTTTTTGCTTTAAATATATTCATTCATGAGTATCATTCAAGATAGAAAAAGGTCTCTTTTTCTAAAACATCACTTACAACCAACTTTCCATTTACCCCCAAATTATTTTTATTTTTAATTATTATTTTTTTGTCTTGGAAATACATGAAAACTTTGACCAGCTACAGAACTGGGAAGGGTCACAGAATAGCAGGAAGCTAGCTGGGCTTGCCGTATTCATTTTTCTAGGCTACTTGTTTACCCATTGGCTGTTACTAGCAAAACGAGGACATGTCAATATAATTTGCCTTTATTTTTATATTAGAAAGAAGTTTTATTACACCTTAAAACGTAATTTAGAGGATGTAGTTAAAATGTAATTATAATGATACCAGTCCTTTCCTTCAGGACATGGTGACATTGCTGGAAGTGACTGCAAGACTTTGTTGTGTGACCTCAAGGGGAAAATATCTCTCATTCTCAAAATAGTATTTTTCAGAGGTTGTCGTTTTCTTTTTTCAGAACCAAGTATCTTCTCCACAGGAGACAGAACATGACGTTTACCAAAGAGTTATTCATTGTATTGGTCACATATTAAAACTTTCTTACCAAATTAGGGCATATTTAGTCTCCTCAATTTTTGACTTTTAACTGCATGTTTAGCTGCATGAAGTAGCTGCATGCAATTTTATTTTAGATTTTCTTTCATTGCTTTCTTAATTCTCATGAACTCAGGTGTTCCTGTTCTAATCAGTTATTTATTGCTATTTAACCACATCACCTCAAAATTTGGAAACACCAAATTTTTATATTCTCTCAAAGTTATATGAGTTGACATGGCTCCTCTGTGAAGTTCTCACTTGGGATCTCTCAGAGAGGTATGGTGAGGAGACCTCTGAAAACTGGGCCCGGCTGCACATCCAAGATGGTGACTCTGTGATTCTCCATGTGGCTGCTCTCTCCAGAAGAAAGGCTGGACTTTCCACATAATGACCAGGACATGAAATACTCAGTGGACTGAAAACTCATTAGCTGGATTTATGTTCTATACTAATTCATTTTATTCTTCTGTTCTTTATCAGAAAGTTCTCTTCTTCTACTTTGTGAGTCCCTGGTCTCAAAATCAGAAAGCAGAGATTGCCAGGACAGACATTGTGGGGTATAACTGCTGTGGAGTCACTCTCAGAATGTCTGTCAAAGCAGTCAAAATGAAAAAGGTGCAGAAATAGGCTCCACACCCTGATGGAGAGTGACAACATCCCATTGCAGAACAGCTGGTGGAATGGAAGATGGTGCTTTTGGAGAATACAGGGTGCCCGAGACATTTCTAGCAGCAATTCAGGTATTGAGCATTTACTGTAAATTACTCTTAAAGTGTTTGGTATGCTGTGTTTGATGACAGTCATTCTACAACATGAGTAATTGTTCTTATGTTGTGCTGTTGATTTTACATGACTCTCCTATAGCTAGAATCAAGAGCAAGCTTTTCTTCAGCCAGAAATTGTACTGAGTTCTAAAACAGAGTTTGGAACAAAGAACAAATCCTCAAGTTGAAAATAAAACAATGCATTTATCCAGTTTGTTTATATTCTAAGTGATTAGCAAGAGTTAAATGTTCAGATAATCAATTTTTCATAGTAAATGACTGCTTTTATCTTAATTGCTTTAGACTGCAATTGTCTAAAAAGGAGGGTCCACAAACGAAAGCCAGTGGGCCAAATCACCTGTTTTTGCAAATAAAGTTTTATTAGAATATAGTTGTGCCCATCTGTTTATCGTCTATGGCTGCTTTCAGTACAGTGACAGAGTTGAGTAATTTTGACAGAGAACATATAGCCTATAGCCTGCAGAATCAAGAATATTTACTATCTGGCCTTTTACAGAAAAAGTTCATCAAATTTTTCTTTGCAGAGAAAGTTTGCTGACCCTCAAATAAAATATTGAGGATTGAATTTGTTTTTTTAAAAGAAATGATTCAAGTTCTCTGCATGTTAATGGAGGTCTTATTTTCTTGGATCTTGGGTGTCATAAAATTAAGGGGAGAAGCATCTTGAGCAAGAAAAGAATATAATAAAGTTTAATTTCATAGGAACTTTTATTCTCTGAACAACAAATCAAGTTAATGAGTTTCTGTCCTGCTGAGCATTTTAAAGATCTAAGGGTAAAAATATATGGCACTGCAACTGGATAAACAAAAGGTCTAAGTGATTGCTTCATTGTTTACTTTTAATTAAAGTTGATCATGTTTGTAAAGTAAGACTCGTATTTCTTGACTTTAGATTTTCCTTTATGAAAGAGCAGATTTACACTTTTTTTTCTCATACTATCATAGTTTGTTCTCTTCTTCAGTTAGAAATTCACTTTGCTTGAAGAAGGACTGGGATTTTTTTTTTATTAGAAAGTATTCAAATGGAAAGAAAGTCAACGTTTGTTTCTTTACTGCTGGAATATTCTTGAAGCCCACATTAGAAGAAATAATTCTGAAAGCCAAAACTTTAGTTTTGCAAGAGTAGCTTGTTAAGAGAAGAAAGAATGGCAAAAAAAAAAAAAAAAAAATCAACATAGCATAATAGAAGTATGGTATAGAAATTATGAACGAAAAAGGAGGATGGACATTCAGTAATCCCTACACATTAAATCTGGATCACCCAGGCTACCATCTGAGGAAGTTATTGATTAAGCCGTTGTGTTGAAGGAGGTAAGAGGGACTTAAAATGAGGGAACAGGATATAGGGAGACTACAGGGAGAGGGATAGAGTCATCTTTGAGAAGCAGTTACCCTGTGACCTCATAAATACCCTCATACCATTTTTCTCACAGTGTGGCCTAGTTAGCATAAGGTGGCCTGAGGAAGTCCTGAAAATGTCATGGGTCATATTGTGGAAGTCACATTCTTTCAAACTTCAAGATTTTTCTTAGCCTGTCTTCATTCCCCTAGGTGACCAGTCTCCTTTAATGTCCAGGACAAACAAAACTTCCCAAATTTGGGAATCTGAAAAAGATGTATAGAGGAGCCGCTCTGTTGCAACTTCCTGACAATCTGGCATGACTCTATACAGACCCCATCCATATGGATTTCACGTGGGGCAGGATATGACTGTACAACAACCTGAGTCTCTTCAAGGTGCCCTGTGATTCCCCCAGAAGCAACAAGCAGCCTGGCAAAGACATCGGAGGTGCCACAATGCCATTTCTTATCCATCTTTTCAGTGTCAGTTGAACACAGGGTTTTTCATGTTGCCCTCTTAGAGTTCAACTACAGTCTTCTGTGCAAGTCCATCTGCTTGACTATGGGTTAGAATAGAATGACCCACCATCTGTGCCATCTGTTATTGTCTCCTCTGGTTCAGTGTCACCTGTGGGACTAGAGATGCAGGGAACTGACAATGTGCTGATCCTGCCTGCCCTGCAGTAATGAACTCTGACTCTGTTTGAGCTCATTGTCTCCCTACTGGAGAAATTTATAGAAGTGTGGTGTGTGAATCTAATAGCCACAGTCACGTGTCATGGCCCTGTCCCCAATCACACTGTTGCTTAGGGACTTCTTGACTGCTTTACAAGGTGTGAGGGGAAAGTCCTATAAGCTCACACACAAGTAGAGGTGGAGAATTATGAAATCCACCCTTATTATACAAGTTACCCAAAACTAGTTGAGTTATACTGGAAATCATGATGAATCACGTGATTGATCTTCCTAGTAATTTAAAAATGTGAAGTATATATATAAACAAAATCAGTCTGAAACTCAGGACTGAGTGATATGTAGAAGTTCTACTGCTATGAAAGAAATTATTTTCAGCATGGAGGGCAGGCTTTGGAAGATAAGACTCTAGGAAGAAAAGGGGTTGAGATTTTTAAAGTCAAAACTCACTTGTCTGGCCCACGTTAGAATCAGGCATTGGTAAATGGCAGGTGTTATCTGGGCTAATTCGTTAGGCATTGTGTGAGGACTGAGTTGGCCATTTGTGGTTGTCATGGACAGTGGTCTTGTGCTGCCTGTATGAGGCACACCCTGTGGAATTATGTCACTGCCTTCTTTCTAAGTGCGAAGCCACGTACGGCGTAAAGATGCTCAGGTGTCTTTTATCTCTCCATGTGGGTCAGTCCCTAGAGGACTGTACTGTCATGTTACCTCTCTATCCCTCTGCATGAGCACCCCCTGTGGGATTGTGAGTCCCCAGTTTCCTTTGTGTTAGAAGCCAGAAGATATAACCATTAGCAGGCCAAGCAGCCACATTAGGAATTTTTTAAGTGTCCCAAAAGCACAGGCAACAAAAGCAAAAGTAGACAAATGAGACTACATCAAATGGAGAGGGTTCTGCACAGCAAAGGGAACAACCAACAGAGCAAAGAGAGAGGACTTCAGATTGGAAGAAAATACTTACAAACTATCTGACAAAAGATTAATATCTGGATTATATAAGGAACTCAAAAAAACTCAATAAAAATGAATAGTCCAATTAAAAAAGAGCAAATTAACTGAATAGAAATATTTCTTCCAAGAAGAAATACAAATGACCGTCCAAAGTGAAAAAAAAAAAATGTTCATAATCATTACCTATCAGGGAAAACCAAATCAAAAGCACAAGGAGATATCATCTCACCTCAAAATAGCTATTTTTTTATTTGTTCCTTTTAGATATACATGACAGTAGGATTATTTTGACATATTATACATACATGGAGTATAACTTCCCATTATTGAGGTTGTACATTATATGGAGTTACACTGGTCGTGTATTCAGATATGAACATAGGAAATCTGTGTCTGATTTATTTTACTGTCTTTCCCATTCCCAATCCCCCTTCCCTTCATTCCCCTTTGTCTTATCCAATGAACTTTTATTTTTCCCTCCCCCAAGCCTTATTGTGTTTGCATCCACATATCAGAAAGAACATTTGGCCTTTGGTTTTTTGGGATTTGAAGCATGATAGCTTCCAGTTCCATCCATTTACTGGCAAATGCCATAATTCATTCTTCATTATGGTTGAGTAATATTCTATTGTGTATATATACACCATGTTTTATTTATCCATTCATCTGTTGAAAGGCACCTACATTGTTTCCATAGCTTTGCTATTGTGAATTGAACTGCTATAAACAGTGATGTGGCTGCATCACTGTAGTATTTTGATTTTAAGTCCTTTGGGTATATGCTGAAGGGTAAGATATGGGTCAAAAGGTGGTTCCATTCCAGGTTTAAAGAATGACTATTATGAAAAAGAAAATAGCAAGTGTTGGAGAGGTTGTGAAGAAAAGGGAATTTTATAATTCATGGGTGGAAATATAAATTAAAACAATCATGATGGAAGTTTCTCAAAAACCAAAAAAAGACCTACCATTTGATCCAGCTCTCCCACTTCTGGGTAAATATCCAAAGGAAATGAAATCAACATATCAAAGAGATATCTGCATTCTCCTGTTTGTAGCAACACTATTCACAATATGAGAGATATGGAATCAGCCTAGGTGTCCCCTGAGTGATAAATGGAAAATAAAATGTGATATATAAACACAATGGAATATTATCTAGTCATAAACAGTGAGAAAGAAAAAACAAAATCTGCATGTTCCTTCTCATGTGGAAGCTGAAAAAAAAAAGTTTATCTGAATGTAAAATAGTGATTAGTAGAGGCTAAGGAGAGTGGAGGAAAGAGAAAATAGAGGGAGGTTAGATAATGATTACCAAAACACATTTAGCAGTTCTAGTGTTCCATAGTAAGGTAGGGTAACTATAGTTCAAAATAGCCTGTTACATATTTTATGAAGAACTAGAACAGAGGAGCTTGAAAGAAGGCTCCAAACAAAGAAATAGTAAGTAGGTAGAAATGCCAGTTACTCTGATTTGATCAGTACATACAGTACACCCATGGTCAGATATTACACTATGCTCCATATACAAATTATACATGTCAACTAAGAATAAAATAAAAACAAAAAGGGAATGTGTTTCTAAAAAAATTTTTTAAAAAGTACATTTCAGAACTTTCATTTCCACAAAACAATGACAAAAATACAACAAAAATATTTTTATCCATCTTCTTAATCTAATTTCACAAATCTATGCAAAAGACATAAATTCAAACAATTCAAACTATTTTTACCTCAGTTTTTAAAATATATTATTATTGGTTTTGAAATAATTGGGAGGTCTAAGTCTGAACATCTGCCTTTTCCTTGTTCTGGTGGGGAGTACTGCTGGAAGGGCAGGAAGGCACTTAATGTGTTTATGCAAATGGACAAACATGGCCAGGATAAGCAGGGTGTGGACATTCCCCCCTTGAGTATGTAACCATGTTGTAAGGACCACGGTCTCTTCTCTTGCAAAAACACACACAGAGACAGAGAGAATTTTTCAATTTCAGCTTTAAAACTCTGTAATTGTGAAGTTGTACCCAAGGTTAGGCTCTCTCAAAAGCAGATATTGAGATAAGAATCTGGGTGTTCATGATTGATCTAAAGTGATTCCAGGAAGCCAGCCGAGGTGATGAAGTGGGAAATTGAGGCAGAAAGGGAGGGAAGTTAAGAAGTTGATCTCCACTCTGAGCAACAGGAGATCAGTATCTCTGGAGACTCCATAGCATACACTGACACACTCAGCCACCCTCCTGAGGAGTAAGAAACTGCAATATTTATCCACCAATTCCCATTTCTTATTGGTTTAGGATTACTCCTGGAGTGTTATGTCCCTGGAATGACCAGATGGCCCCACATGCAAGGGCTGAGTATATACTGGAAGCCAGCCCATGCCGTTGGACTGAAAGGTATAGGAGATTATGGAGACTCCTAATGTGGCCTCTGGAATGAGAAGAGGAAAATATAGGTGAGGTAATGATAGATTCTGTTACCAGTAGGAATTCTAAAGTAGAATGTGTGAGTAAACTCGTTCAAAGCAGCACTATACATGCAAAAGAGACTTTTTAGAGGTTTAATTTTAGTATCTGAGAAACCCTAACCCATTATATTTAGATATGCAATTGGTAATGGAATATTGCAGACAAGAACTTGTATCTGAGCAAAAATGCCCAGAGGAAGAGGTAAATGGGTGTTCAGTGTAATCAAGGGCACCAGCATAGACGTCAAGTAGAGTTTCTAGCCGAGGAAACCAAGGTCAAAGGAAGAGTCTCTTGCAGACGCTTTGCATAGATTTAGGTGAATGGTATCAATAGATATCAGGGATGATGATCAGTAGATTTTAAGCTACAAAATAGAACTTTAGCCCTAGAATAACCAATATCCAGACCCAATATCATACCCAGGACCCCAGTTAAAGGATCCTAGGTGTAACGTGAGAGCCAGTTTAACAAGTCTCACCTAATGCTGAAATAGATCAACCTATGCTGAGGGACAGGACAGACTAAAAAGTTTGAGGGGTGGTGGGGGACTGTAACCTAAAGGTCGGGATGAAAAGACCTGAAATGCTTAGGCTTGAAAATTGGCATTCAGGGCACAGAACCTGGGGATCATCCAGGACCCTCCAGCCCTACACATAAGTCAGAGTTTCTGTCCAGTATTAACCAACAACTTCATCATAACCCTGAGAGCTAAAGAGCTCCCTGCCTGGATATAGTTAATTTTTGCAGTTCACCATCTAAAGACCTACATTAGAATATAGTGCTTTTTGTTGAAAGGTGTAATCATATTTCCACCTACACACGGTTGCTCTATTTTGACAATGGCACGGAAGGCTGCTTTCCTAGTTGGTTGGCAATCTGTTCTGGAAGAGACTCCCCTGAGAACACCCGAGCATGATGTGAAACCTATAAAATGACATCTTATTAATTCCAAAAGGCAAAGAAGTAAAACATCACTAGGTTGTTCTGTGTGTTCTTATCTAAAATTTCCTCCTCTGATTCCCAGGTAAATTCACTTATTTTAACAGGCTGACCTTTCAGTATGAAGAAACTCTGAGGTTCATCCAGAGTGTGAATCCTGAGTCAGTCTCTTCTCTTTCACTTTCCAGCTGGATCATTTATGGAAAACTGAATATCTTTGTTATTTCCTTCCCTTGCCTGTAAAATAGAATCAACCTTCAGTGATAGAGCCAGGAATGAGGCAACATATGCAAAAATGCTTGAAATAGCAAAGGCATGTGTTAAGGGTATAATAAGCAGTAGCTGTTATATCAGTGGAAAGAGTGGCTCTCACCTTTGAAGGGCATTGGAACTACTGCCCATTTTCAGAGTCTCTGACTCAGTAGGTCTTGAGTGGAGCTCCAGGTTTGCATTTCTAACAAGTTTTCAGGTGATACTAAAGCTGCTGATCTTAGGACTGCAATCAGAGCACTTCTGAGTTAGAATGCAAGTTGTTTATAAGTAACAGAGACCCATAATAATAGTGACTTAAAGAAGGTAGAAGTTTATTTCTGTATGTTGGTATCCAGGGCTGGTGCGGCACTCCTTGGAGTGAGACTGTTCTCTATCTTATCACATGCCATCCTGAATTGCTGCCTTCTTGCACACCATCACAGGTGGCTCTCCACCATGGTTGAATTCCAGGCAGTAGGAGAGGGAAAGTGGGGTGAGCGAAAGGAGAATAATCTTTCTCTTCAGAGACACAACCAATAATCTGGTAGGTTTTGGGGGAAAACTGATAATGCATGTGATTGGAGTAACCAGATGTAGAAAAGGAAATTTTCATGACACCAGTACAAGTGGGCAGCCAGCAAGACTGACATGTACGCGTGTATGCCTCAGAAGTATACGTGGACGAAGCTTAAATAAAAATTACTTAAATACAATGATCCAGGAAAGTGTAAGCCACGTGCCCAGCTTTTAGAAAAGGAAGATTCTATTACCTGTGAGAGAGGAAGAATGGAGAATGGATCTTTTTATGTATCTAGGACTCTGCCACAGCTGCAAACTGGCTTCTGTTTGAACAATGGCAAAAGAATTTTCTATGAATAGCAGAATACAAATACCCAATTTTGTGTTCCCTCTGAATATGCGCATAGCTTGTTTCCATTTATCTTTTCTCTATTTAAAGGAATCATTCAATTCATTCTCAAAGGAAGAAGTATCATTCCCTGGGCAGAATAAAATAATTTCTCTTTTTATTGTAATAATTGGAATTCTCATCCAGTTTCTCCCAGCTGGACCATCAAGAAATATTATCAGAGAACACAGGAAATAGAGTTCTTGTTAGGGAAGGTCAAAGGAGAGCAAGAGGCCAGGAGGCTAGTTTGCTAGAAAAGCTGAAGGAGGTTGGAATTGAAACATAGGATCCTAGGTAAGAAAAAATATTTCAGCAGGAGCAGGGTCGCCATTCTACAAGTATTCCATAATTTGGCTGAGAAAACCACCAAGAGAGTCACCTCTGGAGTCCACAGAGATGTGTCACAAGACAGCCCACCCCTTTCTTCCTTAGGAACTTTATGTTCCCTTCATGTAGGCCCTGGGTGATTTAGTGTCCATGGTCCTCACTGACTGCCTGTCTGTGCTGATGTCTGGCCAAGGCATGAAACTCTGCTACTGTTGGTTACTCCAAGTGGGTGCTTTACCAGTTTTCCTCAAAAAAATCCTACTGGATTATTGGAGACTCCTAGATACTTAGAGTAATGGAGGGAAGCATTCTGCACTTGAAGATGGAAATGAGCTTGCTCAAATCTCTTAGGTAGGATAGTAGAGAGAGGAAAACCACATTCCACAGGCCAAAAGCAAAGAAAGAAACAAAGAAAAAACTTGACAGCTTTTACAATATAAAATGAATAACTTCTGAATATTAATAATTAAATACACTTCATAAATTTTAAAGATCTTTCAAAATCTGACTCGATGATTCTATGACATATTGAGCATAATACCTACCTATATTGAGATAGTTTGTGATGATAAGATGCAATCTTACAAACAGCATTAATCACACTGGTCCCAAGGCCTCAATCTCATCAAAAGCTTTCCTTCTAAAAAGATATACTAGGGCAAGAAAAAAAAGAGTCCTGCAAGTTCCAAAAACACTCTTTTTATGCCTGGCTGATTTCATTACAATACACCTAACTGTTAAGAGGGGGAACAGAAAGGGAGAGGGGGATAAAAGGACATGTAATGATGCTGAGTTCCTCATTACAAGTCAGACTCTGAAGAGCAACCCACTGAGTACCATCCTCATGCAGGAGATGAGGGAATAAAGACTAGAGGAGCAAGTTCACTTACTGCTGAGAAGGCCAGTATTCAAGTCCATCTGATTCCAGAGCAGGTGCACTTGGCACAACAGCAAGCTTCCTGTACAGAAAGATACACCAAAAATAGGAGAAGATCCTGGATATGAAAATGCCCTTTAGGATTCACATCATAAAATATGGTTGATTTTAAGAAAATTGTGATGTAGGACAAGGCTCATTTTCCAGGAATGTTCCCATCATTAGTGATTTCCCACTCATCCATTGCTAATGGATACAAAAGTGCATTGTGGGAGCTGTCTGAGCCCTCGGACCTAAGCCCATCCCTTCCCGCGGGGACACGGCGCTGTGGCTCCAGGTGAGATTTAGCCAGGAGCGGAGCTGGTTGCCGGCTCCAGCGGGGAATTTGGGCCCGGTCGGTGCCATTCTACAGCTTTCCTGGCGGAGAGACTCCATCTTGAGCTGTCTGAGCCCTCGAACCTAAGCTCAGCCCCTCCTGCGGGGACACGGCGCTGTGGCTCCAGGGCCACGGTGCTGCATCTCCTGGTTGCCTCTGCCCAGAAGCATTGATCATTCCCAACCTGGAGGTTGTGAGACAGAAGCTATCTTGGGTCACCACTTGATCAAGCACCTCTCAAACGTCTGGTGAGTTGTTGGAAATCTGCAGGGATGCCCTGGGTCTTTACAGGGAAGTTGCAATCCCTCTGATTTGCACTACTAAAGGGGAGGATATATGAGCAGCATGGGAAGACACGGGAAGAAAGTGTCCCAAACAAACCTGGATGGTGCATCAGGAGATCCTAAGGACAGCACGGGAGAGGGAATGACAGAAATGGAGTTCAGAATGTTCATAATTAAAATGATCTGAGAAGAGAATGAGGTGACGAGAGAGCAGATTCAGGCTATGAATAACCAGCTAATAGAGCAATTTCAGGAAGCAAAAAATCATTTCAATAAAGAGATAGAAGTTCTGAGAAAAAAACAAACAGAAATCCTTGAAGGAAACAAGGAAATGAAGGAAACAATCAACCAAGTTAAAAACTCAATAGAAAGCATAATTAACAGAATAGATCACTTGGAAGACAGAACCTCAGACAATGAAGACAAAATATTTAATCTTGAAAACAAAGTCGAACAAACAGAGAAGATGGTTAGGAATCATGAACGAAACCTCCAAGAAATATGGGACATCATGAAAAGACCAAATTTAAGAGTTATTGGGATTGAGGAAGGCACAGAGATACAAACCAAGGCTATGAACAAACTGTTCAATGAAATAATATCAGAAAATTTCCCAAATATGATGAATGAGATGGAAAATCAATTACAAGAGGCCTACAGGACACCAAACACACAGAATTACAACAGATCCACACCAAGGCACATTATAATGAAAATACCTAACATACAAAACAAAGATAGAATTTCAAAGGCTGCGAGAGAAAAGCAGCAGATTACATACAGGGGGAAACCAATACGGATATCAGCAGATTTCTCAGCTCAGACCCTAAAAGCAAGAAGGACCTGGAACAATATATTTCAAGCTCTGAAAGAAAACGGATCCCAACCAAGAATCTTATACCCAGCAAAACTTACCTTCAGATTTGATGATGAAATAAAATCCTTCCATGATAAACAAAAGCTTAAAGAATTCACAAAGAGAAAGCCTGCCCTACAGAACATTCTCAACAAAATATTCGAAGAGGAAGAAATGAAAAATAACAATCTCGGTCACCATGGGGAGGAACTACCCTAAAGAAAGAGTCAATCAAAGGAGAAACAAAGTTAAGCTAAAAACCCTAAAAAAGCTAAAATGACAGGAAATACAAGTCATATCTCAATAATAACCCTGAATGTAAATGGCCTAAACTCATCAATCAAAAGACATAGACTGGCAGACTGGATTAAAAAGAAAGACCCAACAATATGATGCCTTCAAGAGACTCATCTCATAGAAAAACATGCCCACAGACTAAAGGTGAAAGGTTGGGAAAAAACATACCATGCACATGGACTGAGTAAAAAAGCTGGGGTTTCCATCCTCATTTCAGATAAAGCAGACTTCAAGCCAAAGTTAGTCAGAAGGGATAAAGAAGGACATTTCATACTGCTTAAAGAAAGCATAAATCAGCAAGACATAACAATCATAAATATTTTTGCACCAAACAATGGTGCATCCATGTATGTCAATCAGATCCTTCTCAATTTCAGGAATCAAATAGACCAAAACACAATAATACTCGGAGACTTTAACACTCCTCTCTCACCATTGGACAGATCCTCCAAGCAAAAATTGAACAAAGAAACCATAGGACTCAATGACACAATCGCTAATTTGGACTTAACAGACATATATAGAATATTCCACCCATCAAAAAGCGAATACGCTTTCTTCTCAGCAGCGCATGGGTCCTTCTCTAAAATAGACCATATGTTATACCACAAAGCTACTCTTAGCAAATACAAAAACATAGAGATACTACCTTGTATACTATCAGATCATAATGGAATGAAATTAGATATCAACGAGAAAGTTAGAAACAGAAACTACTCCAAGACCTGGAGATTAAATAATATGCTATTGAATGATACATGGATAACAGAAGACATTAGGGGAGAAATTAAAAGATTCTTAGAGGTCAAGGAGAACAAAGATACAACATATCGAAATCTCTGGGATACTATGAAAGCAGTGCTAAGAGGAAAGTTCATTGCAGGGAGTGCGTTTAATAAAAGAATGAAAAGTCAACAAATCAATGACCTCACATTACAGCTCAAAGCCCTAGAAAAAGAGGAACAGATCATCACCAAAAGTAGTAGAAGACAGGAAATAATCAAAATCAGAGCTGAAATCAACGAAATTGAAACAAAAGAAACAATTCAAAAAATTGACGAAACAAAAAGTTTGTTCTTTGAAAAAATAAACAAAATTGATAAACCCTTAGCCACGCTAACGAAAAGAAGGAGAGA
Source organism: Glaucomys volans (assembly GCA_020662805.1). Taxonomy (NCBI): domain Eukaryota; kingdom Metazoa; phylum Chordata; class Mammalia; order Rodentia; family Sciuridae; genus Glaucomys; species Glaucomys volans. Next base: position 249,591 of record JAJEJO010000226.1, read on the forward strand.
GAAACTCCAAATTACTAAAATTCGTGATGGGAATGGAAATATTACAACAGACACAATTGAAATACAAAACATAATAAGAAGCTACTTTGAAAATTTATACTCCAACAAAATAGAAAACATAGAAGACATCAACAGGTTCCTAGAGGCATATGAGCCACCCAAACTGAATCTGGAGGACATACACAATTTAAATAGATCAATTTCAAGCAATGAAATAGAGGAAGTCATCAAAAGCCTACCAACAAAGAAAAGTCCAGGACCAGATGGATTCACAGCCAAGTTCTACAAGACCTTCAAAGAAGAGCTCATTCCAATACTCCTCAAAGTATTTCCTGAAAAAGAAGAGGAGGGAATCCTTCCAAACTCATTCTATGAAGCTAATATCATCCTGATACCAAAACCAGAGAAGGACACATCAAAGAAAGAAAATTTCAGACCCATATCTCTAATGAACATAGATGCAAAAATTCTTAACAAAATTTTAGCGAACCGCATACAAAAGCATATTAAAAAGATAGTGCACCATGATCAAGTGGGTTTCATCCCGGGGATGCAAGGTTGGTTCAACATCCGGAAATCAATAAATGTAATTCACCACATCAACAGACTTAAAGTCAAGAACCACATGATTATTTCAATAGATGCAGAGAAAGCATTTGATAAAATACAGCACCCATTCATGCTCAAAACACTAGAAAAAATAGGGATAGTGGGGACATTCCTTAATATTGTAAAGGCTATCTATGCTAAGCCCACAGCTAACATCATTCTAAATGGAGAAAAATTGAAAGCATTCCCCCTGAGAACTGGAACAAGGCAGGGATGCCCTCTTTCGCCACTACTATTCAACATTGTTCTTGAAACTCTAGCCAGAGCAATTAGACAGACCAAAGAAATTAGAGGAATACGAATAGGAAAAGAAGAGTTCAAACTATCCCTATTTCCTGACGACATGATTCTCTATTTAGAAGATCCTAAGAATTCCAGCAGTAAACTTCTGGAACTCATTAATGAATTCAGTAAAGTAGCAGGATATAAAATTAATGCTCATAAATCTAATGCACTTTTATTCATAAGTGATGCATCCTCTGAGAGAGAAATTAGGAAAACTACCCCATTCACATTAACCTCAAAAAAAATAAAATACTTGGGAATCAATCTAACAAAAGATGTGAAAGACCTCTACACTGAGAACTACAGAACGCTAAAGAAAGAAGTTAAAGAGCATCTGAGAAGATGGAAAGATCTCCCATGTTCTTGGATAGGCAGAATTAATATTGTCAAAATGGCCATACTTCCAAAAATGCTATACAAATTCAATGCAATTCCAATTAAAATCCCAATGACGGACCTCATAGAAATAGAGCAAGCAATCATGAAATTCGTATGGAGGAATAAGAGACCCAGAATTGCTAAAGCAATCCTTAGCAAGAAGAGCAAAGCAGGGGGTATCACAATACCAGACCTTCAACTATACTACAGAGCAATAGTAACAAAAACAGCAAGGTATTGGTACCAAAATAGACAGGTAGATCAATGGTACAGAATAGAGGACACAGAGACAAACCCAAATAAGTACAGGTATCTCATACTTGACAAAGGAGGCAAAAACATGCAATGGAGAAAAGACAGCCTCTTCAACAAATGGTGCTGGGAAAACTGGAAATCCATATGCAGCAAAATGAAACTAAACCCATATCTCTCACCCTGTACAAAACTCAACTCAAAGTGGATCAAGGACCTAGAAATCAGACCAGAGACTCTGCACCTAATAGAAGAGAAAATAGGTCCAAATCTTCATCATGTTGGCCTAGGACCAGATTTCCTTAACATGACTCCCAAAGCGCAAGAAATAAAAGCACGAATCAATGATTGGGATAGAGTCAAACTAAAAAGCTTTTTCTCAGCAAAGGAAACAATCAGTAATGTGAAGAGAGAGCCTTCAGAGTGGGAGAAAATCTTTGCCACACACACTTCGGACAGAGCACTAATCTCCAGAATCTACCAAGTACTCAAAAAATCTTTACACCAAGAACACTAATAACCCAATCAATAAATGGGCCAAAGAATTGAACAGACACTTTACAGAGGAAGATCTACAAGCAATCAACAGATCTATGAAAAAATGTTCAACATCCCTCGTTATAAGAGAAATGCAAATCAAAACCACCTTAAGATTTCATCTTACCCCAATTAGAATGTCTTTTATTAAGAACACAGGCAATAACAGGTGTTGGCGAGGATGGGAAGGATAGATAGCATAGAGGGAAGGGAGGGGTGGGTGGTAAAAATAATAACAGAATGTGTGACAGATACCATTGCCCTGTGTACATGCATGAACACACCGATGGTGTGACTCTACTTTGTGTACAACCAGTGAAACAATAGCTGTACTCCATTTGTGTTCAATGAATCAATAAGTAAATAAAAAAAAAGTACATTGTGGGATGGTAAAGAATATAGGAGGCACCAAGCCAGTCCGTTTTTTGTTTAATCCTAGCTTAACTTTGTGTGATCTCTCTATGCCCCAATCTTTCATCAATAAAATTGTTTAGGATAATAATACCTACCTCAGAGAGTTTTGTGAATATTAGATGAGTTTCAAATAAGGGGCAGCATTGGGGTAATTGGACAATTTTGAATATGCAGTGCATATTAAAAAATTTTGCCAGTTGTGGTGGTGCACACCTATAATCCCAGTGACTCAGGAGACTGACACATGAAGATTGCAAGTTCAAGGTCAGCCTCAGCAACTTAGAAAGACTCTCAACAACTTAGAGTGACCCTGTCTCAAAATAAAAAGTAAAAATTTTTATGAATGTAGCTCAGTGGTGAGGCATCCTTGGGTTCAATCCCTGGCATCAAAAAAATCCATGAGTATAATCTAATATATAATATTACATAATACCCATAACACCATATACTATATAATCATATACTATATAATCATACAGTATATGTATTATGTAATATTATATTATATACAACATCAGATATTATTATGGCATATATTGCATGTGATTATATAAAATATATATTATAATTATATAATTTTAATACATAATACACATTTAATTGTGATATAGATTATTTATATATAATATATTGTTTGATTATATAATTATATTATATAATTATGTTATTGTAGAGCATAATAATATAATAGTAATGTATGTTGTTATTATGTAATAAGCATTATATAATGATTACATAATATATATCATGTGATATATTATGTAAAGATAACATATTGTATTATAATATAAAGTTAAATAAGTATTATATGTATTGTATCATATGTATGTGTGTACATCTGTATACATACTTTATATGTGTGTTTTTTTCAGAGTTGCCAGATTTAACAAATACAAATATGGGATATCTAATTAAATTTGAATTTGTACACTATATATCTGCATATATGTGTTTTAAATATACACATATATACACATATATATACAAATAACAAATAAAATAAATACAGAATGTCTGGTTAAATCTATAGTATGTATGTGTGTATGCACACATGCATATATGTATTCTATATTTATTATTGTGTCTGTTAAACTTCTTGAGAATGTGAATGAAAATGGTATTGTGGCTGTGTTGGAGAATCCTTTGTTCTTACACCAAATGCTGAAGTATTTAGGGGTGAAGCATCATCTGCAAACTCTTCTTCAATGGTCTGGCAAAGAAGTGTACACACAAACCACACACAGGCACAGAGAATAAAGAACACAGAAGTGGCAAAGTGTTAACTACTGGTCAGTCTAAATGAAAGGTATAATAATTATGCTTATGTACTGAATAGTCTTCCAACTTTTCTGAATGCCTGATATTTTTCATAATAAAGTTAGAGATGATGAACAGGTGATGCATGTAACACATTCCCACTGGTAGTTATCAAACTATAGTCACTCTGAGAACAAGGGTTTTATTTTCCTGAGTTTCAGTGTCTAAACACTGTCTGGACTCTGGATGTCCTTACATCTTGTATTGACTAAATTAAAAGATGAATGAATTATTGCTCTTTTTACTTCTTCCAACTATTAATTTTCTTTACTATATCCATTTGAAATTTGCTTTCAGGCTTATGTTAAAAGTGTGAATTGCTATTAAGCCTTCATAATCAGCCCTCGTGTGTGTGTGTGTGTGTGTGTGTGTGTGTGTGTCTGTCTGTCTGTATGTGTGCCCATGTGTTTGAAAATTTACCCCTATCCACCTCTTATCCCGGATAATATCAAATAGTGCAGGGTTAAGGTTGCCAGAAAAAACACAAGATATCCAAAGTTGAATATTTGATAGATGGTGAATCATTTATTTAGTTTAAGTATATCCCAAATATTTCACAGAGGCCAAAAATTCACAGGACATACTCATACTAAAGATCATTCATTGTTTATCTGTTTATTGTTCAAATGTAACTAGACATCCTGTATTTATATTTGTTAAATCTGGCAACTCTAACAAAAGTCATTCATTCACCTAATGTCTATGGCTGATCCTGCCCACAAGCATGATGAAATTTATTCACTCCAATTTATTCAAATGTTTACAGTTCCTCCCAGTTTTAAACCATATTGGAAATAGGCTTTCCTCTAGCTGAATTGTCCCTTATTTGTTTCACCTTTATGAATTCCGAATCCCTCATTTTTCTTCTTAATTAAAACACACATGAAAGATTGCATTTTTATTTGTGATAAAACTCATAGAATATACATATAGATCACATAAAAATACATGAGAATGATATTTGAAGTTAACATACAGTGTTAGGTAGTGTGATTAAAAACAACACATTAGTTGAATACAGTGTCATTAACCTCAATGGATCTCTTCTTAGAAGCACTTCTTATACAAAGAACATGTTTAAGCAGTTAGCAATAGTGCAACCAGGTTACAAACATTATTTATAGGGCTACATCCTCAAAACATTCCATTTAATTCGATCCCATGGATTGGTGTATTGCTTGATAAATGGCTTTGATTTACAACAGCCTTTCAGTAACATCAGAGAAAAGCAACAAGAAACCCATTCCTCACAGAAGCAATTACAGAAGATCACTTTGGAACTATATTACCATTCCACACTGTAAGATGCACATTTGTCATACATATAGCACCGTCCTGAGTTGAACTTTGAAAATGGCAGCCAGATGCAACACTAGAATGGAGGAATTCATCCTAGGCTGGGCCCTCACTGATGATAATAGTAATTCTGACTATCATAGCCATCATATCCCTGCCCCTTGTAGTAGCTGTACTCATCCTCATAGGCTCTGTAGTTGTCCCCGCGAGGCTCGCCATTCTCATTATCGTACACTTCATATCCATTTTCATATCCATTGGTGCCCACTTGCTCATACTCCCCCTCATATTCAACAGTGGTGGTTCTTCCAAATGGTGGGTAGGTGGTCCCATACACCTCCGGTGGTGGGGTTGTAGGTTCAAACCCACCATATGGAGGTGTTGTTGTCTTGGAGCCGCCATTGTTCCACCGTGTGGTTACTGTGGTTCCTCTGACATTGGCTCCAGTGACGCTTTCTTCTCCACCTTCTTCTTCCCCATTGTCTCCCCCATTGCTGCTGTTGCCATTTTCCACCTCTGTGCTATTGGTGCTGGTCCCATTTATGCCCTGCTCATTTTCATCCACTTCTGCTTCGTTTTCTTCATTTTCATTTTCTTCCTCTTCCTCTTCTTCTTCATCACTTTCCTCCTTCTTTGTAGCTTTGTTTCCTATATCCCCAGCCTGAAAGAAAAGATTTGAAAGAATCCAAATCTAGGTGTAAGAATTTTAAAGGTAAGACCATGGCTTCATCCAACACAGTATTTTGTTCTGATTGCCTTGTTATAGAGGACATTTTTAATTGAAGCCAATTTAACTTGCAAAACAATTGGAGGGGGCTTTAAAAATTCAGAATAAGTAATTTTGTGATTGTTTGATAGGGAAAAATGTTCCTGATAGACCTTGTCTTCCTACAGGACATTCTTCCTATAGCTTTGCTATTCACTTTCTCTGCCTTGGAATCCCCTCCTCTGAAAAGCAGTGGCATCTCTCAGGACTTTTATCCATTTTTTGATGCTTATCCTTAGTCTTTCTTTATAATGTAAAAGGATCATCTAATGACACAGGCAAAGAATTTGCCTGGGAGAAGGTCTTTCCTTATTTGTAAACAAGGAAAGTTTATTTGTCCTCTCTTCCTCAATGAGTGAACAAAGATAGTATAAAATATTGTGAGTGTAGTGTTGGGCTAACTTTACACTGCAGCAAAAACATGAAAGCAGACTCAGTCATTTGAAAGACATTACCTTCTTGGGAAGCTGGATGGCAGCTAAGCCCATGTTCACTATTCCAGGTGTAAATTCTTCTCCATAGCCAGGTGTTGCAGTAGAAAGAGTGGTGTTCTCAGCCTCGGATTCTTCATCCTCATTTCCATTAGAATCTTCATTATTTTCTTCTTCATTGGAAGTCTCCTAGTGAAAATATCCACAGTCAGAAAAATTATTGTAGCTGGAAGATAGCTCAAGATTTGTTGGAGCTGTGAACCTTTATTTGGAAACACTTCCTATCCCTCAGCTAGCTCATCACTCTTCTTATGCCATTTGAACTTCTCATTTCCAAGAACACGACTAGAAATTATTTTATCCTATTCACCACATTATGATGAATTTTAGATATTTCTGTTTTCTAGTTTGTCAATTAAAAATATTTGTGTTTCAGGCATGTGGTACAGAATAATTTTTACTATAAAAAATTTTTAACTTGAGATCCCCAAAGGACACCTAATCTTTCTCCTTCCTCAAACACCAGCACAACAAATGAAGAATCACTTCTAAGATGTGTATAATCTAGTCTAGTTGTAAAGGCAATTTTACAATCACTGTACAGTAAGTAGCTGAAGTCAAATGTATAACCACTAGTTCAGTTCTCATAAAGATTGCTCATGGAACTCCAGGCAAAATTATGTGGGATTTAGTAGGTGGCATTTTCCTGGTACTGCCTTGGCATTCATGTAAAGTCTCCCTTCAAGCTATTAGTGTAATAATGGCACAGGGAATGTTTCTTAAAAAACTAAAACCAAACTAATGATTTGCCTCTTTTCAAGTTCCCACACCATTTGTCTTCAAGATAGCTGGCACTTACACATGATCCATTTTTGACAGTCATTGTCTATTCATAAAAGCCACCTAAGAATCCCTGAATTTAGAAGGTTCCCAAACTTCTGAACAACTATAATTGACTATCCAGGAAAGTGCATCCTAATTTGTATGTTTCCTTGGTGTCAGTTATAAATATGATGCCACAGTTTCCAAGGCATGTAGATGAATTTTAGCCATGGTCTACACTAACTCATGAAACTATATAGGAAGATATTTGTTCATCTTGAGTATTTTTGTTTCCATAAGAACATGAATTTCATCACTAGGAGAAAAATATGAAATTCCATTCAAAAGAACAATCTTATTCTGTAAATTATGACAGGCAGATGAGTCAAAACACCACTCTAAAGGAATTGGCTTTGACATGCCACACACGTAGGAAACTGAATTTCTAAAGTTTATTCCTTATAATAAGCATTGCACTGAGTTTAAAATGATTTACTTGTCTTGAACCATCATGCTTTATCCACCTGAATGTAAATACTAATTTCTTTTTCTTTTTAACAGACGTTATACTTTTTCCACTTAAAATGGAGACAATTTTGTTTTTGCACACCACTTACATGTAGCTTTAACCCCAGACTGCAATAGTGTTTTAAAGAGGTTGTTTTAGTTGGTGCTAATCAAATAACATTCCACGTGTCCAAAATAGAAGATGTGGGCCATTGGTAAAGTATCAATGGCTACTTGCTGAGTTCAGATTACAGTAGACTAGTTTCCTATTTGTTTTTTTGTGTTGCCTGATGTTTTGTGAAAAGATCGAAAAGTTTCTTACCTCCTCTTCCTCCTCCTCATCTGAACTGTCACCATCTCCATTTTCTTCAGAAGAGTCACTACTGCCCTAAAATTTATAGATATATATATATATATACATATATTACAGATATATATGTGTGTAAGTATATGTTCACAGCAATTAAAGTTTTCTGCTGATTGAAATAAAATAAAGCACACATAAATAGTTACTTAAACTGGTTAGTATTAACAGCCTGATTGATTTATTTGCTTAGAACAGGTCTCATGTGATTGTGAGAATGGACATTGGGCTAGAAATGAAATGAGGCTAAAAGAGGTACTGTAAAAGGTTAAAAGCAAAGAGGTATTTATAACAATGAAGATGTGGAATGAAAAAAGATGTGGAATACCCCCATATCAACCCCAAGGCATTGACAATATGTCAAAATATGTTGTATATAAAAACTGTAATTGCAAATCACTGAATTGTTTAATTCTGAAACAGTGAAGCAATTATCTGGCCCAATTTTTAAAAAATTTATAGGGTCAAAAGTCCCCCAAATCTATGACTTCCCCCAAAATTCAGTTCAAGGAAGATCTTGGACTAAGACAGATTATATTGGGTTTTTTGGTTTTTTGTTTGTTTGTTATAAAACATAAATGAAATGATAATTCAGTTTTTATAAAATAGAAGTTGTTATTAAATGATTCTCTTAGATGATGAGCTCTCTTGGTGAATTTAAATTGTAATTTTATTTTAAAAATTATATCTACATATTTAGTATCTTTCAATCTAAAGTTAATTTTAATTTTTTAAATAAAGTTATATATGGGAGATAAAGAATAAGAGAAAAATTTACTCATTTACTCATGAGTCATACAGAGTATTATCCCTCTGATGAGCTTAGTATTAAATGAAGTTAAATTAAACCAAGAATTTTGTATGTAAAACATACAAGTTAATGAGCTTCACTTCAGTGTGTATGTGTGGTGCTGAGGACCAACCCAGGGGCCTTACCCAATTGCTCTAACACTAAGGCACATCCCAAGCCTGAACTTGACTATCTTTTGAGAGGAAATCTAAATCTAAACATTTGTTATCAGAACCTTCAAAACAATGGAGAAGATTTTTCACCTTTCTACCAAAGATAACCCCAACTGAATTTTTCTCCTTTTCTATAGCCACCTCTAAAGGCACCAGGTATCACAAGAATACCTGGCTTCAGATTCTGTCATTTCCTGCCCTGAAAATTTTAACTTTGATTCTGATGACTCAGTTAAATATCCTGCACTTAGAGTGTGACTGCAGAAGGACCTCTAACAGGTGACAGAAAGCACTCATGTCCTCGTCCCTAACCTTTTTCTTCAGATGGCCATTCATCCATCCAATGCTTGTCCCCTGAGTCAAGAATAACTCCAGGTGAACAAGAGAATAATCAGGCCTGCCCTTTTACCGCCATGACCTTAGAGGTTATGCCTTTCCCTGCCCAGGTGGTGAGGACAGTTTATTATTATATTTGAACTATTTCTATTTAGCTAAATTAAATATAGAGGACAGTATATTTACACAATAAGAGCTATTTTCCTCAATGGGAGTGTTTCGGCCATTTTACAGGCTTCCTGTCCTCTAGCTTTCTCCCTACCTCAACCACTTCACTCTCCAATTAGTGTCTGCAGGAAGAACAATTTAAAAGCTATATGGAGTGCCTTAATACTTTGACATTGTTTTTTTTCCCTTTCTTTCGTTTATGCCTTGTAACTAATTTGTCACTGGATCCTATAATTATCTTTCAGAAATCTTTCATGTATTTATATAGGTATGTGAAGATTATATAGGTATATGAAAGATGTTAATGAAAGAATTCTTAAAATCCACAATACCTCCATCTTAGCTGAATCTGATAAAAATGAAATGAATTCTTGCCATCTAAAAATTCACATATGAATCAAATTCCATTTGAATAATTTAAAAAAACATTTTTTCAATTAAAGCAGCTTAGGTTAGGAAGCTTATTTATACTTCTGTGAATATAGCCTAACAAGTAGGTAAGCTATAATACGCTGCTGAGGGTTTTGCAATGTAAATGACATATTTCATGTAAGCCAGTATTTTAGACATGATTGCAAATCAACATATTTATTTGAATAAAACAGAATTCCAAAGTCAATACAGTGCATTCTAGGGTAAAAATTTTGTAACAGTAGATGAGCCACACCTATCTGCATATAATTTGTGAAAAATTTACATGTTAAGATCTATGGACTTGGGGTCTATCAAGAATGAAAACCATAATTTTCTCCAATATCATTTCACTATGGACATTTTAATTGGACCACACGTCTATATCTATAAAAATATCCAGGTGGGAATGCATATATCTCACTATCAGATATTTCAGAAAAGTTGAGGAACTAATCAGAAACTTGAATTTATTGATTTTATTTAGTTTCAGAAAAAGAATAAACTTCCAAATAGGCACTGTTTGTTTCTGGGCCTGAGGTGAACCAAAGAATGGAATACAATTCTGAAAACCCACAACTCTTGTATCATTCATGTTCATATTTCTGTGGCTACACAAATTCCACATAATTATGATGGTGCTAGAAATACTCTAAGATTATCATTTCCTATCATTGTATGAATTGGAGATGGGTTAGCCCAACATATGGTAAGATGCAATGCCAAGCCACTGTGCTGACCCATCGTTTTAGCATCCTAACTGCTTTTAGTGTCCCAGGAGTCCTGGGTTAAATGGCACAAAATTGGTGCTCTGAACCCAAACTGTGCAGTAATAAAAATAGTGCAATTGCGGTTTGTTGCATATTTAAAATCAACACCACACCCACCAGTTCTCAAAGGCCTTTTCACAGGTAACCCAGCAAAAATGGAAACTCTTATTTTTAGTTTTACTTATTTTTCCTTTTTGTTTACAAATTTTAGGGGTATTTTGTTTTTCTCATAAGCTTTTTAGTGCACTTCATGAATTTCTCTCTTTCTTCTGCAGTTCTTGGGCAAACACTTCCATAAAAATTATGTTCCAAAGTTTGCATATGACCTGGTCACCTACACAGGTTAAAGATTCAGAAAATCTGCAGCAATTACCAGTGATTATTGAGGTGCTTTTTTAACGTCTTTGCTGTTCATCAAGTCAAATTTTCCCCTACCAATTAGAGAACTCAATTATGAGATATAAAGCAGTTTTAATACAGTGTTGAATCAACTACAATATGACAATCAGACAACTTACCATTGACTTAAAGATTGATAAAATTTTCTATTTTCGTCAGCAAGTTAGACAAAACACCTGATATCAATGTGTCACAGTATTTGTTTTTATTGTGCTAATCTGAACTGGGCCCAAATGATTTTACTCTGGGCCCCAAATGATTTTACTCTGTGTGTGGGTACCTACACTTTAAAGAAGACTTGGAGATAAACTTTATTGCGTTAAAAAAACAAACTTTCTGTAGTAAATGACTTACTTTTATTGAGAGTCAAATTGAGGCGTTATAATATTAAGTTTAATCCCCTTTAAATTGCAAGGGATGAAAAAGAAAATTAACTCCTATACTTACCTGAACTGGAAATCGTTTTAGAGGAGGATAAAAGTAGGCATGCTTATAAAGATAATATCGTGGCCTGAACTTAAAGACCTGCACAAACAAAATAAATGTTATAATTACATTTAGTGTGCAATAAATCTAAAGTAAATGTAGGTCAAGGGCGTGTATTAAAGTTGATTACCCCATTTTCTTCAGAATCCTCTAATTTGATCCTTCGATGCAAATTCTTCATCTGTTTATAAGAATATTCAATTATTACATTCCTTTTATTTTACATGAAAAAGAAAAACTTGGAAAAGGTACACAATTTTAATAAATAACTTACTGAGAAAGCACAGGCCATTCCCAAAATGCTGAGTAAAATTAAAGCTGTCTTCATTTTGGTGTTTGCTTCTGGAATTAATGAAGTGGTAAGGTTAATAAACAAAAACTAACTGCATAACTTTTTTACTTGTACTCAAAGATGAAGTGTTTCATTTTCTCTCATTTTTGTTTAATTATCACTTGGAATAATTAAATCCAAGTTTCTAGAGCTTAGGGATATAGCTCAGCAATAAAGTGCTTGCCTAGCATCCCCACCCTTGGGTTTGAACCCCAGCACTGCAAAATATAATGCAGAAATGTTTTGTGTGTGTGTGTGTGTGTGTGTGTGTGTGTGTGTGTATACACTTGCAGGAAAGAAAAAAATGATCCATAATATATGAAATACTGTTCTCATAGCATGCAGCACCCAACGAGCCATGCCTAAAGATAATTCTATGAGAAAAGTTCTTCAGCGTCTCATCTTGAAATAGCAGGGGCAAATTTCCTCAAATTAGATTGTTCTCCGGTTCCTTTTAAGTTTTCATGTGCTAGTATGGGAGACTGCAAATAGAATGGATCAGGGTTTCTCCAGGTCGTGGGTGATGGGCAGGGATGTGGTTTTAATTCCATGAAACAAATGAAGATGCCATTCTTCAAATGGAAGTAGTACTTGAACAGACCTGAAGATTGCACGTTTGCAAAGACCCTCAGTCCCTCAACGATTCCTCATATGTATAGGGAGACAGGGAAATCTTACCCTATTTTAATTATATTCTATTTGAAAATTCTTTCTTCTAGAGGTTGAAAAAACTTTGCTAAAAGTCTACTAACACCTGCTTGTTTGTATTTACATATACATTTAAGTGATAGAGCTGTCTCATCCATAGTGACAGTTTGGCAACATTTGGAAGCCATATGTAGTGATGATGGCAATTTCTCTGTAAACACACTTTGGAATTCAAGTAACATTTAAAGTGTACAAAACCCATGTCATATATTGTACACAGCAGGTCAATTTCTTATTTTGTCCTTATCACTCAAAATTCATTGCCATCATACTGATTATCTGACATTATAATAAACAGTACACAGAGTAAGGTTTGAGGCTGGAGAAGCTGTGTGGGCACTAACTCACATTCTGTGAGGCAAAGTGAGTGGGTCTTTCATTTTCAATGCTTATACTCTTCCTCACAATCCTCCTGAGTCAGAAGCTTTCATGGCTACTGCAGTGCTTGAATAATGCTTTGATCTTTGCGGCCCATGGTAGAGTCCAGCAAGCAAGATTATTATTTTGAAGCTCTATGAAAATGGTTAGGTTATTTATAATATTTTAAGAAACTGAAAGCTTAAATACACTGAACTGTAGAAAGAGTTGTAATTACATTAATTTCTCAGAACAATTTATAAAATAACCAGATGAAAACATGGCAAGGATAATAATACTTTTAAAAGAACCAAATGATTCATGTAGTCAGAAATTGGCTGCCTACATAAATCTCACTTGATTTACTTTGTGATTCATAGAAAAGCAAAGAGCTCTGTAGTGACAACTACTAATTCAGACAGCAACTCAAATGTTCTTAAAAGATAGTTTTGAGAATTTAATTATTTCTTAATGGGAAGAGTATAAACTACTCAAATTATTTATTTTTCTAGTACTATGTATTTTCCATACTGCTATAGGATGTTAACTCTTTGAAAATTAATGAAACATTGAAAATATATTATATATAATTGCAGTACTGACGGGGTATATAATTCATGAAAAAATCTGCATATATCTAGGCATATTTGCAAATAGTATTTCAGTTAGAATGCATCACAATGAGAAAACAGTTGTCTATGATGTGCAGAAATAGTAAGAAGCATAATTTTCTAGTTCACATTCATAATATTAAGAGCTTATGTACTTGCTCAGGATAGCAGACTTAGCCCTTTGGAAAGAATCTAAGACTGGAGATACTTGTTTAATAGTAAACAAATGTTAAATCACACAGCCATTATACACAATGCAATAGGATCCATTATTAAATAAGAATTCAAAGTCAAGTCCATAGCTGTAACTGTGGAGTGTCTGATTGTAAGATAATTAAAGTGTCATATTAAATCTTACCCCTTGGCAGTCCTGGAGTGAGGAGACCGCTGACCAGAGTGAGTGGCACAGATTGAGGGTTCCCTCTGTTCTCTCACTCACTCATTCACTTGCTCCTGCTGGCTATAAACCCTTCTTTGCCTTTCAACAGCCAATCACTGTCATAGGCAAGGTGATGTCAGAACATGGATTCTCACCAGAAAACCCCGAAACTTCAACACATTTCTAAGACACAGGCTCAGTTGAATAAACATGAAACGTGGTTCTAGTGCCAAGAGGTTTGCATTGTGGAATTTAATTGAAGGTTAGGATGAAGATGAATAGCTTGAGTTCCGAATATATATAATAATATACTGGATTTGAATTAAAATAAATAGCACAAGATTTAACCATTTAAAGATTTCATAATGACACAAGTTTTCACTATGTTGAAATAAAAGAAAATTTACTAGCATCACATGCAAAAAAAATAAACTAAAAAATAAGGGAAAGGAGTCAATGATAATATTTTAATATGAATTACTTTGTATTTCTTCCTGAAATACATACACTTCAGTGACTCATAAATTATAATGATGCAATTAAATCAGTCAAACTTCATAAGATACAGCTGCTTTGCTAATGCTGAGTATAAAGTTAGAATTTTTGAGGATCATGCTAATGAGAGGCAGATTCCATCTTTTGTAAATAAGCTTCTTTAGATCATCTCTTTAGGTAGTCACTTCCTCTTGTGCAAATAAAGTCTCCTCATTTTATTTTCTTGGGCTTCCTATATCTTTTTCTATTCATTTTCATATTCAATTTCTTTTTCTATGAGTATGGAGTAATTCATTGTTATTGAAATTATTTATGAAAACTGAATTCACAATAAATAGCTTGATAAGATACACCTTTTTAATTTGCAAGGGGAAAGATAGATTAGTAGTTTGCATGTTCCATTTATTTAAACATTTATTCCTCCTCCAATCACAACAGGAAATTTTATGTAGTCTACTTCATAATAATTAGAAAAAATATTAATTAATATTCTTGTTAAATTTATGCCATTCATCCTGTTGTATTCTTTGGATGACTTATTCAAAGAAAAGTATTTCAGCAAAGTTGTTTGGAAAGTAGAGTCCTAAAAAAGAAAGTCAGATAGGCCCTTTCAATTCAACTCAAGTTCATAAATTGAGTTCAATTGACCAATCCTTGAATTATTGAACTTTCCACTGATCCAGACTGTGTCATAGGATGTAGCAAGTTAATTTTTTTAGAAAAAGACAATAACAAAACTGGTCCTTGTCTTTAAAAATTTTAGAGTGTGTAGGGAAAGAAACATGCAGCCATAAGACTCAGAACTAACTTATCTACAAGACTCAGAGGTACTAAGAAAGTGGAGTTTAATTCTGACAATAGAGCAATGGGGCTTGGTCCTTACATGAGAATGGGAATATACTAGGTTATCAAAAGGGAAGAGGAAGTGTTCCTGGGGAGGATTCAAAAGAACATGCTTCAACCACATAACACCACCATTTCATGTTTACTTGGTGTTTATGTGCTTATTCTTCCCTTGCACTGTTTCACTTATTCCTTACCCAGAGAAAACAATTCTATGAGATTATTCCCATTATACAGGTGAGGTAAGGGAAGCAAAGTGATGGTCAGTATGCCTTACGTTGCACAGCTAGTGAATGGGGTAACCCAGAAATCAAAGCCAAGTTTTTCTATTTGTGGTACTTATAATCACTACATATCCTTGTTGACAACTTCAGTAATTCACTAAGGTTCAAACATAATGAATGGAAGTAGCAACAGAAGATTGGTTAGATAGACAAAGTCAGATGATGAAGAGAACTGTAGATTATACAGAGGAGTATGGACTCCACCCTGGCAACTGAGAACACCAAAGGGTTAAAGGAGAAAGTAATATATTCATATTTGCAGTTTCCAAAATCTTTTGATGATAAGGCAAAGGTGGTTGAAGAAAGCAAGCATGTCACAGAGGAGAGGCTATGTTACAGTTGAAGAGGCTATAGAGTGGTCCAGGAAAACGGTGATAAAGGTTTGAACTCAGTCAGTTGTACTGGGCATGGAGAAGAGGGAACAAATAAGACAGAGATTATATAAATAAAATCAGTAGGACTTAACAGAAATAGGACAGGTGGAAAAGCCTAGGATAACTTCTGGACTTCTAGTTTGGATTACGTTGTGAGTGGTGGGACCGAATCTCATGAAATGCCTAATTGAGTAGTCATTATGTTGTAGTCATTCAGGAAGCATTTGGTGACAGTGATATGGTGATATAATGAAAGGAGACTGAGAATCAAAAGACTGGAGTTTTATTCTTGACTCTCCCACTACCCTGTTTTTACTACTGAACCAATTGGAAATTTCAATTTTAACTAATTTTTTAAAAATAAGAACGTTTTCGCTAAAATTCAAAAAGTTTAGGCAGCTGCCATTGTGACCAGATGGTGTGTGCCTCCATCACCCATAGCACCTTTTGGCCAAATAATTGCACTTAAATCTGATCAGCCTTTATATCTACCAGGTCATAAGAAATGCAAGTATTAAAAAACAAGTAAAATGACACCATTGGGATGCAGTCAGAAAAACCCAGAATGTAGGAAACATTGTTAGAGACATTACCTGGTTTCTTCAATAAAATAACAGGAAAAATAAAATAGAAAGGGAAACTATAAATTTTAGAAGACTTCAGAGCCGGAAGTGGTGGTGAAAACCAGTAATCCCAGTGACTCAGGAACCTGAGACAGGAGAATTGCAAGTTCTAGACTAGTCTGGACAACTTAGTGAGAACCTGTCTCAAATTTTTAAAAAATAATAACAAAGTCCTCAGTGGTAGAGAACGCTTGGGTTCAATCCCCAGTACATGTATTTATGTGTATGGGTGTGGGTGTGATTTCAAATTATGAAGCAATTAGAAGAAACATTAAATGCTGATGACCAGGTATTTTATGATATTAAGCATTTGATGTTAATTTTATAGGCATGATAATAATATTATTATTTGTTTTAAAAATAATTCTTATTTTTAGAGATGAAACATTTATCTGAAGTGGAGATAAT
Organism: Glaucomys volans; assembly: GCA_020662805.1. Taxonomy (NCBI): domain Eukaryota; kingdom Metazoa; phylum Chordata; class Mammalia; order Rodentia; family Sciuridae; genus Glaucomys; species Glaucomys volans. The sequence continues at coordinate 266,515 of JAJEJO010000226.1, forward strand.
GATGAAACAAGGTTGGTCATAAATTGTAGAATTGGCCATAGATTAATGGGGATTCATGATGCTTCTCTCCACTTTTGTATGTTTCAAATAGCCTAAAAACAGATTTTTAAAAGAAATTATTAACTTAGACAATCTCTAAGAACTTTTCAATCTCTAGTATTCTGTGATACCCTGTTTTTGATACCTTATTTAGCCAGATATACTCTGTAGCTACCAAGTTCATAAGATTTATACATGTTTACTTAATGGAACATTCTTTCTAAGAAGTGGTGCCAATTTTGCTTCTTCTATAATCAGGATGTTCCCAACATCACTTTGATACTTCGGTGCTCATTAGAATAACACTTTTCTTTATGAAGCAGATTGTTGTGAATTGACATTTGTTGAGATGGCATATGAACACATGTTCGTCTCACTTCTTGGCCAAGGCCAGCTGCGCCATGGCTGAGCCATTTCTGGGAAATCCTCACACTCACTGTGATGAACCCTCTTTCTTACCTGCTACAGGTACTCAGTCCTCAAATCCTGTTAGCGTCCCCTCCACGTTTCTTCGTAGTCCAGTGTTCTCCCTTCTTTCAAATCCCCATTACTACTTATCAGGCTATAGGTGTGATATTCTAATCCTCGTCACCTTTCTGAGTTCCAATTATCAACTCTACGTCCACAGGATTTTGGATCAAATATTGGAGCAAAGTTTCATGTTGTTTCTTATCAGCTTTTATATCTTTAATCTTCAAAAATTTTTGCTTTATTTCTTATGATGAGAACACTTAGCATGAGATCTACCTTAAACCTCACGGAGTACTTTTAACTACAGGTTATACATGAGATCTCTAGAACTTCTTCATTTTTGCATAACTGAAAATTATACCAGTTGATTAGCAGTCCTGCATTTCTCCCCAGCCCCTCTCCACTATCATTCCACTCCCCGGCTCTATGAGTGTGACTATTTGGGAAATCTCATGTAAATAGAATCACATTGTATTTGTTCCATAACTGGTTTGTTTCATTTAGCAAAATATCCTCAAGGTTCATCCACATTGCCTCATATTAAAGAGCCAATTTCCTTTATTGAGGCTGAATGATATTCTACTCTATATTACTTTTTCATTATCCATTCATTCATTGGTGGGCATTTATGTTGTTTCCACTTGTGACTATTGTGATCAGTGCTGCAACAAACGTGGGAATGCTAATATCTCCTCAAGATGGTGATTTCAATTCCTTTGATAATACCCAGAAGTAGGATTGCTGGATCCTAATATCCTGTGATACCCTGTGATACCGTTCTATTTTTAATTTTTTTCAGGAGGCTTCATGCTGTTTTCTGTAGTGGTTGCAACATTTTACAATCCCACCAACAATACTCAAGGATCCCGGTCTCTCTACATCTTCGCTGACCTTCCGTGTTTTTGCTTTATGTTTTTCCTAACAAGTGTGAGGTGCTATCTAATTATGGCTTTAATTAGTATTTTCCTGATAATTGGTGACATTGGCATCTTTTGATATACTCGCTGGCTATTTGTATTTTCTTTGAACAAATGTCTATTTAAGTCTTTAGCTCATTTTTTGTTAGTTTTTTATGGTGGTTTTGCTTTTGATTTATATTTGTAAGAGTTTCTTACATATTTTAGAAATTAACCCTCTGTGAGATACATGGATTGTAAATTCTTTCTCATTCCTTGAGCTGCCTTCTTGCTATCTTTTGACTTTGAACAAAACTCTTTCAACCTCAGAATTCTTTCCCTTAACTCTCTTTCCAATCTCATGTACTCCTTCTTGCCCACCAGAATATATTTCAAGTCTTTGTATAAGACATAGGAAGAGTCAAGGACAAATAGGTAGATAAATACTTTTAAAAAATTTTTTTTGATGTAAAGTGCATTTGCAGCTCTTTAAAGCTTGAATTTTCTAGAATGAATGATGGAACATGTTTCTTTGCTTCATAAAAGTACTAAAATCTTGACTATTCTAAATAGTAATCTTAGTAATAATCTAATAATCTAATAATCTTGACTATTACATTTATTTCTTAACCCTCTACTATCCTCCTTCAGTTCATTTTCTCTGAAACCAAAAATAGTGTCTCCTGTGGGGACCAACCTGCACCTCCACAATATTCTCTGTGTTGCCCCCGGGTCATCCTATTACTCTTCAATACTTCATCACTAGCTTTGTGGAAAGTCCAATGTTTCATATCTCTTTAGCCTCTGACTCCCAGCATGCATTCTTCCTTCCATCCAGACTTATCTGTTCAACCTTTGCTTAATTTATCCATCAATAAATCTCTGGATCTAGGACTTTATTTAGTCAGTCAATGACTGTTGCTCTTTGAGCTCTTGGAAGCCTGAGTGGTGGAGTAAAAGGAGACAGGTTTTATTCTCAGAATTTACAGTGCAGACAAATCTCTAGCCCCCTCTTTCTTCCCTGGCTTTCCCTGTTTATGTGAGAGTAAATAATGTTTTTCTTAATCCCACCCAATTTCCCAGCAAAGCTTTCATGTATTCCACATACCAGAAATAACAATACCAAATTTGTATTTAATATAAATTCTTACTTGAGATCATCATGTTCTCTTACTATAATACTGTGTCCTTGTGCGGTAGCAGTGGTGGTGTATGTGTGTGTCCATATCATCTGTTTTTTATTGTAATGTTCTGGAGAGCAAGGACAGCCTTTATTTAAATTGTTTCATGTGGAGTCAGGGAAACCACATCTATGGCTATTTACATGAGACTGGAAGTTCTCATAGAATTTGACATCAGGTGAACATTATTGAGATGTGTCAGTTGATTCCTTGCCCTTTCTTTAAAAAAAAAAAAAAAAAAAAAGTCGAAGGTTGACATAAACGCTACTTGCAGATGGTAGATCCAAGGGCAGAGGACTGGTAGACTGTTCTCTTTGTTGTGGTCCCTGTCTCCAAGGGAAAACTCCTGAATTTGTCTCCCCTTCTAAATCTTCATTATTTGAGATTATGTGTGAGTGAATGAAGGTTAACTCTTGGATTTATTTGCAGCTTTCCCAGATACATTTCTCTCTTCACTGTATCACCAGTTTCTCCTTACTGTCTCTCTTTCATTATCACTTAATTTTCAAGGCTTTTCCATAAAAGAAAGAAAAACTCTTTCTTATGTATAGACAAATTCCTACCTAGCCATTCCTACATCTCTTCCTCTTGCTTGAAGGTTGCCATATCTGATGGCTCGATTTCATTTTTTAATTATTTTTTTTTATTTTTACAGACTGAATTTTGATTCATTTTACACAAATAGGGTAAGTCTTTTCATTTCTATGGTTGTGCATGATGTAGATTCACACCATTCATGTAATCATACGTGCACATAGAGTAATGATGTCTGTCTCATTCCACCATTTTTCATACAGCTCAATTTCTTTACCATCTACTCACTTTTCAACCTACTGCAAGATGACTTTTGCCTCCATAGCTCTCAAAGTTTACTCATAATGATGTCTTTCTCATTAACAAATGAGTCCCTGTTTGAAAACTGGAATGGACACTTTTTATTTAGTTTCTTACATGGTTTCTATAGCAGTCCATGCCACTATGTCCTGTTCTTTCAAAACCTCTACCTTTCTACCACACACATGGTACTGCATTGTCAGGTTTTCCTCTTTGTCTCTGCTTTCTGTTCAGTTGCCCTCTCTGCTACTCTTTCTCTACCCATCTTTTGGATGTCTGCATTTTCAGGGTGTGCATCTCCATCTCTTCTTTTCATTCTGCATTCTCTTTGGTGATGCCTTTCATTCCATGGCTTCAATTACTTATCTTTATTTTAATATAGGTTTTCCTTGCTTCAGGGGCATACATCAAACTTACCATAGAAGTCTCCATTTGGAAGTTCCAGTTACCTCAAACTTCCTACTGCTTTTCCTCCTGTGTTCTTTGTCCCATTTCTCAAGGTAGAAACCTGGAAGTCATCTTTATTATCAATGACTGGACTTCATGCCTCCCACCTTAATGCAGTGCTATCAAATCCTGTCAATCAAACCTAACTTCAACCCTTCCTACTACCACTGTTACCTTACTGTATGCACTTTTGCCTCCCCTGGATTACATATGATAATCTCTTTACTACCTTACCTCCAATCTGTTTTTCACCCTGTGGCCAAAGTAAACTTCCTAAAATACCATTCCATTCATTCTTCACAGTAAGCCCAGTCAGTCATGCAAAACTATTTTATTTGTTTCCCTGAACCCCAGGTCTTTTCCTTCAGAATCTTTGCACATGCTACATTTTTCTAACTCTAAACTGTGATTCAAGACTCAGTTCTAAAGTCCCTTCCTGCAGAAAGCCTACCCAGATTCTCTCCCCAACCATGGCTAGGTAGAATAACTCTTCTACATATTTCCATAGCACCTCTGTGATAGTACTGATCCTTCTCTATAGGGGATGTTTGCTTATTTCATGACCTATGGATAAATTTAGTGTTGAGAATAGAATAAATTTTTATTTATTGTTCAATCTAAAGCCACTAAGCACAGTGTCTGTTATAGGGCATATACTCAATAAATATTCTTGAAATAATGCCTGACTAACAATGAGTAAATGAAAGACTATCACAGTGTTTCCTCAATCTTTATTTTTTCCTTATCATTCTGGCATGGAGTAAAATTAAATTTAAAGTTTTTACTTTAAACAGAAACTAAACATTAAGAAATAAGATCATGGTACATAGGATAGAACTTTGGAGGGTCACAGACCATTGTAATATCTAAGATTATCTACCAAGAACCAAGATTTTTGCCCAATGGAATAATATTGTTTTCTTTGAGATTGGATGATCTATTAGTATTGATTTTTGCTACAAGAAATTGAATATGAAGTTTACACTAGACCCCAAACACCATATGCAGTTTTGCTTTTTATGGTTTCAGCTACTCACAGTCAACCCTATTCTGAAAATATTTAATTGAAAATTTCAGAAAAAATTCATAAGTTTTTAAATTGTATGCCATTCTGACTACATGATGAAATCTAACACTGTACTACTCCTCCACACTCAGGACACAAATTATCCCTTTATCCAATGTATTCATACTATACATGCTACCTGCCTATTAGTCACTTAATAGCAACTTTATTGTCAGATAGGGTATCGTACCATGCCAATACTTGAGTTCAAGTAATCTTTACACAGTGACCTAATGCAAGTCACAATGCCTAAGTCATTCATCTGACCTCATCTCATCATACAGGCATTGCTTCATCTCCTGTCACCACAAGAAGGAGGATGAGTACACTATAGTAAGGTAGTTTGACAAAATAGATCAAAGAAATTAATATAAGACCTGAAATTTTGAAACTGCTAGAGGAAAACATAACTTAAAGACTTCATTGGTAAAGGCAACAATTTCCTGTGTAGGACCTCAATAGTTCAGGCAACAAAAGCAAAAATGGACAAAATTACACCAAATAAAAAAGTTTATGCATAGTAAAGAAAACAATCCATAGAGTAAAGAGAGAACATACAGAATGGGAAAACTCTTGGCTGGATATTCATATGACAGATGATTAATGTCCAAAATATATAAATAATTCAAAAAAATTAACAACAAAAGAAAAAGCAATCCAATTTTTAAAAATGGGTAAATGATGGGAAAAGACACTTCTCAGGAAAAGAAGTATAAATTATAATAAATATATGAAAAACTACTCAACATCTTTAGCCACCACAGAAATAAATACTTCACCGAGATTCCATCTCACTCCCGTCAGAATGGCTATTATAAAAGTAAACAAGCAAAAACAAAAAAATTCTGGTGAGGAGGTAGAGAAAAAGTAACCCTTATGCACTATTGTTGGGAATATAAATTAGTACAGACACTATGAAAAATAGAATGGAAATTTCTTTAAAAACTAAACTAGAACTCCCATGTGATCCAGCTGAGGAAATGAAGTCAGCACACAGAAAATATGGCTGCAAGCCCATGTTTATGGTGGCACTCTTCACGATGGTCGAGATATGGAATCAGCCTAGATGCCCATCGAAGGATAAAGAGGTTAAAATAGATATGACTTATGCACATACTAGAGTTGTATTCATCCATAAGGAAAAGTGAAATCTTGTCATTTTCCAGGCACATTAATATTTATAGCAGCTCAATTCACAACGTAGGAGCAAAGCTATAGAACCAACCTAGGAGCCCTTCAACAGATGAATGGATAAAGAAAATGTGGTACATAAACACAATAGAATATTGCTCAACCATAAAGAGGAATGAAATTATGGCACTTACTAGTAAATGGATGGAACTGAAAGTTATCATGCTAAGTGAAATAAGTCAATCCCTCAAAACCCAAAGGTCAAATGCTCTTTCTGATATGTGGATGCTAGAACACAATGCAGGGGTCAGGGGAATAGAAGTCATTGAATTAGACAAAGGGGAATGAAGGGAAGGGAGGGGAGATGGGAATAGGGAAGACAGTACAATGAATCGAACCTAACTTTCCTATGTTCATATATGAATACACAGCCAGTGAAACTCCACATCATGTACAACCACAATAATGGGAAGTTATACTCCTTGTATGTATATGTCAAAATACACCCTACTGTCACATATAACTAAAAAGAACAAATAAAAAAATACAAAAAATCGTATCATTTGCAGGAAAATGGATGAAAATTTAGGTTATCATGCAAGGTGTAATTAACCAGACACAGAAAGACAAGCGTCATATGTTTTCTCCAAGTGGAAACAAACAAGCAAAGAAACAAAACAAGCATGAACAATAACAAAAAAGATGGTCTAAAAATAGAAGATATACCATTAGGGAAGGGAGAGAGGAGCAGGGGGAGGAATGGGAGAGGGGAGGGCAGGAGATGGCATCAGGGAGAGTGAATATAATCAACGCACAAAACACGAATGTATGGGAATGCCACAGAGAAATCCATTCATGTGTACCATGGTTATAAGCATATAATTATAATTTTAAAAAATGGAATCCTGTGAAAAAGAAGTGGAAATAGTGCTTCAGGGCTGGATGTCAAAAATTAACACAAAAAGATGAAAATGAAGGTTTTAATAATATTAAGCTATTTATTTTTAAAAAGAATGACTATTCTTCTAAGAAAAAAGATATTTTGAAGAGGAGACAGAATATTCACATAACTTTTATTACACTGTATTGTTATAATTGTCTTATTATTAATTATTGTTTTTCCCTTACTGTGCCTAATTAACAAATTAAACTTTACCATAGATATATATGTGTAGGAAAAAATATAGTATATATAGGGTCTTGTGTATATATAGGGTCATGATTTGATGTGTCCACTGGGGATGCTGGAGCATATTCCCCAAGGGCAAAGGGGGACTACTGTATTTGTAAAATGAATATATTATAATGAATCTGCTGTTTTAAGCTTCTCAGAATTTCTTCAGGATAGGTATTATATTGCTAACAGACAAACTGAAGACTGATTTTTAAATATTTTTATGCCTCCCTTACCTGCCAGATTTATCTTCAGGCATGCCTTAGTCAGTTGGGCTGCCATATAAGAACACTAAAAGCTAAGTGGCTTAAAAAACAAACTTTATTTCTAACAGTTCTGGAGGTTGGATATCTGAAATCAAGGTGCCTGTGAAGCCATTGTCTGGTAGGGGTCCTCCTTTTGGTTTACAAATCCGCACACGGTGGAAATAGAACTTAAGTCTGTTCTTTTTACAAGGTCATCAATGTCATCATAAAGGCTTATTGACTTAATCAATAATCCTAATTCCTTCCCAAAGATTTCACCTTCAAATACTGTAACATTGAGGTTGAGACTTTCAGCATCTGAATTTTGAAGGGACACAAATATTCAGTTCACAATTAAGGGGCTTACTCTCATTTGATTCAATATGAGCCTCTTAACAAAAAGATTAGGATAAATGACTCCATCTGAAAATAGAAATGTCATTTTAGAAAGTACAATATACATTTTAATGTGTAAGAGGTTTCTCCCTAAAAATTTTTCTTCAAGGAAAAGTAATCTGACTTGCAAATTTTTTCACATATTAGGGGACACTTGCTGACTTCCTTTATATTGAACAATTTAACAGCTTAAGCCAAACCTCTGGATTCTGACCCTTTAATTTATCTTTTTTAACCACCATACAGGTGGTATGTATCTAAGAGGTAGTATCTGCTGTTTTTCACTCTTTAATAAGTGATTTGATTGGTATTTTGTTTGTATATCCCAAATTCTGAAGACCGAAGGCTAGTCAAATATGTCTGTGATTTTGCCACTACCAAGTATGTCATTTGAAATTATTTTTTCCTGGGAACATTTTTTAACAATAATTAGAGGTGAGAATTCTCAAAGTTTTTAATACTTTCATCAAACTCCTTCACTAACTGTTAAGCCAAAGAAGTAGATAATTTCAAGGCCTGATTCTCATGCATTTTATTCATTCAATGTATACTTATTGAGTGTCTACCATGTGTCATTACATGCTTTGCTTTAGGCTCTGGGGACAATATTGTGATGGAAATGTTCTCTCCATACTCTGATGGTGAAACAATGTTATAAATACAATAAACAGATATATAGAGCATATGGTGTGATGAATAAGAGTAAAACATTATGGAAAGTATGTGAAATGATGAAGAAGGGTGTTGAAAATCATCCATGTTAGCCTATTGATATATCTAAATGTAGGTAAACTTCTGTGATTTCTTGAACTTTGGTTTTAATACTGTCCCTCATAGTAGAAAACAATTTGTCTTTCCAATAGAATATTTTAGGTTGTGAACAAATGATTAATCATAATGATTATTTTTAAGCATTGAACAAAAATTTTGAAAAAATGTATATTCTTGAAACTTCTACATTCAAGTTTGCCAAGTAACTTTCATGGTAATCTTATTGAGAAAATGGAGACTGCTCTTATTCAGGGACACAGCACAAGTAACAAATAGTAAAGTTTGTTGGTACATTTAGGCAGCCTTCTAGAAAACATGGATTCCTGCCCTATTCTACCCAGCCAGAGTGAAGGAGAACACACATACATAAAAACTTTTTCTACATATGGTCAAACTGAGGGATAATTTTGAGCTGTTCTCTTGCAATAATTTTCTTTAACCCTGTGGATTTTTCTGGAAGTGTCAGGATATTATCTGATATTATCAGTTACCTTGTGAATAAGCTGATGTCTCAAGAGTGTTCATTTTGTTTTGTTAAAATGCATAATGTTTTTTATCAGATCAGCACATTCTTTGGTGAGGAACTGAGAAATCTGTTCTCAGAAATAATCATTTCAGGGATTCCACAATTGAAAAATATAGTCTTATAGTTACTAGCTGGGTTATATTTTTGGTATTACTTGTGTTTCCCACTACCTCGGACCTTCTGCAATGATCCACAATAATAATAGTTTGTGATCCCACAAAAAAACAAATCACTGTCAGTCTTTACTTATGGTCTTGTTGCAATTTTATGATATGGCTCATTCTATTGCAACAACCATAAAGGTTACAACACTACTTGGACATTTGAGGCCCACTGGTCACTTAGTGGACACTTATTGGGAATTGAATTGGTATTTTCTGCTTGAATGTGTCTAATGTGAATTCTTAGGGATACCCCTGATCTAGTACATTCCAAACACATTTCTTGCTTGTGATTTTTTTTTTCCTACCTGGTCTTTCACAAAGACCCTCTCTCCTAAAAATTTCCAGTTTTAGGGATTTTTTTTGGCATTTTCTAGTCATTTTTCTCTGTTCCCAAATAATCCTATTACTGTCATGGTACTGCACATATAGAAAGAACTTCTTAAATATTTGGTGCCTGAGTGAATGATTTATTTCCTGTAGCAATATCTAACCTTTGTTGTCAAGGACAAGGTCTTAGTATACCAGCTTAGTACACTTAGCACACCAACTTATTTCATTTGAGGTAGGGACCAAAATTCTGTCCTCTTATTCCTAAACCACTCTAAAGACTAATATATGCATTATTTAGATTTTAAATTTCAAATTCTTAAAAATACATTCCTTGGGAAGTTTTATTTTATGATTAGCTGTGCCTTTGTAGATTGCAGGCAGAGTCGTATTCTGTGCAAAGGATGAAATGCCATTCCTCTTCTCAACTTTTAAAATATATATAAAAAATGTGGACAGTTTATAATAAAGTCCTGTGAAATAAAGTGATGATTAGTTAAATGATAGGTCAATATCAGAAATAATAGAAATCAGATCCAGCAAGAAATTTAACAGCTCTAAAAACGGGAACTTTGTCATTATCAATGCCAACACCATCACACATGAATGGTGTGAATCAACATCATGTACAACCATAGAAATGAAAAGTTGTACCCCATTTGTGTACAATGAATCAAAATGCAGTCTGTAAAAATAAAAAATAAATGTTTTAAAAAATGTTGAAATGCCTATTTTCACCTGACACCTGGTAAAATCTTTATAGAAGAATATTCTACATTTGAAAAATGTATATTTCCTTTTTAGATAGGAATATGTCAAATTTTTAAAATAGTAAATCCTTGACAAATATAAAATCAAATTAAATAGTCTGTTTAGACCAGATTCAGCATTCCACAAGAAAAAGGTGATAGTAAATACAACTAAGTGGCGGTAGACTGGAGAAGCCATTAAAATATCAAGATATTTGATCTAATTCTAAAAAGTTCGAAGGTATTTTGAAACAGAACTCCTATTTTCTTTAAATCTGATGAGTTGGCATCAGAACATGATGTCCTCCCTTGGTCTTGTGGCTTTCCATCCAGGGTGGGGGTCAAGGAATTTGCCTACAATTTCAGGCTGATTCAAAACCAGAGCCAAGTCCTCCTTGTAATTATGTTTTCCTGTAATAGCTCAAAAGCTCTGCTCCATATTCAAGTTCAGACTTTATTAAGGTAAACTGGCAGAGTCCTTGCTTCTGTTAGTTCTACTGTATCAAACAGTGAGAAGCCGCAACCCTTAAGAGACCAGAATTGGTCTTTGTGGTGGAAGGAGTGTTGACCACCATGAGAGAGAAGTTTCCTACAGATTTGGATGTTTTAAAATTGGAAGTTGATACTATTCAAGAACAGATAGGAGCCTCACAAAAAAGTAGTTTATTTGAGAAAAATCAAACTTAAAGGACTACAAACAACATATCGAAACATATCAAATGAGGCATCAGGGAACCATGGTCGAGCTCAGGGGCCCCATGCAAGCCAGGTATAACACAAGAAACATCTGTGGCAACAAAGATGAGAACCAAGATGTGGGTCTAATGGAGAAACCAAATACCTCCTGCACCTCATTAGAAGAAAGACACAGGAAAATACAGAATTTGATAGCACTCTTCTGTGACACTAGTGAGAGAAACAAATCCCTTCATTTTCTAAATAAAATTTGTATTTTAAGAAAGATGAGTGTGGTTAACACAATGGCCATTTGTTCTAAAATTTGAAAAAAGAAAAGTTAAAATTAATAACAGAGTGTGTGACAGATACCATTGCCCTGTGTACATGCATGAACGCACAGATGGTGTGACTCTACTTTTCGTACAACCAGTGAAACTATAGCTGTACTCCATTTGTGTTCAATGAATCAATAAGTAAATAAAAAAAAAAAAAAAAAAAGAAGTAATGAAAAAAACAAAAAAGAAAAGTTAAAAGGCTTCAGAACGTATCCTTGCTAACAAATACTATTCCATTGTCACTGATTCCTCATTCCAGTTTCCCTTTGACTTAATGATTTTATTTAATTTATAACTGTGCTTACTGTTGAGCTTACTTATCATTCACTTTACAATAAATGAAAAGGACATTTTAAATGCTCATAGAGTAATCTCTGTATGTCCATAACTATAATTTGCTCTTTATAAAAATCATATCATAAATAGTATGCTTTAGCAAATACCTTGATCATGATGTAAAGACCTCTCATTGTATTATAAAGCCTTCATCCTATTTATCCACTCAGTTAGTGAAGGCATGCACTCCAAGTTGATAAGGCAGGTCATTACTCACAAGACTGTTTCTCACTCTTAAAAGAACAGGAAAAGAAATTGAATTGTTGTAAATGGCATGATTAGTGTTCAGAGAAACACAGTTTTTAGTGAGATCTTGAGAAAAATGAGAGGTGCTGTTTCCCAAAGCAGGATGTCTAATGATATCCTGTGACTAAAGCAAAACAATAAGTTGCATTTTCTAGATAACAATCTGCTCTGTATTTCTTTTAAATGTCTTTTATTTTTCCCAAATTTTAAAGATAGTTCTAATTATTGTGACCAATACAAAAATTGTGGGCAGAAGGGAGTATTGGATACAAATTCCCAAACCTCAACAGTTTTAAGAGTAAACTAAATGGCATTTATGCTTTTTAGTTGCTGCTTCTACACAGATAAAGTCGATAGCTGTGACTATTTAGTAACGTTAGAAGGAATTAGCAGGGGTTTGCATTCAAATCTATAAATTTCTCAACTTACATGAAGTTATCTTATTTATACATTGGTCTGGGACAATAGTGTTTTAATCTTTAAACAGTAACATTTTCACTACTGCGATAACCCACAGGGCACCTCAAATGAAGTCAAGTGGTGAGAAGCAAATTTTAAATGATGTGGAGGTTGTTAATACTTTTCAACACTTTTCCTACTGTGTAAAGTAGTCTGGTAAAACTGTGTAAAATAGTCTGAAATGAGAAAAGGGAAACTAAATGGTTGTCTTTTTCCCTTGAAATCATATGCCTACCTTGGGTAGTGTTGGTTGGAGGTTTTGTTGTTGTTACTTTTTGAACATTTTTTATTGGTGTATTATAGTTGTGCATTGCTGGGATTTTGTTGTTACATGTTTGTATATGTACACAATACAACAATATAACTTGGTCAATATCATTCCCTAGTATTTCCCATTCCCCTTCCCTCCTCCCTCCCTGGTCTCTTTCCTCTGCTCTATTGATCTTCCATTTTCGTGAGCCCACCCCACTTTTCTTTTCCCTTTTTCTCTCTAGCTTCAACAGATGAGAGAGAGCATGCAACCCTTGACCTTCTGAGTTTGTGCTGAGTTTAGTTTATTTTGTTTAAAATAATGGTCTCCAGTTCCACCCATTTTCCTACCAATGACATAATTTCTTTTTTCTTTATGGCTGAAACACACACATGCATGGCTGAATATATATGGATATAGATATGGATATAGATAGATATCACATTTTCTTTATCCATTCAACCTTTGATGAACATCTAAGATGGTTCCATGGTTTGACTACTGTGAACTGGGTTGCTATGAACATGGGTATGCATGTATCACTTTAATTCTTTAAGATAAGTACCAAGGAATGGTTTTTCTGGGTCATATGGTGGTTCTATTCCTAGGCTTTTGTGGAACCTCCTTACGATTTTCATGATACTAATTTATAATCACACCAGCAGTGCAAAAGTGTTCCTTTTTCTCCATATCCTCTCCAGCATTTATTATTGTTTTTATTGTTGATGACTGCCATTCTGACTGGAGTGAGATGAAATCTCAGTGTAGTTTTGATTTGCATTTTTCTACTTGCTAATGATGTTGAACATTTTTTTCATCTATCTGTGAGCCATTTGTATTTCTTCCTTTGAGAAATGTCTGTTTAATTCATTTGCTCATTTATTAATTGGGTTTTTTTTTGTTTACATTTTTAAAATTCTTTCTACATTCTAGATATTCATTTTCTGTCAGAACAGTAGCTAGCAAAGATTTTATTCCCCTCTGTAGGCTCTCTTCTCATCATTAATTATTTACTTTGCTGGGAGGAAGGTTTTTAACTTGATTCCATATGTTAACTCTTGGCATTATTTGCTGAGTTTTAGGGGTCCAGCTGAGAAAGTTGTTGCCTGCTCCTTTGTATTGGAGTGTTCAACCTACATTTTCTTCTAGGAGTGCACAATTTCCGAGATGTCTAATTTCTATGACATTTATTCATTTTGTGTTGACTTTCAGGCAGGGTGAGAGATAAGGATCTAGTCTCGTTCAACATGTGGATTACCAGTTTTCCCAGCACCATTTGTTTAATAGGCCATCTTTTCTCCAAAGTATGTTTTTGGTATCTTTGTCAAGGATCGGATGCTGTACTGTGTGAGTTTGTCTCTGTGTCTTCTATTCTATAGCACTGATGTAAGTAACTCTTTATACCAATAACGTGCCATTTTTGTTATATAGCTCTGTAGTATAATTTCAAGTCAGGTATTGTGATGCCTCTGGCTTTACTTCTTTGGCTTACATTTTCTTCAGCTATTCTGGTTCCTTTAATCTTCCAGATAAATTTTAGGACTGTTTTTGCTAGTTCTGTGAAAAATGCCATTGGTACTTCAATGGAGATTGCATTGAATCTCTATATTTTTGTAGTATGGTCATTTTAACATATTAATTCTGCCTATTCATGAACATGGGAGGTCTTACCATATTCTAAGGTCTTCTTCAATTTTTCTCTTCAATGTTACATAATTTTGATTATAGAAGTCTTTCATCTACTGGATTAGATTCATTCCTAGGTATTTGTAGGCTATTATGAATGGAATTGTATTACTGATTTCTTTCTCAGCAGATAAATTGTTGGTATGTAGGAGAACTATTGATTTTTGTACATTGATTATGTGACCTTCTGCTTTACTGAATTGGTTTATTAGCCCTAAAAGTTTTTGGTGGATTTTCTTGGATCTTTTAACTATAGGATCAAATCATCTGCAAACAGTGATAATTTGACTTCTTCCTTTCCTATTTTTATACCTTTTATACCTCTTGCCTAAATGCTCTGAGTAGAATTTCTTGTACTATATTAAGTAGGAGTGGCAAGAGTGGACATCTTTGTCTTCTTCCAGATTTTAAAGGGAATACTTTTCGTTTTTCTCCATTTACTAAGAGGTTGGCTTTGGGTTTTTCATATGCAGCCTTTCTGATTTTGATGTAGGTTCCCTCTATCCCTAATTTCTTCCATGTTATTATCATAAATGAGTGCTGAATTTTGCCAAAGGCCTTCTCTGTGTCCATTGAGATGACTAAGTGAATTTTGTCCATAATTCTGTTAATGTGTTGGAATTATATCTATTGATTTGTATATATAAAACCATCCTTGCATCCCTCTGGGATAAAACCAACTAGGTCATGGTGTACAATCTTCTTAATATGTTATTGAACACAATTTGCTAACATTTTATTAAGCATTTTTGCATCTAAATTCATCAGGGATCAATCTGTAGTTTTCTTATTCTGTCCTCATCTGGTTGGTGTGAGTGCAATAGTGGCTTCATAGAACATATTTGAAAGTGTCCCATCTCTTCTTTTTCATGAAATAATTTGAGGAGCATTGGAATTAGTTCTTCTTAAAAAGTTTGAAAGAAATCGGCTGAAAAGTTATCTGGTCCTGGGCTTTTCTTCGTTAGAAAGCTTTTTATTACTCCTTCTATCTCATTGCTATTTATTGATCTGTTTAGGTTTTCTGTCTTCTTGATTCAATTTTGGCAGATCATGTGTGTCTAGAAATATATTCCTTTCTTCAAGTTTTTCCAATTCAATGGAATATAAGTTTTCAAAGTAGCTCTCAATGATCCTCTGAATTTCTGTGATGTCTGTGATAATTTCTCCTTCTTCAGCTCCAATTTTATTAATTGGGTCTTCTTCCTTTTTCTTGTATTACTTTGGCTAAAGGTTTATCAATCTTGTTTATCTTTTCAAAGAACCAACTCCTTGTTTTATTGATCCTTTGTATTTTTTTATTCTCAATTTCAGTTACTTCACTCCTGACCTTAATTATTTCATTCATTCTGGTTTATTTTCATTCATTCTGTTCTTTTTCAAGGTCCTTGACATGCATCATAAATTTATTTGTTAGAGCTATTTATGATTTCTTGATGAAGGAACTCATAGCTAGAAACTTTGCTCTTAGAACTGCCTTGATAGTGCACCAGAGTTTCCAGTATGTTGTATCAGTCTTATTGTTTTATTCCAAGACTTTTTACTTTCTCCTCTAATTTCTTCTGTCACCCATTCCTCTTCAAAAGTATATTCTTCAAACTCCTTTTGTTTACATGCTTTCTGTAGGGTATTTTTGTGTTATTTTGTAGTTTCATATCATTACGATCAGATATGTAAGGAATTATTTCATTTTTTTGTAATTGCTGAGAGTTACTTTATGGCTTAATCTATGGTCTATTTTGGAAAAGATTCCATGAACTGTTGAGAATAAAGTGTATCTAGCTAGTGTTGAATGGTATTCTATAGATGTTTATTAGGGACTTTAGATTTATAATATTTTCCAGGTCCAAAGAGTCTTCACTGAATTCATGTCTGGATGGCATATCTATTGGTGAGAAAAATGTGTTGAACTCTCCAGTATTATTGCACTGGGGTCTACCTAAGGTTTCAACTTGAGTACTGTAACTTTTCTGTAATTAATTGCACCCCTGTTTGAGACATAAATATTTACTATTGTTATTTTTTGTTGGATTTTCCCTTTATGTATATCAAGTGACCTTCTTTGCCTCTTCTGATTAACTTCCGTTTGAAGTCTACTTTGCTAAATATGAAATTGACTATTCCCGCTTGTTTTCACATAGTGTATCAATTTCCATTATTTCACTTTCAAATTGTGGTTATCTTTGCCTGTAAAGTAAGTCTCTTACAAAAATCATATAGTTGGTTCTTATTTTTTAATCCATTGTGTCAGCCTATGTCTTTTAATTGAATAGTTGAGACCATTTACATTCAATGTTATTATAGAGAAAGGTCTATTAATTCTTACCATCTTGATTTATTTCTCATATTTAATTTGGTCTTTTTTTCTCCTTTGCATTGGTACTCTTCAGGTGAAATTTTTTCATTTGTGAGTTTTTTTTTTTCTTCTTCTGTGTGGAATATTTCTTTAAGTAAGTTCTATAGTTCCATCTTAGTAGTGAAGAATTCTTTTATTTTCTGCTTGTCTTGGAAGATTTTTATTTCTCCCTCAATTTTGAACAACAGCTTTATTAGATAGAACAGGTTTGGTTGACTGTCATTTTCTTTCCAGACTTGGAACACAACATTCTAAGCCCTCCTGCATTCTAGAGTTCATGCTGGAAAATCCTAAGTAATTCTGATTGGTTTGTCTCTAAATGTGACCTGATGCTTTTCTCTTGAGGATTTTAAAATTCTATCCTTGTTCTGCATGCAGGGCATGTTAATTATAATGTGTCTTGATGAGGTTCGTTTTTTTTATCTTGTCTATTTAATGTTACATTTAATGCTTTGCAAATGTGGATGTCTATGCCATTCTAAAGGTTTAGAATTTTTTTTTACAAGAACAATCCATTTTATTACATTTATATTTTTAAAACATATTTACTTTTGAAATAATTATAAACTCTCAGTAAGTTGCAAAGAGTACAAAAGGTCTCTTGTACTTTACCCCCAGATTCACCTAATGAACAATACTGTATAATTTATCAAACAGGAAATCAATATTGTTGTATTACTACTGACAATACAGACATTTTTCAATTTTCATCATTTTGTAAAACTGCATTTATGGGAATGTGTGCATATTTCTATATAATTTTTTCATATGTAAAGATTAGCATAACCGTCACCACAATCAACATATAGGAACTGTTCCGCTGCCACAAAAGAACTCCTGCATACTACCTCCTAAAATTTGCCCACACATCTCACACAACTCCGGTCCCTGTCCCTTGACAATCACTAATCTCTCCTTCCTTTCTAGTTTTATCATTTTAAGGATGCTATATCAATGGAATTATACATATGTAATCTTTGAGACATTCTTCACTAAGCACAATGCCTCTGGTCCAATCAAGTTGAACATATCATCAGTTCATTCTTTTTATTTCTATGTAGTATTCTGGTTTTTTAAATATTTTCATACCATTTTATTGTAATTACATGTTTAGTTAATCCTCTAGTGTAGATATTTAGGTTGTTTTATAATTATAAACAATGCAGAGTATACATTTTGCTCCCTGCTCTCATCATTACTTTTTTTAAAAATTTATTTATTTTGATCCATTGTACACAAATGGAGTACAGCTGTTGTTTCTCTGTACACGAAGTAGAGTCACACCATCTGTGCATTCATACATGTACACAGGGCAATGATGTCTGTCTCATTCTGTTATTATTCTTAACCCTGACCCTGACCCCACTCCTCCCTTCCCTCTGTGCAATCCATCCTTCCTCCATTCTTGCCTCTCTTCAACCTCAAATTATGCATCCTTATCCACTTATCAGAGAGATCATTCACCTTTGGTTTTTGGGGATTGGCTAATCTCACTTAGCATGACCACCTCCAACTTCATCCATTTACCTGCAAATGCCATAATTTTATTCTTTTTTATGGCTGAGTAATATTTCATTGTGTATATATACCATAGTTTCTTTATCCATTCATCCATTGAAGGGCATCTAGGTTGGTTCCACAATCTAGCTATTGTGAATTGAGCAACTATGAACATTGATGTGGCTGCATCACTGTAGTATGCTGATTTTAAGTCCTTTAGATATTAGGCCAAGGAGTGGGATAGCTGGGTCAAAGAAGAGTTTATCCATTCAATTAGCCTGCATCTCAAGACCCTCCTCAATTCCACTGATACTTAAATTTGGTCTCTTAATGTCCCAGAGTTCTTATATATTCTGATCGTAGTTACTTATTTTATTTTCTTTAATACTCTCTGAATGTTCAAGGTTGGCCATTTTGTCTTCCAGCTCTGAGATTCTGTCTTTACCATGGTCTACTATATTAGAAAGACTTTCAACTGAACACATTTCCAAGATTCCTTTTTTGGTTCTTTTTCAATATTCCTATCTCCTTATTGAATTTCTCATTTTTATCTTGTACTGACTTCCATATTTGTTCAGTTTTTGGGGGGTGGAGGATCTCTTGAAATTAATTGATTGCTTTATATCATTCTTTGGAATTCTTTTTCTGGTATTTCATTCACTTTAATACCTTTGGAGTCAATTGCAGTTAAATTATGAACTTTAAGAGTCATCATGTTGCCTTGTTTTTTCATATTTCTTGTATTCCTGTGTTGGGTTTTATGCATTTGTAGGGATGATTTCTCTTCTGTGCCTATGTGTGGGTTTTTTTAGGGCACAGTCTTTCCTTTCCAAAGTGTCCTAGAGTGATGCAGATTGACACCCCCCTCTTAGGTGTGCTATCCAGAACCTTTGTGTTAATTTGTTTTTCTTTTCTGTAGGAGTGGATGCTCATGATTGGGACCTGAGGATCCAACCCTGGTCATTCCTATTTGGGTCTGGTCATTAGTTTGGCTTTTTATCTCTCCTGTTCTATGTTAAAGTATAACTGAAGTTTAAGTGGCTTTAATTTGTGTGTGGAGCAAGTTGTTCTATATATTGACGGTTTAGTTCAGCAGAAGAGTCTCTATCCTATGAACTTGTAGTGTCCCTGTAGGTTCCCAGCACCTCATAGTAAGGGAAGAAAAAACAATAGTAACAACTGATGCAAACAGTACACAACATTGAAAGAAGTATTGGGTTCCTGCTATGACATCTTCAACACCATTTAACATATAAACAGAAATGATGGGGTCAGCAATAACAAACAGCAACAATAAAGAACGGTGAACTAGATCTAGCATTAAACAAACAGAAAGTGTCAACTATGTCATTCCCAGCAGTAATAATTGCAATAACATAATCAAGGGGGCAGGGATTATTTTAACCAATCAGTTCTAAAAGATGGTAAAAATACAGTTCAATAAAAGGAAAGAAAATGTGAGAGGAAGGTAAAGAGTTTACAATGTTCAAAATATGAACAAAAAATGAAAAAGAAATGTAGCAGGTGATGGTTATAAAGAGGAGAAAAATAGGGGGAAGGTAAATGGAGAGAGAAAGAGAGAATAAGAGAATTTGTCCATTAATAGAAGAAGAAAGGAGAAAAGAAACAAAATAGACAAATAAACAAAACAAAACAAAAATAAATAAACAACCAAAACCCCTATCCCTCACAGGATTAGGAAAGACAAGGCAAGGAATTACATTAAGAAAATGCTAAAAATGAGAACATTATAAACAAATAAATATGTCCCTAAATCAATCAGCACAACAAGAATACCAAGAAACAAACAAACAAAAAGAAAAATGGAAAAAAAGATTCTTAATGAAAAATGAAAGAATCATCTCCACTAAGGTGATCAAAATAGTTGAAAAGAATGAATGGTTACTGTCTATGCCCAAGTGTCCTTTCCATTTCTTCTTGGGCTATATACTGAAAGAGAGAGAAGGCAAGAGTTGCTTACCAAGCTGCCAGAGTGGCCTAAGAAGCTAGTCAGAATAGCTCTCAGCTTCCCTTCTCACCAGTATAAGGTAGGATGGAATGGGAAGATCAATGCATTCTGAGTGGGGGCTGCGGGCAGACTTCCATGAGGGAGTTCTGGAGGCTGGATCATAGGTCTAGTCAGGACTTAAAGGCTTTTTATTTATTTTTATTTTTTTGGCCTTTGCTATGGAGAAATTAGAGATCAGCACACCGTAGGACCAGGTACATATCACTCTTTGCTGGGTGTCCAGATCTCAGAAGACTCCCAAGAATTCTCCTTGTAGGACAGTACTGCCATAACACAGCCTTCCCAGGCTTAGTCTCTGAGTGTATTCGTACCCATTTGTTCAGATTCCTGACCTGCTTCAGCTGGTCATGTGAGCTGCCAGACTCAAAGGAAAAGTGAGTTGGGCTCCCCTTCATTTTTCTGGCTTAATTCCCACCCCACCAGGGTGCAATCCGCTCCATGCCTGCTTCACTCACGTTCTGCTAGGTACACCCTAGGCCACACGGTACATGCTTGTCAGGACAGTATGGCCATATCACTATGATCTCCCAGTTCCCACAGCACCATCTGCAGTGTGTCTGCCTCAAGGTGGTTCCTGCCTCAGCTCTCCACTGCCAGGTGAGAAACAGAGAACTTTTAAGACACCAGTTGGCAGTGCAGCCTCTGGTTCAGCTAAGTTGAGATTGCTTTTCTGTTCTATAGATTTTTCCATGCCAAGTCTATCCATTGCTCCTTTCTCTGTTTGTGTTATCAATCCCTCTGCAGTAAACCAGTTTTGCTACTGCTGCCACTGTTGCAATGGGCTTCACTCCAATATATTCTTTCTTCTTTGTTCAATGCACTCAAATGTCTATGTCTCTAAGACACTCTGACTGCCCAGTGTTGAATTTTCATCCACCTCACTGAGAAGCAGTACTCCCACTGCCAGAATCCTGAGCCACAGAGCAACTAGGAATGCAGACTTCTTCTTGTCCATCATCTCAAATCATCTGGTCAGAGCTTTTATCCATTCACCAGAAAAAAACCACATTTCTTCTCTAGCCATATAACACAAGCAAGCTAGAGACTCACTTTGGTACTTAATGGCTGCAAAGACATTGTTGGAAGTACTTAATTTCAGTTTTTCAGAAGGTTCAAATTGATAATTCTATGAGTCAGTAGTAACAAAAAACATATTTTCTCTTTGATGGTGCTGGCAATAGACAATCCAAAGTTT
Organism: Glaucomys volans; assembly: GCA_020662805.1. Taxonomy (NCBI): domain Eukaryota; kingdom Metazoa; phylum Chordata; class Mammalia; order Rodentia; family Sciuridae; genus Glaucomys; species Glaucomys volans. The sequence continues at coordinate 287,999 of JAJEJO010000226.1, forward strand.
CTTTCAAATTTACTCATCCATTCATCCATTGTTTTCAGCATCTCCAGGTATAGTGCCAAATGAATGATGGGGGTATAAAAATAATTAAAAGAAAAATTTTGTCCATAACTTCTTTGTGATGTGGCTCACTAGCGACACTTTAACAGCTGTCTTCTATGATGTCTAAATGAACCATCCAACAATGCTTTTGACAACATTTCTTCCCTTGACATTTTCTCCTTCAACCTCAATTACCCATAGATAATTGACTGATAACAATATTTAACTTTTATTAGTTGACTACCTTAATTAGAATTACAGTATAAAGAAAATGGACAAGGATGAGTGAAATGTATTCAGGAGGCTGTATGACCAAAGGGACCTCAGAATTCACTGAGAACTCCACACCACAACATTCTCATATCAGATCTGAGCATGGAAGCCATCTGGGAAAAAAATAGATATCAGCTGGAGCTGTCCAGGCAAAGGCATACTTAGAACTAGATACACTTGGGTCAAGTCCTAATTCAATGGCCAAAAGCAAATTAATTGGAACTTTTGAGCCTCAGAGCCTCAGTCTTATCATCTACAAAACAATTCCCACATTATAGATATAAAAATTAAATGATATGTAATAGTTAATGCCAAATTAAAATCTATCAAATGTAGCCATAGATTTCATAATATATATGTAAATGTGTATGTGCAGTGTGTGTGTGTGTGTGTGTGTTCATACACATATAAATTAGACTTTGTTGAGTGTGTAATTTGAGCATTTTACTTTATGGTTTGGATATAAGGTATCGTCCAAAAGTTCATGTGCGGGACAATACAAGAATGTTCAGAAGTTACATTATGCAATTATGAGAAGTGTAACCTACTCAGTTAATCAGTTCACATGAGTGGATCAATTGGGTGGTAATCATACGAAGATAGGGTGTGGTTGAAGGAAGCTGGTCACTGGGGGTGTGCCTTTGGGGTTTATATTTTTCTCCCTGGCACCTTGAGCCTGCTCGCTCTCTCACTCACTCTCTCATTCTCACCCTCTCCCTCTCTTCTTCCTGGCTATTATGAATTGAGCAGCTTTCCTCCACCATGCTCTTCTGCCATAATAGTCTACCTCATCTTAGGCCAAGAGTTATGGAATCAGTCAATCATGGGCTGATTCTCTGAAACAATGAGCCAAAATGAACTTTTCCTCCTTTAAGTTTTTCTGGTCTGTTTGTTTTGTTTTGTTTTGTTTTCTGGTCACAACAAAGAAAAGCTGACTAACACAGGATTCTAGTTCATTTTCTGTAATTACTGGGATGATTTAAATTTAAAAAAAAAAAAAAACATTTTTTAAGTAGGAAGTTCTGTGGTTGGGTCCACAAAAGGAAAATCAATGCAGAATACTAAACTGTGATAAATAAGCCCCTAATGTTAGTGGCTTAATAAATAAAATTCCAATCTCAGTTTTTCTCCCTGGTAGTAGGATTGGGAGCTGTGCTCTCTACCATTCTATAGTCCAGGCGGACAGACTACTTATAGTCAGAAGAATGGAACTCTGACACCTTCAACATATGATTTCTGTGTCACACCAGCCTTAAGCATTCAAACTATCAAATGGGAAAACAGGAAAGGATCATGCTAGGGGAGATTTTGTTCGAGGAGGGCTAGAATGATCCATCAGCTATGACTTTTAGCAATACCAAATGGTAAAGGAGGCTGGGAAATGTGCCATTGTAAGCATAGGAAGAAGAGTAAATAGCTTTGACAATCCACTGGTAATATCTAGCATACAGCAAGCATTCAACAAATGTTCATTTCCTTCTCCTTTTCTTAATAATTACTTATGTGTGAGGATTCCCAAATCTTTTGTTCTCAAGAACTTTCTTCTACCTTCCACATATATCCCATTAGGCTAGCCTCTGAATTGCCCCCTCATCACATGTGAATTCCCAGGATACCCTGTGAAAAAGCATACATCATAGTTTGGATGTGATACAGGAAAGTATAAACCTTTTTAAAACCCAGATTAAGAGAAACTACTCAGTTTAACTCTGTGTTTCATGACAACCGAACTAAAGAAGTCTGCAATAGATTCCTTGAATAGATAAGACATCCCATGTGAAATCTAAAAATTTAAAGCTATAAAATAATTGTAAGACAGTTCAACAAACTGATTTTTCCATTATATTTATTTCAATGCATTTTTTTTTAAATTGAAATAGTACATTCTTTCAGAAAAAAACTATTTTGGTGTCTTTACTTTGCTCATGCTGTTAAATATACCCTTAGCATAACTGTTGGGTAAATCCAGCATTGATTATACCTCTTTGAGGGACAACAGCAACTTTAGCAATGACAAGTCAACCATTCTGTAAGGGTAGACAAACTTCAATCTAACTCTTAGAGGAATTTGTCTTTTAGCTTTATATCAAATATATTTAAAATAGTAACAGTTCATATCCTTGCTGGTATTTAACATAAAAATGAAGAGATTTTGACTATCTTTTAATGTCCATGTGTGAAAACCAAAGGAAAAATACTCCAGGAAGTCCTCTTCTCTGCTGGTGACATATTCCTAAATGTTCCAGTCCAGAAGGGACATAGTAGTAACAACCTCTGAGCCAATTTTCATCAGGTAAACTCTTACATACCCATGATGCAAAATCTAAACAGGTATATTTGTCAAATGTGCTCATGTATCTAGTTAGCTAATCTCAAAAATTCAATTTAAATGATCTGGAGTTTTATTTTACATCCAACTGGACCCACTATGATTCTGTCCACCCAGAGTTTTTTTTCACATTGAAGATTGGCATTTGGTCAGTGATCATCTCTTTCACATTTTATGAACTTCTTAAAAGTAGTTCTTTCATCGATACAAATCTAAGGCTCCTGTTGAGTGAAACCTTGACCCAGTCTAAGTGAGTAAATCACACCTCCTGACCAGAGAAGTCAGATTCCAGGTCTTTTACGGGAAGCCATCATTGTTTGCATCATCTTTTGTATCATGTTCATCTTTTGAAAACAGTCTCTCATCAAACTTATTAGTAACTATTACATTCTACAACAAATACATTAACTACCATTAGGTTGATCCACTACATTCAGGTATGAGTTAGGTGCTGTCATGTAGTTCTAGGTTATGTAGCTCTACATAAATGCCCTGCTGAAACCATAAATAACCAGGAGAAAATCTTTAAAAGATAATTATTCATTTGTAGACAGTGCTAGGTTTATCCATATTTCAAATCCCATCCCAGGAATCCATTGTTTCTACAAAATTGGTATACAACTGAAACTGGATATTATGTCCTCAATATAATATTTTTTAAGTAACTTGATTTCTTTGGACTGTACAGATAATACTTGTTAATTTTAGAAGGAAGAATGGTAACAACAGAGAAGTGCAAGGAAGAAAGTTAAAATTATTCTTAAATGTACTATCCCACGAACCTATGTTAAGACTTTGGTCCATGCCTCTCTTTAGTCTTATAGTTAATAAATAGATACCCTCTGAACCTTTTTGCATTTTGTTTCTCTTCTGCCCTGTCTCTCAATATAATCACAAAATGTGTTGTAATATCTCTAATACTTCTCTACTCTATTAAAAATTATTTTTAATAGTTTTTTATTTTAAAGTCTATCTTGTGTTACTGCGTAATGTACTTCTGAATCTACCTATCATAATGCTTTATTCCTATTGTTGAATGTTTAATTTTTTAAAAATTTCATTGTTACTTCCAAAAATGAAATTACTGCATCAAAAGTTGTTAACATTTTTAAGCTTGCAAGTTTTATTAACAAGCTACTTTTCAAACACTTGAACCCTTAGTAGCACCATTGAAGTTTCTTCCCTGATGAAAGGCTTATTTTAAGTTCCTCCACTTCTTAAGAATAATTATGTATGTTATGATTTAGATATGAGGTGTCTCCCAGAGCTCAAGTGTGAGACAATGCAAAGAAGTTTAGAGGTGAAAAGACTGGATTAGGAGAGTCTTAACCCAATCAGTGCATTAATTCAACGGAATGAATTAACTGGGTGGTAACTGAAGGCAGGTAGGGTGGAACTGGAGGAGGTAGATCATAGGAAGTATGCCTTTGGGGTATATATTTTGTCAATGATGAGCAAGAAACAGCTCTTTGTTCCTTGATTATCATGCTCTGATCTGCTTTCCTCCCTCAAACCCTTCTGTCTTGATGTTCTGTCTCACCTCAGGCCCAGAGTAATAGAGTTGACTGTCTATGAGCTGAGACCTGTGAAACCATGAGCACCAAATAAACTTTTCCTCCTCTGAAATTGTTTTTATCAAGTCTTTGGGTTACAGCAATGAAAAGGCTGACTAAAACAGTGCAATAAATAGCATTATTTATACAAGCCCCCAAATTCTCTGTTAAAAAGCCTACACAAATACATGAATGAATAGAGAATAGTTTCTCATCAAACTTATTGCTATTTTTACCAGAAATCATTGTATTATATTTATTTTAACATTGTAAAAGAAGAAAAAAGCACAGGTAAGTATAAAAATAGAATAAATATTTTATTTTTAATTTTCCATATATCAGTTCAAACTCTTAGTCAAGTGAAATGAGAAAAACTGACACCTTAAAACTTAGTGAGGACTTTGTCCAAAATTCCACTGGGCCTCTTGGTTTTCCTATAACACTTCAAAGTTTAGAGGGAAAAAAAATCACAGAAAAAGGAGATTCTAGTTCAAGATGGTGGCCTGGTGACATTTATCTCTCATGGTGGACTGAACACATTTGACTTCCTTATTTCTTTCCAAAGATTCTTTGAAAAGTAAGCAATTTAGAGAGAGAGAGAGAGAGAGAGAGAGAGAGAGAGAGAGAGAATAAGTAATAACAGTGCTATGAAAAAGGTGTCATCAGTGGATCAGAAAGTCTAAGGATCTCCTAGAGGATTGAAGTCAGGGAGTATTGATTTGAATAGAAAGCAGAAAGGAAGAGAAGAGTTAACATTTGTTCTGAAGGAAATCTTGAGGAAGTTCTGAGCTCCAAATAAAGAAAAGTACAGAGCAGGGCCATGGTGCATAAATACTACATTTTTTTTTTCCATTCACCTGTTGAAGGGCACCCGGGTTGGTTCCATAGCCTAGCTACTGTGAATTGAGATGCTATAAACATTGGTGTGACTGTGTCACTGTAGTGTGCTGATTTGAAGTCCTTTGGTTATAAACCAAGGAGTGGGATAGCTGGGTCAAATGATGGTTCCATTCCAAATTTTCTGAGGAATCTTCACTCTGCTTTCCATAATAGTTGCACCAATTTGCAGTCCCACCAGCAATGTATGAGGGTACCTTTTTCCCCACATCCTCGCCAACACTTATTATTGCTTGTATTCTTGATAATTGCCATTCTGACTGAAGTGAGATGAAATCTTAGATTAACTTTGATTTGCATTTCTCTAATTTCTAAAGATGTTGAACATATTTTCATGTTTGTTGATCAATTGTATTTCTTCTGTGAAGTGTCTGTTCAATTTCTTCACCCATGAAATGGTTAAAAAATTTTACATGTGTGTAAATGAAGTCTTGAAAGGAGAGAGAATAAAACAGAAACAATATTTGAAAATGGCTGACAAAAGACATAAAACCAAAGATTCAAGAAATCTACAGAAATGAAATATGTCAAAGAGGCAACCATCTGCACTACCAATTTTGTTCCAGTACTTTTAAAATAGCCAGGAAATGGGACAGGTGCTATGGTGCATGCAAGTAATCCCAACTACTTGTGATGCTGAGGCAGGCAGTAAATATTTACTTGCGAGAGCATGTGTGGAACTGGGGAGTATTACCTTACATAAAAACATCCAGGTCCAGAAAGACAAGTACCACAAAATCTTACTTATATGTGGAATCTAAAAATATTGATCTCATAGAAGTTGAAAATGGAATAGTGGTTACCTGAGTCCGAGGAGAGTCAAGGAGGAGGAGAGAGAAGGAGAGCTTGGTCAAGGGGCACTAAGATAAAGTTAGGAGAAAGAAGTTCTGGTGTTCTATTGCACAATAGAATGCAGGATGACTATGGCTATCCATTACTTACTCTATAATTGAAAAAGTTGGAAGAAAGAATTTCTAATGTTTTTACCACAAAGAATTAATAACTGAAGAAAAGATACTTTTACCTTTATTTGAACAAAATTATGCAATGTATACATGTACCAAAAGTTATAGCATAATATGTATAATATGTATGATTTTATGTGTTAATTTAAAAAAAGAAATCTACAAATCCCCAAGTTTCAGTTAATAAAAAGAAAATTGTATCAGGAGCATCACGGTAAAACCATGAAAATTAAACATAAGATACAATCATAAAAGTCAGTCAGTGTACCCACCATAGGAATGAAGTAATCCAGACTTTGGGATGGATTGGGGTACCAGAAGATCCCAGAAAGGACTACCTCTCAAATTAACAAGTGAATTACAACTCCAACAGAGAACACAGCCTCTGTTCCATGGTCTTTCTTTTTTGGGGATTGGTTTATTTCACTTAACATGATATTCTCCAACACCATCCATTTACCTGCAAATATCATAATTTTATTCTTCTTTATGGCTGAATAATATTTCATTGTGTTATATATATATATAAAACCACAGTTTCTTTATCCATTCATCTATTGAAGGGCATCTAGGTTGGTTCCACAGTCTAGCTATTGTGAATTGAGCTGCTATAAACATTGATTTGGCTGTGTCACTGTAGTATACTGATTTTAAGTCCTTTGGGTATAGGCCAAGGAGTGGGACAGCTGGGTCAAATGGTGGTTCCATTCTAAGTTTTCTAAGTAATCTCCATACTGCTTTCCAGAGTGGCTGCAACCAATTTGCAAACCCCCAGCAATGTCTGAGTGTTCTTTTTTCCCCATATTCTCACCAACACCTATTGTTGCTTGTATTCTTGATAATAGACATTCTAATTGGGGTGAGATTAAGTCTTAGGGTAGTTTTAATTTGCATTGCTCTTATTACTAGAGATGTTGAACATTTTTTAACATATATGTTGATTGCTTGTAGGCCCTCTTCTGTGAGGTGTCTGCTCACATTCTTAGCCCATTTATTGATTGGGTTGTTTGTATTCTTGGTGTAAAGTTTTTTGAGTTCTTTATAGATTCTGGAGATTAGTGCTCTATCTGAAGTGTGGATGGCAAAAATTTTCTCTCACTCTGTAGGCTCTCTCTTCACATTGTTGATTGTTTCCTTTGCTGAGAAAAAGCTTTTTAGTTTGAATCTATCCCAGTTGTTGATTTCTGCTTTTATTTCTTGTGCTTTGGAAATCATGTTAAGGAAGTCTGGTCCTAAGCAGACATGATGGAAGATTTCGAACTATTTTTTCTTCTATTAGGTGCAGGGTCTCTGGTCTAATTTCTAGGTCCTTGATCCATTTTGAGTTGAGTTTTGTACAGGGTGAGAGATAGGGGTTCAGTTTCATTTTGCTGCATATGGATTTCCTGTTTTCCCAGCACCATTTGTTGAAGAGACTATCTTTTCTCCATTGTATATTTTTGGCTCCTTTGTCAAGTATGAGATACCTGTATTTATGTGGGTTTGTCTCTGTGTCCTCTGTTCTGTACCATTGATCTACCTGTCTATTTTGGTACCAATACCATGCTGTTTTTGTTACTATTGCTCTGTAGTATAGTTGAAGGTCTGGTAATGTGAAACCCCCTGCTTCGCTCTTCTTGCTAAGGATTGCTTTAGCAATTCTGGGTCTCTTATTCCTCCAAATGAATTTCATGATTGCTTGCTCTAATTCTATGAGGTCCGGCATTGGGATTTTAATTGGAATTGCATTGAATTTGTATAGAGCTTTTGGTAGTATGGCCATTTTGACAATATTAATTCTGTCTATCCAAGATCATGGGAGATCTTTCCATCTTCTAAGGTTTTCTTTAATTTCTTTCTTTAGTGTTCTGTAGTTCTCATTGTAGAGGTCTTTCACCTCTTTTGTTAGATTGATTCCCAAGTTTGTTTTGTTTTTTGTTTTTTTTTTTTAGGTTATTGTGAATGGGGTACTTTTCCTAATTTCTCTTTCAGAGAATTCATCACTTATGAATAAGATGCATTAGATTTATAAGTGTTGATTTTATATCCTGCTATATTACTGAATTCATTTATGAGTTATAGAAGATGAAATGAGATTTTTACATATGTCTATGAAAATATTTTTGCACTGATAGGACTTTCCAAACACGAATATCAGTCCACGAACATGTGATTTTAATTGAACATGTGCATCACTAAGAAGGCAATTATAGAATTCAATTACACTCTTTTCCAGTTATTTGCTTTGGGGAAAGCTATTACATTGAAGATTAATCATTTCTATTGGGGTTGGTTGAAAACTCCTCAATTACATTAAGTAAATTGCTTTTGCATGTTAAAAAATTTTTGAAATATGAAATTTCCCTTTATACTTTCATTGAGGTTTGAACAACACTGCTGGAACTGTGCTGCTTGGAAAATATATCTGCTGCAAATTTGTGTGAGAAAGGAGGTCTTGCTCCTTGTTTTAACTTTCAAAAACATTGGAAAGGTATAAAGTATTCCAAGTGGAACCCAGAGAAATAACTTGGTTGCCCCAAGAAATTTACATTTTCCTTTATTTAGCGGAACAATTCTTACTGACAGCATCTAGTTGGAATCTTGTATTATCTGTATCAAAATATAATAACAGAATCAATTTAAATTAACTTTGTTATTTAGTTATTTTTATCTACCACACAATTTACCAAATAACTCCTTAAAACATTTCCTACATGTTAATTTTAATAGTTAATTTTCATAGTTCTACATTTCTTTGGAGTATATCACCTGTTCTTGTGTCTTTTTGATTCCTTTTTAGTCTTCACTGACTTCTGGTTCGGAAATTTTCATTGAAGCTTTTGACTGCCAAAATGCACTAGAGATTGCCAGTCTTGTCATTCAAAATATTTCATTACTAAATTTCATTATATTATTGAATTATGCCAAAAAAGAAAATGTAGAAATTTTTGGCATAATTATTCATACATCTTATTAGAATAAAAATCCATTTTAACTTCTCAGTTTCCACATTTTTAAAATGGGAATAGTGATTCCTATTTTAAGGTCTTAATAAGAAATAGGAAAGTACATGTAGAGTGGATATATATAAAATCCATTTTGACTATTGAAGACCTTAAATATATTTCACTTCTGAGATCTTAAGTTTCTTAAATGTAATATGAAATATTATTTTTATAATTTTTGCACACATGTGTTCCTTTTATCTTGGAACATCTCAAGAATTTGTTGTTCCTGTGTCCATTTATTTTCATACTGCCCTAGGGAAACAGAACTGTACAGTTTTCTAAAACATAAATATGAGAATTTAAAGTATCTTTTAAGTATATGTGGGTATGTATATGTGTGTATACATATAAATATAACCTGTCATGTATATATTTAAAACATTTTCTCCTCCACTGCTTTATTATATCTATAAATATGTTGCTTTTTCACTAATTAAACATTTTTGTGAGAAAATTAGGGAGAACCATGAAAACATTATCAACCACCATTCCTTGAGACATATCATTCACAGACCATAGAAAAAGAACAAAACAGTTTGTGGAACACAGCAGCCTGAAACCAACCATTAGCAACCAACCATTAGCAGTGCCTTTCAAACCCAAAGGGTCACTCTGGAGGGGCCAGGGACACTGGGATCACTACAATCTGATGTTTCCAAGCATTTCAAGAGGAACACCCTGTGGAGCAATATTTTCTTTGGGGACGTCTTGCTAACTCATGAACCACGAAGTTTTGTACTTAAAAAGTGGTTGAAAATTTAAGCAGAAACCTGTAAATGAGTAGTTGACTGTCCTAAAACCATATATTTACCCAAACGAAGGTGTGGCCTCATATGTTTCTCTTCAGATTGCCAACATTTTTAAGAGTGAAGGGTTGGACCACTTTTAGGCATTCCTTGCAAGTGGGTTGAGGCTTCTTTCCTCTTATTTTCTTCCCCCAAATATTATTTTCATAGCTCGGTGAAATAGAAGTCACCTTTTATATTTGCCACCCTTGAATGTGAAGACTGTGGTGGTTGTTTTAATAACTCAGGAACATTCACATGTGTCCACCTTGAAGCAATTCTAAAGAGCAACCACAGTTCCAGAAATAAGCAAGGCAAACAAAAATGAAATAAATTAATATGATGTCTTTTAGATTGCAGGTAGTAAGGTTACTGGTAAAACAATGTTTGAATCTACAAATATATTTCCCCCATCTTTAAAATGCAAATATAATTAGACATTTCTGCTTCTTTTATTTTGGTACCCTCTGAATGTCAATGTGAGGTCAGAAGAGGAGATTGCAAGACGATTCTGAAGAGTTGGAGGACCACTCCTGTGTGCCACAGTTCTGACCCCAGGAGTGGCTTATTCTGTTGGCTCCATCTTGGTTTTCGGTAAAGAAGAAACACCACAGTGTTTCTCTCATTTAGGCCTCCCCATCTATTGCTTATTTTATGAGGGCCCCCAAAAGTCCAGATCTTGTTGCTATTATCATCTTTCTGAAGACTAATACAGAATGAATCATTCATTTTTTTAATTCATTCAATAATATGTATCAGTCATTTACTATGAATATGGTCACAGAGTTCTGGGCCCCAAGATATAAAAGATACTACCTGAAACTTGAAATCCAGTAAGTAAGTCCATATTTAACATACTCACAGTTAAAAAGTTACTACCTCATGATGCAAATGCATGAGTTAGTGGAGAACATGGTGGCCAATGGAAACCATGTTGTCCAGCAGGGTGACCTTAGGCATGGCTAGTCTGGCAGGTGTGGAAACCAAACTATCTGAAAGGGGAGTCTGGTCATATTTTGTTGATAAATCATTGGTTTTCAAAAAAAAATCCTCTTAACCTACCTAAAGAAAAGGAAACTTGATGAGAGAAATACAATGAAACCGGAATGTTAGAGGCAGCCTCTGTCTCTCTTCCCATGTGATGTTGCTGATCTTGTTTGTTGTGCTCTCTTCTAACAAAGTATCTTCCTCCATAAGACTTTTGATTTCTGCTCTTCCTTACATTCATCTTGGATACACCTTTTTTGTGCTTGTTTGCCAAAATCCTAACTTCAATCTAACACTGGAAATGTGCCCAAAATAGACTCATGAATTCTAATGGCACCAATATATGATGTTGTATTTCCCTTTCCAGAAGCAACCAGATACCTGAATGTAGGAATGGAAAAGCCAGAGAGTAAAATTGGATGTAGAATTAAAAGGGTATAGAGTTATGGTGAAAGCAAATGGAAGCAAGGTAATGACAAGTATAAAAAGAAAGGATTCAAACTATTGGAATCAGTGGTAGAGCACTTGCCTAGCATGTGTGAGGCACTGGGTTTGATCCTCAGCACCATATACAAATAAATAAAGGTTCATCAACAACTAATAAAAATATTTTTAAGAAAACTGTATTAGGAACCTAAAAGGGATAATGTTAGGAAAAAGGAAAATCCAGGAACCCGATTAGATAGTTCAATTAGTTCAACCAAGTTAGATTTGATTTTTCATGTAACTAGTTTTCCCTTGTTATTAGTTTACAAAAGTCACTTTTTTTCCTGCTAGAAGGCATTACTCTACTAAATTTATGTGCAAAAAAGAATTTCCCAAGAAAATCATCTGCATTTGGGACAACGGGGGGGGGGGGGTCATGACAGCAGTTATAGTGTTGTGTAAGAAGTAGATGCATTTAGTTTATGTTAATTGAGAGGTAGGAATAAACAATATCCAGTTGCTTTATCCCGTAGGTGAATAGTGCTGAATGTACTATTCTGGGAGGCAATTGTCCATTTTGATTGTTATTAGTTTTAAAATGGACAGCTAAGGACATTGAACTTTAGTCTAACAGATAGAAAAGAGTATGTAAATAAAAGCATCATCTCTAAACTTAAATAATATACCTGAGGAGTCTTTTTAGATGAAAGTTGCCAATTCTGAGCACAAGTTTCTGTAGCTGCTATGAGAAATTTATTTCTTAGTGTTGTAGGAACACAGCCATTTTGAGCAAACTTCTATGGCTGTGAATATGAGTGATTTCTCCATCACAAAAACACACCTCTGCTGTCTGTACTTCCTCATAGAGGCCTCTCAGGATAGCCAATCACCAGGAGTACCAATGCAAAATTCTTGAACTTGAAGACCCAGGTGCCCAGAGAGCTGCCTCTGGTTCCAGCTCTGGTACACTGACAGCTGTAGAAAGAGGCTGAATCTAAGATGAAGGAGTCTGAAGATGATGTCTGTGTCTCCAAACCTGGTGATGAAGTGAAATGCAGACCAAGACCAGGACATTGATGCAAGGACCCTGTACTATTGTTGCTGAGGACAAATTGCTGAAGTTTAGCAATGATTTCTGGTGACAAATTGCATCAGACAGGGTAACTAGTTAACCAAGCACTCCAGATATTTTGGACCCTAATGGACCAAACATTCATTCAGCAGGTTATGTGCGAGCTGATTTTTGAAGGCCTGGAGTCAGTGTTGCTTCTGGAGGTTGATATGTTGCAATTGCAGGATTCCTAGTCCTTGGTGTGCAGTGTTTCCCAAGTCTTAAGATATGGTCTCATTTTCCCAGATGGTATAGTTCTGAATCAGATGAAGGTAATCACAGAAAATAGGCCCAAAATGGATCAGTTTTAAGCCAGAGGGAGACAATGCTGCCTTTACTGATACATTAGGATTTGCAAAGGTGGCTGTCAATCTAAATAAAATGGCATCAGGAAACTTTACACTATGTCAGATCCAAATGATCTTCTGAGTTTAGGGCAATTGTGCTAAGGTATGGACTTCTAGAAAGAAATTAGTGAGAAATGTATATCCCAGAAGAAATATGGAATACAATACTCTGAAATATTGAAAATCTGCCCCCTGATTTCATTAACATTGAAGAGATGATTATGTGTATTTTGGCCACTGGCCTGTAGTTCATGCCAATGACAATGAGCTAATATCTTTGGAAGATTCAAGAACTGGATTTCAAAAGTAAACTAGGAATAAAAATAAAATAGCTGATCTTATGCTGCTGTGGATTGAATATGGTTTGTCTCCTCCAGAAGCATGTTGAAATGTGATCGCCATTGTGAGCTATTAAGAGGGAAAAACAGTCTGACAGTGGTATGTAGAGGTAGGATCTGTGGGAGGTGATTAGGATGAAATGAAGTCATCATGGTATAGTCTCTATGATTGAATAATGTTGATTTTATAAGAACAGGTAGAAGACCAGAGGATGTACATTTGCGTCCTCCTGTTTCTTTCCATTTAATATCTTGAGCCACCTCAGGATTCTCCTAGCCTAGAAGACCATCACCACCTGTGACCCCTCAACCTTGGACCAGAACCCAAAGCCAAAATTATTCTCTTTTCCTCATGGCTTACTCAAGCTGTAGTATTGTGTTTTTAGCAACAGAAAGTGGATTCATACACAAACCTATCTACATATGCTCGGTACAAGCTTCCAAGTGACTGTGACTCATGAGTGAAGTCTAGAACGTGGCACTCCACGGTCTGAAACATTAAATGCTTCATGCCTTTTTTTACGTTTATTCAGATTCTCCCTCCTGGATGTGCTCCCATCTCTTACCCATTGTGGAAATTCAAACTAGGCTATAGTAGAGCCAAAAAGTCAAAAAAAAGGAAATGAGACAGGAGCAGGCCTGGGACTGGGCCCAGTAACTGGAATTATTCCCAGGTGGGACATAGTGCCATGTTCTGTCTTCAACTGGAATATCTCTTAGAAGATCTGCATATGGGTAGTAGGTTCTGGTCTTCCATTTTTTTCTTAATTCTTATTCATTACATACAGGAACAATTTTGCAATAATGCATAATATATTTAGTTATTTTAAGCACAGCCTTTTTTGCAATTTTGATTTTTCCTTTCTCCTTCCCTTACATTCATAACCTGCCATCCTAACACCACATATATTCTCTTGTTCATAACAACTTAGTATATATCCTTCCACTTCATTTGTATATATTTACAGAACCATATACAGACATTTATCTGCCACAGGATGCATATTTTTTCTTATTCTTCTTTTACAAAAATTATTACAAAATGTATACCTGTGTAACCATCCATCTCATATATTTTTCTCAACAATAGATATCTCTTGGATATCACTTCAAGTATTTAATTCTAATTTATTATTTTTAATAAATGTCATATAATGTGAAAATGGATTAATTTACACTGTAATTCTCCAATTGGACAACATTCCTTATGTTTCCATTTATTTATTTAATCTATAATAGACTTCTTTATATGCATGTCATTCTGTACTATACACTTGTTTTCTGTGGGGTCAGTTTCCAGGAGTGATGTTAAATGAAAAACTACTCAGTGATTCTTTTATTTCAACAGATGTTTTAATATTTTTTTCAGAAAAGCAGTTGTAATGCACATGTTCACAGCAGTTCTGGGAGATCTCTTTGTATTTGATCTTTGCCAATATAATAAGAATTTCACAAATTTAGTAAATTTGAGCACCATTTCATCTTGGCGAGATACTTAGGTTTGCTAATGGTTAATATAAGAATTTCTTGCCCACTTTTTCTATTATATGCCTTTTTACTGCCACATTTGTATTATAGCTATAATAGGTTATCTTTAGGTGTTATAATTATTTTCTCCAAATTCATTGCTGGTTCATTTTTTTTTTTTTTTAGAGTTTTAGTACGTACTTTATTCCCACTACAAATGTAAGATGTCAGAGGAGTAGCTCTCAATCCAGAATTAATTAATCAATAAAAACATCCTTGAAATAATGTCAAATCAATATAATATAGCACAATATGTCACAATATATCCATATTATCTCCCAGTGGGTACTGAGCAACTCTGCTGGGCCAGTTATTAGAGAAAGAGAAACATGGTCCAGAATAGTAAAGGAAGATTTTAGA
>JAJEJO010000226.1:307922-318232 GCA_020662805.1 Glaucomys volans
TTGGTTGATTGTTTCCTTCATTTCCTTGTTTCCTTCAAGAATTTCTGTTTGTTTTTTTCTCAGAATTTCTATCTCTTTATTGAAGTGATTTTTTGCTTCCTGAAATTGCTCTATTAGCTGATTATTCATAGCCTGAATCTGCTCTCTCATCACATCATTCTCTTCTTGGATCATTTTAATTATGAACAATCTGAACTCCCTTTCTGTCATTCCTTCTACCATGCTGTCTTTGGGTTCTCTTGATATATCATCTAGGTTTGATTGGGACACTTTCTTCCCATGTTTTCTCATGCTGCTCGTGTATCTTCCCCTCTAGTAGTGCGAATCCGAGGGATTGCAATTTCCCTGTGAAGATTTAAAGTGTCCCTGCAGATTTCCAGTAACTCACCCATTGCTTGAGAGGTGTTTGATCAAGCGGTGACCCAAGAAAGGTGCTGTCCCACTACCTCCAGGTTGGGAATGATCAATGCTTCTGGGCAGAGGCAGCCTAGTGTTGATAGACAATTAGATACAGCAAGGTGGTAGACTCTGGGCCAGGGTGTGGACCTGGGCACTAGACCAAGTTGGGGTGGTGTCACAGAACTGTGCTCAGTGATGGAGACACTGGGCTTGAGAGCCCAGGCTGGCCTGAACTCCTCGCTGAGAGCTCAGGCAGTGGCAGGTGGTTGTTCTCTCCTAGGGACACTGTAAGATGGCGCCAAAGGCCCTAAGCTCCTCGCTGGAGTCAGCGACCCCAGCGACTCCCGGCCAGACCTTTCCAGGAGCCGCGGCACAGTGTCTCGGAAGACCGGCCCCAGCTCCGAATCCCCAGGCAGCCGGAGATGGGCCCACTCTGCCAGGGAAGCTGCAAAATGGCACCGAGGGGTCCAAACTGGCTCCCGGCCAGACCTCTCCAGAAGCCGCGGCGAGATGGTCGGTCTCTGCCTGGGAGGTTGCTGGCTGGTGCCGGAGCCCGGCCAGTGACTCTAAAGCCGCTGCTGTGGACCCGCACTCACTTGCTGGCTGGCACAGGCCCCGGTCGATGACTCCGAAGCAGCTGTGGGGTCCGGCGCTCCCGGGTGGTAGCTGCCCGGGGCCAGGCCAAGCCCAGCCCAGCAGAGTTGGTTCCGGAGCGGCGACTGGGGACCCCTTATATGTGATTTAAATATAAAATCTCGTTGAGAGCCATATTCCTGCTGTTTGAATCCCGAGCAAGTAGGAATCCATGGAGCAAGTAGGAATGCAGCCTTTTCTAGCCTGCCATCTTGAATCCTCAGCTCCCATTTAATTAGCACTCCATCATAAGATCAATCTGCAGATTGGTGCTGAATCTCCTAGATTTTCCTGCAATTTTATAGTATTTTTTCTTTATTTAATTCTTTAATTCTCTTTGATTTTTAAATTTGATATTGAATAACTACCTAATTTTACTTTTTAAAGATATGTGACTGATTGTTTTAGAAACTTTTATTAAAATTGTACCTCTCCTACAGAATTAAATGACCATTTTTGCAGACCCTAATTTTATGTGTATACATATACTGAAATCTGTTATGTGAAATATTTATTCTACCAACCTGATTATTACAGTTTCATAGTATATCCTGATAAGATCAATACTTCTTCTCTTTGTTCTTTGTGAAGATTTTATTGACCATTCTCAAATATTCTTATATAGAAATGTAAGACCATCTTAATTTTCATCCTCACACATACCCATAACCTACAAATCCATTCTAACTAAAACTGCATAAAATCCATGTATATCAGATAATTTACTTTACTAAATTTGATCTTTGTATCCAAGAATATTGCTTTTTTTCCAATTTGTTTATATTTTGTTTTATGTTATTTTAATATGATTTTAAAATTTAATTCTTATAATTCTGTGCCAATATTGTTAGATTTGTTTCTGAGTTTTTGGAGCTTGTTTTTTGTTTTTTGTTTTGTTTTGTTTTCAAAGTAAGAGAGTACTGGGGACTGAAATCAGGGGTGCTTAACCATTGAGCTACATCCCAGCCCTTTTTATTTCTTGAGACAGGGTCTGGCTAAGTTGGTTAGGGCCTCACTAGCTGCTGAGGTTGTCCTTGAACTTCTGATCCTCCTATCTTAAGCCTCCCCAATCACTGGAATTACAGGAAAGCACCACCACACCTGGCTTTCTTGTAACTTTTAATGCTATTGAGAATGAAATCATGTTCCCATTTCCATTCCCAGTTGTTTATTACTAGAGAGAAAAAAATAAATCTTTTTCTTATTAATTTTAATTTTTTTCTACAGATTTTAGATTTTCTAGGTATAAAACCAAATTTCTTTTCCAAATTTTATAGCAATAATGTCATATTCTTGCCATATTTGTTTTTTAAATTAATTTTATGGTTTTGGTATTATAGTAGGCTATTTCTATGACTTGGTAGATTTTAAATAAAATTGGGACTTTCCATAGACTTATAGGAAAATGTCTGTTCGTACTGGAGAGATACTCTCAATTCCTCTATCTTTGCTTAGGGTTTTGGGTTAGTTTTAACTGTCCATTTCTAAGAGAAGTACTTTAAAGCCAACTATAATTATATCTTCACCAAATTTTCCATGTTTTGCTAATAGTTCTATAAAACTCTTTTAGATTCTATACTGTATGGCATAACTGATTTATACGATACACATCTTCTTCCTAAGTTTCTTGAACTGTGTCTTTCATTATTAAATAATGCCATTCTTCACAACATTTAAGGTCTTGGAATTTTGAGGCACCACTTGACAAATAGCATTTCTCTCCCCACCTAAGAGAACAAGCTAAATAATAAAAACTAGTGGACAACAAATGCAAAACCACCTCTGTCATTGCAAGGCCCAGTGTGAAATGAAAATTGAACCTTATTTTTAAGTGACCATTATAGATTTCAAGACAATTAAGGCAGAGCATGAAGCCAAGTCCAGGATTTTTAAAGTATAACACACTTTGTTACTAAATAAGTCATAAGCCTGTGAAGCCAGACCTGAGTACAGATATCTAAATATCAATTTTGTTACCAATGCAGATGACAAATCAGAATATGTGAGGGTTAAATGGGCCTGCTAACTGCAATTCAGACTTACTCTGCTGATAGCTGAAGTTGTAGTCCAATTTTGACTACATGGAGAACTTTAAAAGTTATTTTACAAATCTAATTGTATGTAATGCTCTGTTAAATGACATTCCATGATAACTATGAATAAAGGAAGAAAACTCTGAGTAATGTTTCTGACTGTCCTCTTGCCTATGTTTGTGCATATTCTCCTTTCTCTTAACTTTTACAAATCTACTGCTGAGTCACTGATGCTCAACATCCCAGGAGAGGTCTTGCCTTTCTTATCCACGCACTATGAATAGCACAGGCATTGGCCATGTGCATTATCCCAAACCACGCTGCTACAGAGGCCACCCCCAGTGATGAGAAGAAGTTTGTCCTTCATAGCAATTTCATTCTTGGCTTCTCTTCTGAGAAGACACAAGTGAAGGACACAATTAGTGTCAACAATGATGGGGTGTGTTTATTTTTTTCACAGTGTGGACACCCAACTTCTGGGACCAGCTCTGAGGTCAGTGCTCAAGAGGCCACCCAATGATTTCATGTTTTGCAGTCTTTGTTGTCTTCGAAGAGCAAGAGCTAAAAATGTTAGGGTCATGATATGCTGGAATATGGCACATTACAAAAAGAAAAAAGGCAGTTGTGACACATAAATTGCTCATGATGCATTCTAATTCCTGTTGTTGAACAAATTATCAGAAGCAATATTCTCTGAAGATTCAGATGCAACACTGAGATTTGCAGAATCTAATCAACAGTTCTAATATTAATAACAGTTGTAGGCGCCAACAAGTAAGGGCAAAGAGAAATAATTCAGGTCTTCAGCAAAAGGATGGGAAGACAGTTTAGACTGATAGATAGATGAAGATGATAGATATATAGATTGATAGATAGATGATAGATCTCTCTATTTAGATCTATTTATATGTTCTTTCTTTCTTCTTTTTATTTTCTTTTTTTTTTTTTTTGATTACTGAGGAATGAACCCAGAGGCACTGAGCCACATCCCCAGCCCTTTATATTTTTTATTTTAAGACAGGGTCTCAATAAGTAGCTTAGGGCCTCACTAAATTGCTGAAGCTGGCTTTTAATTTGCCATCCTCCTGCCTACGCCTCCTGAGTTGCTGGGATTACAGGTGTACACCACCGCACCCACTGTGATCGTTATATATCTTAAGAGCCAAAGAAAATTCTCCTAAAATCAACTAAGTGTGTAGTCAGCAAATGAAGGTCAATGACTGTACTTTTATTTGAAAATTGAGAATAAAATTTTAAAATGATTTAAGGGAACATGTAATATAACCAACGTTTACTTTATGATTGGAGGCATTGGTGAGGCCACTGTGAAACAGTCAGCATGTTCCCTCAGTCTCAGACAAGATCTAGTAACAACCTGATATCACTGGCACATAAAAAAAAAAAAAAACTCAAAACTTTGGGGGTTGCATAATTGCTTTCTTACTGAATATGCATATTTTGAATTTGTAATTTTTTAATATTAAATATAGAAATGATAATGATATATAAATCTGTATTTCTCACCTTTTGAATTAAGGAGGTGGAATATTTGGCATTGTAAGTACTGGACTTATAACACTTAAGACACTTGAACTGGTGGTGTTGTTCAGTGGTAGGTGCAGGGTTCTGGGTTCATATCCCACACACACACAAAAAAAAAACCATTAAGAGACTAAAGCAACAAGTCAACCTTCTAATTCAGTATTAGAAGGTTGAGTTGTTCAACAGTTGAGTTGTTCATCAGTTGTACTTTATGTTTGCTTTCTATTTCATTACTTAATTGATTTCAGTTTGTATCTTTACTATTTCCTTCTACTTTTTTCTCTTTCTTTGTTTTTATTTGTGTGTGTGTGTGTGTGTGTATGAGAGAGAGAGAGAGAGATAGGTTATCATTTGTTTGCCTAGGCCAACCTCAGGCTAAAATTTGCAATCTTCCTGACTCAAACTCTTGAGTAGATGGACTACATCCTCTCCTCAATCTACTTTCTGAAGATTCACCACTTTTATGTTCATTTTATATTTTCTTGAGATGGATGATTAGATCATCAACTTCCAACCTTTTATTTTTAACCATATTATTTAAGGCTATAAATTTCTATCTAGAAAGAGATTTATGTAAGTCTTGATAACTAGTGTTTTGATCATTTTTCAATTTACAATTTTATCTGATTTTTTCCTCTGAGCAATTGATTATTTAGAAGTTTATTATTTAATTTTCTTATGAATATTTTCAATTTTACTTCCTATTTTAATTTTTACCTATTTCCAACCATGATCAGAAATCATAATCTGATTCAATCCTTTGAAATTTTTGAGAATTGTTTTCTATCCTGCATTTGTTTAACTTTGATAAATGATCAATGAAGCTTTTTTTCTTCATCTTTATTTGAGACAGGGTCTCACTAAATAGTTGTTGAGGTTGGCCTTGACATCCTCTTGCCTCATCCTCCCAAATTGCTGGGGTCACAGTTGTGATCTTGATAAGATTGTCTCTTCTTGAGTTATTGGATGCAGTGTTTTTCATAAATTAGTCTAAGTTCATTAATCACAATGTTCAAATGCCCTAAGTGCTTACTCTCTGTCTATTTCTTCTACTAGGTACTGAGAAAATTGTGCTAAAATCTCCTACTAGAGTATGAATGCATTTATTTCTCTTTTAATTTCTGTTATTTTAAAATTTATAATATTTCAGGTTAAGTTACAGGGTCCATACAAATATAGAATTGTTCTATATTCCTGAAGATAACCTCAGTCTCTAATAAGGGTTTTCAACTTAAAAGTCTACTTCATCTGAAATGAGTACTGCTACAACTTTCTTTATATCAAGTTGGCACTGCACACAACTTTCAACCATTTACTTCCAAATTGTGACAGCCTTATGTTGTAGCTATGCCTCTTGTCTCATACTCCACGCCACCCCTCATTATTTGGTTTCCTTTTGTGCTGATTATTCTACATCCCGTTTTCTTTCTTTTGTCTATTGATATGCTTCATCATTGTCATCTGTCTCATTTTCCTTCTATTTTTTAAGGCTTGAAGAAAGAATTCAAAGATTGTTTTTTCCTATATCCCACCTCAGACATCCCCATGGTCATGACACAGACCTCAATATAGTTCATTATCAATAAGTACAGTCCTTCTGTAAGACAGTTCCCACATCACACTCTTTGAAAATAACCCCTTTAATTTCCAGCTCCTTTTCTTCAGCACCTCTATCTAAATAATCCTTTAAATTAAACTTCTACACTTATTCCTTACAAAACTTAAACCCCATGATCCATCATTATAATTGACATATATACACTTGCCCCTCTCTCATCAGGTTTAACTTGCCACGAGAAACTCCAACTCTGAGGAAATCTTTCCTATCCACTCTGTCCCTGGATCTGTGTCTAAATGTGGGAACAGAAATGAGAAAAGAAAGAAAATAACAAAAAAAAAACTTCCATTTTCACCTTTCATGTTGCAAAAATCAAAATTTACTTAGCAAGACTCCCTAGAGCACTGGTAAGGATCCTATGCCTAGAGTCATGCTACATGACATCAAATCCTACCAGTGGACTAACTGAACACATATCTGGATCTCTCTATTCCTAGTTTCCTCATTTTAAAAATGAGGACTATAGTTACAAAGAACTCCTATTGGGATTATATTAAAGTTCGAATATGTTAAATGTATGTAACATGCTTACAACAGCTCCTAGCACAGAGTAAAATCTGTAACCCTTAAATTAAAGCAATATTTTAGAAACACTGTCAGAAAATACTCAGTTTCAGCCATTATTGGCAGAAGCCTAAATTATTACAACTCCTATGAAGGGAAATTTGGTAAAATCTTGCAAGATCATAGTTAAAGAGGGTCCTTGGTTAAGTAAATTCACTTTGTGAATTTATCTTACAGACTTATTTGTACACATTTGCAACAATGTATATACAAGTATAGTCACTGAAGCATCATTTGCAAATGTTCATTGATAGGATACTTGTTAAACATATAGATGTACTCAGTTTTAAAAATATTATCTATTCACCTCTCATTCTCTATGTGCTGACATGGAGATTTTCAAGTTATTAGATACATTTATATATGGGCACACACACAGACTCAGTAAAAAAAAATGCAGGGGTTTCCATCTTTATATCAGACAAATAGGACTTCAAACCAAAGTTAGTCAGAAGGGATAAATAAGGTCATTTCATACTGCTTAAGGGAACCGTAAGTCAGGAAGACATAACAATTGTAAATATTTATACCCCAAACAATGGTGCATCCATGTACATCAAACAAATCCTTCTCAATTCCAGGAATCAAATAGATCAGAATAATTCTGTGTGACTTTAACACACCTCTGTCACCACTGGATAGATCTACCAAACAAAAACTAAACAAAGAAACCGTAGAACTCAATAACACAATCAATAACTTTAGACTTAACAGACATATATAGAGTATTCCATCCACCAACAAGCAAATACACTTTCTGTTCAGCAGCACATGGATCCTTCTCTAAAGTAGACCATATGTTATGCCACAAAGCAGCCCTTAGAAAATGCAAAAGAATGGAGATACTACCTTGTACTCTATCAGATCATAATGGAATGAAAGTAGAAATCAATGACAAAATAAAAAAGAGAAACTACTCCAACACTTGGAGACTAAATAATATGCTATTGAATGAAGCATGGATAACAGAAACATCAGGGAGGAGATAAAAAATTCTTAGAGGTAAATGAGAATGATGATACAACATATCAAAATCTCAGGGACACTATGAAAGCAGTACTAAGAGCAAAATTCATTGCATGGAGCACATTCAAAAAAAGAATAAGAAGTCAGTAACTAAATGATCTAATATTACATCTCAAAGCCCTAGAAAAAGAAAAACAGAACAACACCAAAAGTAGTAGAAGACAGGAAATAATTAGAATCAGAGCTGAAATCAATGAAATTGAAACAAAAGATACAATTCAAAAACTTGACAAAACAAAAAGTTGGTTCCTTGAAAAGTAAACAAAATAGATGAACCCTTAGCTACACTAATAAAGAGAAGGAGAGAGAAAACTCAAATTACTAAAATCCGTGATGAAAAAGGAAATATCATAACAAACACCATGGAAATACATAGCATAATTAGAAGCTACTTTGAAAATCTATAATCCAACAAAATAGAAAATCTCAAAGACATCAACAAATTTCTAGGGAGACATGGTCCTCCTAAACTGAACCAGGAGGACATACACAATTTAAACATCAATTTCAAGCAATGAAATAGAAGAAGCCATCAAAAGCCTACCAACCAAGAAAAGCCTGGGACCAGACAGATTCTCAGCCAGTTCTACAAGACCTTCAAAGAAGAACTTATACCAATACTCCTCAAAGTATTTCATGAAATAGAAAAGGAGGGAACCCTTCCAAATTCATTCTATGACACTAGTGTCACTCTGATACCAAAACCAGACAAAGACACATCAAGGAAAGAAAACTTTAGATCAATATCTCTAATGAATACAGACACAAAAATCCTTAACAAAATTCTGGCAAATTGCATACAATAACATATTAAGAAGATAGTGCACTACAATCAAGTGGGTTTCATCCCAGGGATGCAAGGTTGGTTCAACATCCATAAATCAATAAATATAAATCATCAAATCAATAGATGTAAGGTTAAGAACCACATGATTATTTCAATAGATTCAGAAAAAACTTATAATAAAATACAGCACCCCTTCATGCTCAAAACACTAGAAAAAACAGGGATAGTAGGAACATACCTCAACATTGTAAAGGCTATTTATTCTAAGCCCACAGCCAACATCATTCTTAATGGAGAAAAACTGAAAGCACTCCCTCTAAAAACTGGAACAAGACAGGGATGCCCTCTTTCACCACTCCTATTCAACATCCTGCTTAAAGCACTATCCAGAGCAATTAGACAGACCAAATAAAGGAATACGAATAGAAAAGAAGAACTCAAGCTGTCATGATTTGCTGATGACATGATTCTATACTTAGAGGATCCAAAAAAATTCACCAGAAAACTTCTAGACCTAATAAATGAATTCAGCAAAATAGCAGGACATAAAACCAACACACATAAATCTAATGCATTTCTATACATAAGTGATGAATCATCTGAAAGAGAAATGAGGAAAACAACTCCGTTCACAATAGCCTCAAAAAAAAATAAAACACTTGGAAATCAATCTAACAAAAGAGGTGAAAGACCTCTACAATGAAAACTACAGAACATTAAAGAAGGAAATTGAGGAAGACCTTAGAAGATGGAAAGATCTCCCATGATTTTGGATAAGTAGAATTAATATTGTCAAAATTGCCATACTACCAAAAGCCCTATACAAATTCAATGCAATTCTAATTAAAATCCCAATGATTTACCTCATAGAAATAGAGCAAGCAATTATGAAATTCATCTGGAGGAATAAGAGACCCAGAATAGCCAAAGTAACCCTGGGCAGGAAAGCGATGCAGGAGGTATCAGAATTGCAGACTTTAAATTCTACTAGAGAGCAATAGTAACAAAAATAGCATAGTATTGGCACCAAAATAGACAGGTAGACCAATGGTACAGAATAGAGGACACAGAGACAAATCCAAATAAGTATAGTTATCTCATACTAGACAAAGGTGCCAAAAACATACAATGGAGAAAAGATAGCCTGTTCAACAAATGGTGCTGGGAAAACTGGAAATCCATATGCAATAAAATGAAATTAAACCCCTATCTCTCACCCTATACAAAACTCAACTCAAAATAGATCAAGGACCTAGGAATTAGACCAGAGACCCTGCACCAAATAGAAGAAAAAGTAGGCCCAAATCTTCATCATGTTGGCTTGGGACCCGACTTCCTTAACAAGACTCCCAAAACACAAGAAATCAAAACAAGAATTAATAAATAGGATGGATTCAAATTGAAAAGCTTTTTCTCAACAAAGGATACAATTAATAATGTGAAAAGAGAGCCTACAGAGTGGGAGAAAATCTTTTCCACACGCACCTCAGATAGAGCACTAATCTCCAAAATTTATAAACAACTTACAAAACTTTAAACCAAAAATACAAAGAACTCAATCAATAAATTGGGAACCCAAATCAATAAATGAAGGAACTGAACAGACACTTTAAAGAAGAAGAAATACAGGTGATTAATAAGTATATGAAAAAGTGTTCAACATCTCTAGCAATTAGAGAAATGAAAATTAAAACAACTCTAAGATTTC
>JAJEJO010000226.1:319423-399055 GCA_020662805.1 Glaucomys volans
CCATTCATCTATTGAAGGGCATCTAGGTTGGTTCCACAATCTAGCTATTGTGAATTAAGCAGCTATGAACATTGATGTGGCCACATTACTGTAGAATGCTGATTTTAAGTCCTTTGGGTTTAGGCCAAGGAGTGGGATAGCTGGATCAAATGGTGGATCCATTCCAAGTGTTCTAAGGAATCTCCACACTGCTTTCCAGAGTGGTTGCACCAACTTGCACTCCCACCAGCAATGTATGAGTGTACCCTTTTCCCCACATCCTCGCCAACACCTGTTCTTGCCTGTGTTCTTAATAATAGACATTCTAATTGGGGTAAGATGAAATCTTAAGGTGGTTTTGATTTGCATTTCTCTTATAATGAGGGATGTTGAACATTTTTTCATAAATTTGTTGATTGCTTGTAGATCTTCCTCTGTAAAGTGTCTGTTCATTTCCTTGGCCCATTTATTGATTGGGTTATTAGTGTTCTTGGTGTAAAGATTTTTGAGTACTTTGTAGATTCTGGAGATTAGTGTTCTATCCGAAGTGTGTGTGGCAAAGATTTTCTCCCACTCTGAAGGCTCTCTCTTCACATTGCTGATTGTTTCCTTTGCTGAGAAAAAGCTTTCTAGTTTGACTATCCCAATTATTAATTCCTGCTTTTATTTTTTGTGCTTTGGGAGTCATGTTAAGGAAGTCTGGTCTGAGGACAACATGATGAAGATTTCAACCTATTTTTTCTTCTATTAGGTTCAGGGTCTCTGGTCTAATTCCTAGGTCCTTGATCCATTTTGAGTTGAGTTTTGTATAGGGTGAGAGATAGGAGTTTAGTTTCATTTTGCTGCATATGGATTTCCAGTTTTCTCAGCACCATTTGTTGAAGAGGCTGTCTTTTCTCCATTGTATGTTTTTGGCTCCTTTGTCAAGTATGAGATGCCTCTATTTATGTGGGTTTGTCTCTGTGGCCTCTATTCTGTACCATTGATCTACCTGTTTATTTTGGTGCCAATACCATGCCATTTTTGTTACTATTGCTCTGTAGTATAGTTGAAGGTCCAGTATTGTGATACCCCTTGCTTTGCTCTTCTTGCTAAGAATTGCTTTAGCTATTCTGGGTCTCTTATTCCTCCAAATGAATTTCATGATTGCTTGCTTTATTTCTATGAGGTATCTCATTGGGATTTTAATTGGAGCTGCATTGAATTTGTATAGTGCTTTCTTTAGTGTTCTGTAGTTCTCATTGTAGAAGTCTTTCACCTCTTTTGTTAAATTGATTCCCAAGTATTTTACTTTTTTTGAGGCTATTGTGAAAGCAGTAGTTTTCCTAATTTCTCTCTCAGATGACGCATCACGAATAAAAATGTATTAGATTTATGAGCATTAATTTTATATCCTGCCACTTTACTGAATTCATTTATGAGTTCTAGAAGTTTTCTGGTGGAATTTTTAGGGTCTTCTAAATAGAGAATCACGTCATCAGCAAATAGGGATAGTTTGAGCTCTTCTTTTCCTATTCTTATCCCTCTAATTCCAGTGATTTCTGATAAGTCTTTTTCTGTTCTTCATCTACTACTTTCTTATGGAAAAGCATACAGACCATTTGGATGTTTTTGTATGCTCTAGTGATTTATGAGAGAGTTTATGTAGGCTTCATCATTTCCCAAACAGTTGACACAGGTGGTATTCTCCCACACACCCAAAATTCCAATCTTGCTTCCTTCCCTAGCCATGGAGAAACACTGCTCCCTGGAAACAGCTTTTGTGTGTAACATTTCATTCAGCCATGCTTGCTCTGTTTCTGATCAAGCAGACAGGGCCTCCAGCTCCAGGTATAACCCTCCTTCCACCTATAACTAAGGATATGCTACACAGCCTCTAACTGGTTCTAAGAATTTACAGAATACTAGAATATCTGTTCTCATCTATTCATTAGTTTTTTTATTTTAGAAAGAATAATAGTATAAATAATAATGTAAAAATTCTTGCATACCTTTCATGCCCTCTTTTCATAATTCAAAATCATTTTCATTTTAGTAGCATATGGCAACATTTTAAAACCGGAGATCCATGTAGAGCATTGAATGATGAGCATTGCAAATTGGGCTTTATTCTCTCGATTAATATTCTCTCTCTCTCTCTCTCTCTCTCTCTCTCTCTCTCTCTCTCTCTCTCGTCTCTCCCTCCCTCCCTCCCTCCTAGAGATTGAACCCAGGGCATTTTACCACTGAGTATGAACACGTTCCAGTCCTGTTTAAACTTGAGACAGGGACTCAGTCTAGTACTTTCTCCTCCACCATGTGAAGAATATTTTTGCTTCTGATGATGAAACAAATATATGGTGATGCTTTTAATTCTACTGTATTTTTATTCTACTGTATTTTATTAAACCTCACCTCTCTTATGAGGTTGCTGAAAACCAACAAACAGCTCCTGATGGCTCTTGGAAACTGAAAAACTATATTATAAAACATGGCTAGAATAGAGTATTTTGACAGCTTTGCTGAGCAAGGAAAAGGAATGATTGAAATAACACTAATTTCAGGAAATTTTGTAGTTTCAGTTAGTTTTATCTCACAAGTCTCCAATTAAATTCAGTTAAGAAACTAGAAGAAAAATAGTATATGCAATAACCTTCCTTTCAATTAGATTTATGCAAATAGAAGAAGAGTTATAAGGATACGTAAAACAGCATCTTTTTGTCCACAGATTAATTATACTATGTATTTTCCATTATAACCTGCACAATTTAATCTGATTGTAAAATTTTCTCTCTCTCTCTCTCTCTCTCTCTCTCTCTCTCTCTCTTGATTGTGGCATAAAGATGCTTATAATATTGATCCTCTCTTTCAAATTTTCTTTTACTTCTGTCTAGGCTGAGCTCTTCCAAAATTGGCTCCTTGAAGAAAGTAACATACAAAGTAGAGGGAAAAAACAGGAGTATTCCTTAGTCCAGTTTTCAAAAGCCAAAGCCCTGGAGGAAACAAGAATAACTCTGGTGCAGACAAAACAGATTAGAAGGCTATTCCAGCCATGTGGAGGGGAGAGGGCTGGAGTCAGATCAAGGAGAGTGAAATTGTGGTGGGGATGGGAAAGCAGAGCTTGTTGCCACACATTCCATGGGTCAGAGTCCCTAGAGATGACGGGATTCTTGAGAAGTATTGAACAGACTGAATGAGAAACCCCACTTCCTGGTTTAGAGCCCTGGTGAGCTGGGAAGATCCAGAAATTGGAGGTGCCTGGGAGCAGAGGGTATTTATGCTGCCTTTTCCCCACAGTACAGTCCTGATGTGGTGGCAAGAGCAAAGAGGGACATCTTGAGTCCAGGTCCATGGAGCCAAAGAGAGATTCTTGTGCTTTCAGACCATGACAGAAACAGAATAATTCTTGTCTTTCTGGTG
Source organism: Glaucomys volans (assembly GCA_020662805.1). Classification (NCBI taxonomy): domain Eukaryota; kingdom Metazoa; phylum Chordata; class Mammalia; order Rodentia; family Sciuridae; genus Glaucomys; species Glaucomys volans. The sequence continues at coordinate 322,802 of JAJEJO010000226.1, forward strand.
TGACAAGGAAGAAACAAAGAGTTGCTGTTCCTGAAGGGGTCACACGGATAGGGCGAAGGACATCACATTGTGGTTTGTATGGACTCAAAACTGAACTAGAAAAGTATGTGGTCAGATGACACTGAAGACCTAATGCCTCCCCTCCAAAGGACCCAGCACTCCTCAGCCCCCTCCTCATCACGTAGACACAGCTCTGGAGAAATTTCTAGGTCTCTGACTGACTGTGGTTAAGTCTGAGCCAAACAGTAAATTGGGGCTCAAAATAGAAATTGTCAAAAAAATGAAGACAGGATGACGCAATAGATCAATTCACCCATCTCTTTCCTAAGGACTAGCTGTACATTCCTGGACAAGGGTGGGGGGATTGTCAGACCACAAAATACCCATTTCCTTACATCTTTTCCTCAGGCAAAGGATGTTGAATGCCTCATGTTTATATGACTCATCCCTGCACATGAACCCACATGCCCAACTCACTCTCGGACATTTTCTCTTGGATGTCTCAAAGGCACCTTATTCTTCATGTATCCAAAATCCACTCTCCTCAGAGTGCTCTCCCTGCATGAGTGAGACCCTTTCTAGTCAAGATACAGGCCAGTAGGCTGGCCCTGGTCCCTCTCTGTGCCACTGCCTATCTTCATTCCACCATCTCACTTCTACCATAACCACCAGAGTCCAAGCTACCATCTCCCCACCTTCTGATGGGTGCATTCACTCTAAGCCCCTTCATCATTTTCTACACTGTAACCTGAAAGATTGAGCATATTGAACATTATATTTCATACAATGAAGCCCTGAAGCTCCCCACAAATCACTCCCAACATCTCACTGGGGTTCCATTGTGCTAAGTGATTGACAGGGTGATAAAGTTCTGGGTGATCTGGCTGCTGTGTTTCCACACAATCTCACCTTGAACTTCTCTCTTGCTACACGTGAACACACTGGTCTCCTTTCCCTTCATTAAACAGGAAAAGCTCTAATGGCTTTGGGGCCCATGGGCATCCACTGTTTCTACCTGGAACACCATTCATTTCTTTGGTAGCCAATTCTTACTCACAACTAAAATCTGAATTCTTCATCACTGACTTTGTCAACCAATTATATCCAGAACTAGTGATTTCAAAGTACCAGGCTTCTCAACTTCATAGCAATGATTGCAACTGCACTTTTTATTTATTCTCTACCTCTCTTATTGGACTGTCAATCTAAGAACAATTATGTACCCAATTTTATCTACCCAGGCACACAGTAGACATCCAATAAGTTATTAAATGACTTTTTGAGTCGATTGTGTTAATAAACAGCAATGTGAATCTTTTCTTAAAAACAACAATACGGTAGGCACTCTTTGAAGATCACCCAGAACTTTATCACCCTGTCAATCAGTATCAGACACTATATGAAAACTTTATCAGATATGTTAGTTCTTTTAATCTCACAAGAGTCCTGTGACCTAGGCACTGTCATTATCACCTCTGGCTTTCAGACAGGAAAGAGGCACCAGCCTCACACAACAAACAAAAGCTCAAAGACTGTGCTCTTCCACACCACCCCTCATGGTCTCAGAAAACCGTATCTCATGGTGAACTGCTGTGTCTGCTCAGAAAGGTAGCTGCTGACTCCCTGTTTTAGAATGACTTATGAATTTAATCTACCTTGAACTATATTAATCATCAGAACATAGAAAATGTGCATAGATTAAATTCTCATTGAATCTGTAGGCAATCTCCATTCATTTATTTAATGAACATGTACTGAGCACTTCTCTAGCATAGGCTTTGTGCTGGGAATTAAGACAGGAAGAAGAATGAGATGGTCCTTGCCCTTGAAGTGTTCGGCTGTAGTGGGTACCAGAAAAAAATCATTCAGAATAATTCAAAAGGAGCTATTATGGGGATGTCTATGAATTGCTGCAATAAAGAAAGAACAATAATCCATTTTTCCTAGCAAGGGGTAGAAAGGGTGATAGTGGTGATACACTTTTGCTTTTGCTACATGAAAAATTGACTGATGTGAGCTAGGTTCTTAACTCTCACTATACTTTTCGGTTAGATTTTCATATACCTGGTATTTGTTTCCTATAACTGTTGTAGCAAAATACCACAAACTGGCTTAAACAGCAAAAAATTTATTGCTTCATAGTTCTAAATGTTATAAGTCCCAGATCAAGATGTCAGGAGGGTTGTCTTTTAGAGGAGCAGAACAGAAAGAATCTGTCCCAGCTTTCGGTGGTGAGTGTTCTTTGGATTGTAGATGCTACCCCCTGATATTTGCCTTTGTGTTCACATGGTGTGTCTATGTCTCTGTGTTCAAATTTCTCTTTTCTTATAAGGACACCAGTCATATTGGATTAGGGCCCGCCCCAATGACCTCATTTTAATTCATTACACTTGCAAGGAGTTTATATCCAAATGTAGTATTCTGAGGTCCTAGAGGCTAGGACTTTAACACATGAATTTCAGAAGTACCCAATTCAACATATAACAGCTCCTTTCACTTCTAGTGAACTAAACAATTCATTCTTTGCTTATCGTAATAGTTTTCTGTTTCCTGGTTTTGACCCCTTGGGGGAAAGAATGTATGGTTCTTCACTTCTGCATCCTGAGCACCTAGAACAGCACTCAGTTCTTCTGAAGCAAAACTAAATGTTTTTTGTTTGTTCGTTTGTCTGTTTTTTTAATGAGAAAGTTAATGCATATCACCAAGGCAAAAGCAAGTTTAATGTCAAGGTATTGCTGTCTCTTTTCATCTTTGTGCTTCTGGGTTACAGAGAAATGCCTGAAACTAGATATAAACTTTGCAAACAGATAATAAAAATACATACAATGGTTGGGGGATGGAGTGGACATCTATATTAGGAGAGAGGAGAAGGAAATAGAATGGCAATGTACAACCTTGATTTGTTTCCTTCCTCTCCTTCTTGAGGGTTCTTCCCTTCCAACCTCATCTTTTTTTAAGAATTAAAAGCTTTGCTTCCCTTTCTGTAATCCTAACTTTGCATCCTGCTAGGTAGCCCATTTACTCTCAATCTTGCCCCATGAACAGATGAACCCTTTTGATATTACATTTAAAGTGTCCCAAATCTAGAACTCTTTTTCTCCTAGGGTTGCCCAAGTAAGCAGTCCACCCAATAGGAGCCAATTTACCCCACTGGAAACTTTTGAAAACGCTGGGTTCATTAAGGCGTAATTTACATGACATAAAGTACAGTTGAATCAGTTCTGACAAATACACAGTCCAGGAATTATCACCACTATCTAGGTGCAATGTCTCCATCACATTATAAAGTTCTGTCAAGCCCCTTTGCAGGCAATTCTCTCCCCATCCCCAGTCATAAAGTAGGTAATGAATATTTGATGAGTAAAGTTTTAAATAAACATAAAAGTCTAGCATGCAGTAACTACAACTCAGTTTGACTACCACCACAAAAAAGAAACCAGCCATTTAATCCACCTGATATCAAATACACTGAAAATAAGGCTTATAAAAACATCAAGGGAAGAAAATCTTCTAATGAAATAATACATTATGCAGAACCATCAGCCTCTAAAGCTCCTGGAAAAGTCTGGAAGTTGCCTTCAGAATAGAAGGACATATCTCTTCATTATATTTTAATTATAACCATTTTCCTAAACAGCTATTATTCCAATAAATTTTTAAATGCTAATTTTTCAGATTATTAGTGCAGTCAGTCTTTAATCTACAAATGAGTGGTGATTCAAAAGCTCAGTTGTAAACCAAATGTTTCTCCACCTCAGCAGTTATTGTTCATCAATGTAATGTTATTAGAAAGGAATGTTTAAATATTGTACAACAAGATGATTCCTATATTGTCACTTACCTGTATTCTCAATCCTGGAAACTGAGGACCAAGCAGTGCAGAATCAACATAAAGATTTAATAAATTTGTACAAAGCAACAGAGCTTGACATTGATTACAATATGGAGGTGACCTTTGTGGAAGAATAAAATTATGACTCATAGGATTCAGATTTGGATAACTAGGTGTGTGCTAATATTACCAATTGAGAGAGAAAACACAGAATGGGGGGCAGAACTGGGGCAGGTAAGAACTACTGCTCTTGTTCATGGGACATTCAGGTAGAGGAGGCCAGTGGGAACTAGATAGAAATTTGAAGTTTAGGGAATAGCTTGCCTGCATAGAGGTGGCCAGTGAAACCGTGAACCTAGATGAGATTTCCTAAAAGAGTGTATAAAGTGAAAAATGTAACTCACCAGAATCTAAGGAAATTTCAATATATAATATATTGTCAAAATAGAGAAACTCATAAAGAGAGAGAGAAGGAATAATCTGACATGATTTTTGGAATATCATTATATTACTTTCAAAAGAAAACAATTTAAAACACCCAAAGTAAAGATGGTTTAAATATAACATAAACTGAATCTCAAGGAGGCTGTGAAACAGATGTCAAGTTCTAACAAATCTTTACTGGGCACTACTCTTTACCCATCTGCCAGCCAGCTGCATCATAATTCCTGGGGAAGTGTGTTAAGGTCAAACATCCCATGCTCTCTCCTGTACTTTGATTGAGGAGGTCTTTCATTAGATTCAGGGCTCAGTATTTTTAAAAGCTTCCAAATTTACCATTTCACCAGTTTTGGAAACATCTTCAAAACACCGTCACTCCTTACAGCCTCACATTGCACACTTGACATATTTTTCTTACAGAAGAAAATAAAGCTCAATGCAGTCCTTGAACTTGGGCACCTTCATGGTTGAAGGTGGAAAGTACCTTCCATTTTCCTAATAGTCATGAACCTTTGTGACTAAGGAAAACATATAATTGCCAAGCTAAGCAACACCTGTAAATAAAAAAGGTGGTTATTATAAAAATAAGCACCTGCAGACTGTATTTATTTTATTGAAAAAATAATGGTTTAGAGGAAGAATCCAAGCTATAATAAAAGTAAGCCTAAACCTAAAGGCAGGTTTCCAATGAAAGGAATTCATTGCCGCTCTTTGGCTGTGCACATGGCTACGGAGGCCAAAGGCTGCCACTGCCCTTTGACCTGCAGCATATGATACCAGGATGTTCCAAACAGTTTCCCCATCCTGTGTTCCACACAAGCTGGTTTTGCTCAAGATGTTACTAGGTAGTCCTCTAAGTAAATATTTGTCACATAATTTTTAAAATGCAAATGCAAATGTGTCCACTTTGGGAGTTTCACAATGAATATCTACATGTTAAAGATGCTGAAAAGTTCCACAATCCAGGACCAGTTAATTTTGTTTATTCTCTTGTTTCTCAAATTTGTATTGACCATGTTTTTCTTTGTATATCAAACACAGTCTTCAGAAATGCTGCTCTACACATGCCATGACAAATTTTAAATTTCCAATGAGACAAGAAAAGAAAAAGCAATGATCATCTTCTGAGCAAGACATAAGCGGAGTCTTCTGATACTTTGGATTAATATTTGATCATTTGTCTTTATAATGCAGAATATCTAAGCACACTGATAATGTAAATGATGAGAAAAATATTAGAAATTTAAGACAGTCTACTAATTTCAAATATTTTAGAAATATTTAATCTTTTAAAATTATCAGGCTAATTAAAAATATTATTACCTATTCATTGAAGTAGGGTCATTTTAGAGTCTTTTTCTATTTTTATGTTTTTGTTAGTGCAACATAGTTTTACATAACATTATTATGTTCATTTTGGTGTAATTATACATGCATGGATTATAATTTGCTCCATTTCAGTCCCCAGCACCTCCCCTTTCGCTACCGTCCTGCCTCCCCCTATTTCCCTTCCTCTATTTGACAGTTCTTCCTTCTATTTATTTATCATTTTTCCAATTAGTTCCTTATAGATATAAGTGGAATTCACTGTAGTATATTCATTTATGTACAGAGCATAATTTGGTCAGTTTCATTCGACTATTCCTTCCTTTTCCCATCCTTCCTCCCTCACTCTCAATCTCCCTCTTCTGCTCTGTTGATCCTTGTTCTATTTTCATGGGATTCCCTCTCCTTTTTGTCCTTATTTTGGTCTAGCTTCCACATATGAGAGAAAACATTTTGCCCTTGCCTTTCTGAGCCTGGTTTATTTCACTTGGCATGATGTTCTCCAGTTCTATCCATTTACCTAGGGTTTTTTTTTGTCCCCAAATGTTGTTAGCCTATGTTCAAAAACATGGAAAGTGATGCCATTCAATGTCCAGCTTAGCTTTCTGGGTACACCCCTGCATCCCTTCCCTTACCACCCCCTGCTACCATTGCTACAGAGTTTACATGACTCTTCAACCCATAAGATATTTTCAAAATCTCTACACCTCTACTTTTACTGTCACCTTGACCTGGAATGTCCTTATCATTTACCTCTGAAAGTACCATCCAAGTGCACATTTCTTTGTGATCTCCTTCAAACCACTAGTGGCCCTTATCCTATCGTGTTAAGGTTGTATTAATCCATCTGTTCCACTGAGCTGAATTCAAAGAGGGCAAGAGTAATGGTAGGGTTTTTGATGAATTTTGTACTGAAATTAATTCATTGTTTTTTCTAATTAAAACTGGCATCCTCCAGTCTGAATTAATGAGATTTGGTAGAAGACATAAAACAAGAGTCTAATCCCCCAAACAGTCCTTTACCTAAAGTTTTGGGTCATTTGGAGATCTAATTTATAATAGTTTGTTGAAGACCAGCAATAAAAACATTAAGGAGGTTCAGCTAGTAAATCCTTTAGACCCAACAGGGAATCATGAGAGATACAGAAGCATTGGCCCAGTCATAAATGTTTTGTTCTTGATACAGACCAAAAAGTTGAATGACCAATATAAATGATAGCAACAACTGGGTAGCAGTGCTGGGTGCTATAATCAGGCCTTTCTATGCATTTATTCATATAATGTTTATAACTATCCCATGAAGTAATCACTAATATTATCCTTCCCCCTTACTGGAGAGGAAACTGAGACACAGGGAAGGTAAGCACTTTGTCCAATGCTACACACTGTAAGAGTAGTAAAGTCAGCCCTCATCTTCACTCATCTTGAGCAGCAAATGCCAGTATGGATTTTCTAGAATGAAACTACCTGTGTTGATAGCTCAATTCTAAAAGTTTTGTAGTCCTAGGTAAGATACTATCTTCTTTCTTCCCATGTTCCTCTTTAAAAATACTTTGTGGCATGTTTATTAAAGTGAATTACTTGCTGAGTCGATATGGCTGCCTCAAGTTCTAATAACATAGAGGAATTTGACCATTCAGTATTTTGATATACTTCCTGAGAATAAAGAAGGACTTTATGTGGGAGAGATATTCTATTTTAATAATGTACTATTGGTTCCTAAAGGTTGCTATTGGGTTGAGAAATCCAAGTGTCTTCTGTACAAAGTTTGAGGTTTCTTGCAATACAACTCCCTTAAAATTGTAGTAAGCTGCTAGTTATCTTATTTTCAGGACACAGAATGACGGAAAGATTTACTACTCATAATCTGAATCCTTAGTTGAAGTTGCACCCCACACTTTTGGCTTCTTTGAAATGTAAATTAATACCCTGTTCTTTGTGCTGCCAGCTTGGAGCTTTCTAGAATTGGCAGGTGGGCAGAAGTAGATGGATAGTGAAGCAGGCTCATCTGACCCAATACTATGTCTGCATTCTGACCCATATGTTGGCCAAAGAGAAGCATGGAGTCTTTTAACTGTTAATGGATTAGTAGCAGTGGGTTGTTTTGTTTTTGTTTTCATACTGAGGAGTAAATTCAGGGGTGCTCTACCACTAAGATGCATCCAAACTCTGCTTATTTTTTGTTCTGAGACAGGGTCTCCCTAAGTTGCCAAGGTTGACCCAAGACAGAAGGATTGCAACTAGGGGGTTTTGAAAGACAATTAATTCTTCCTGGTTCTTCTAGCTTCTCCCAAATATTTCCATTTCAAATGACAAAACTCCCTCATTTATTTCAACATTGCACATTTTTTTTATACCTATAGTGATTTTGGCAGTTGCAATATAGCAAGGTCCTGATCATCTTGTGCTTTATAGGCTCCAGTTTCTTGCTTTAGATAGAAAATGGATTTTCTTTACAAGGTTGCATACTTATCCTGTGTCTCTGCTTTCCAATGGACACACTGAAGGGAGATAGTCTCTTTGCAGCCCTTATTGAAGGTGACATTTCCTAAAGCTTCTAAATACACACACACACACACACACACACACACAGACACACACGCACACACCCTTTTAAGTGTTCGTAAAGCTCCATTGCTCTCTAGCTACAGCGGTCACAAGACCTGAAACCCCACAGAGGGCAGGCAAATGTGCTGCCTGCTCGAAGATATGCCGATTCACACTCCAGCATGAATGGATGGAAGAATCCTCACTTCTCACATGAACTCTTCAAGCTCTACGTTAGGGTCTGAATTTTGCAGTACCTAACTTCTTTCATATCCTTTTCTAATTAGTACTTTTTGGCTGCAGGTGTGTGAATTTAATAGAGGTCTCTGTCAAATCAGCAAGAATTCATTTTAAACCACTCTAATTAAATGTACTCAAAAATCCCTCTTACCTAGCAGAAGTAAGAAAGGCCGTAAAAGAAATGCTCAGAATTTCATTCTCATAAACCATGGACCTGAATATTTACTCTAATATATGGAAACACATTGAGGGCACGGTTTACCATATGAAATGAGTCAATGCACTTGCTTTATTCCTCTATCTGGTTCAATCTTCACACATCTATGCAAAGGAGGATGATACTAATCACCTACACGTTACTGTTTCTCTAAAAGAATTAGGAGAATCCTACATATCGTAAGCTCTATACCTATCCTCTTACATCCTATTGGTCTTTGTTTAAAAGGACAGCTGCTGTTTATTAATAAAAGATGTTGACAAAATTCTTATTCCTATAAATAAGGAATCTACTGTAATACTCTTCACAATCCCTACCTTCCCTTCTTCCAACTTAGGGTTCAAATGGAGTGGAGGGAGTAGGTGGTAGGAAGTATTGGGGTCTAAATTGGAGCAGGCCATGTTCCATGCTTCTGTGATCATGTCATGTTGTATCCTGGTGTCGCATATAACTAAAAATAGTAGCAGTAGCAGTAAAAGAATAGTCAATGAAATTCCTCAAATGCTATAGACGTACACTTGAGAAGAGGATCCATTCTCAACATCAAGCAATTCCCTTATAGCCATTCAAAGTAAACATGCTGTTTAATCAGACCGGAGCTCAGCAGGAGCCCTAGAATCCACTGCTTGGTTTGGCTCAGTGGTCCTTCCCTAGTGGCGCAGTGATGCTCTGTATGGGACTGCCCACCATCAGGAGAGACTCCTTAGAAGGATAAAAGAGTGGATAAATGTTATGAAATTGTGCCTCGATTCTTTTAATCTTGATTCTGCTTAATCTGAATTTCGAACTTGCAGGGAAGTTACGTGAATGGTATAAAAAAGACATTTTTACTCTGAGCCATTTGAGAGTGATTTGCCAAAATGCCCCATTACCCCTAAATACTTGAGAGGATAAGTCCTGCCAACAAGAACACCGCCCTGAATGCCCACATACAGCATCAGTATTAGGGAGTTAATTTTGATATATCTCTGCAGCTAGTATCCAGACTCCATTTAGGTTTTTCTACTGCCCCTAAAAATGTCCTTTTTATGAAAAGGGGGCAGGGTCCAGACCACATGTTACCTTGAAAACCAACCACCTGATTAGAGGGTTGGAAATTTCTGCCCCATCCTCCCAGCCTCCGGGAAAGGAAAAGGGGCTAGAGATTGAGTCCAACAACCAATGATGTAATCAGTCATGCCTACCTAATGGAATCTTCATTAAAACCCTAAACTGTGGGGTTCAGAGAGCTTTTGGGTTGGTGAACAAATGTTAAGGCACTATTCCCAAATTTCCAAATAATTCTCCAGGTCCTTTGAAGGTGAAGACAAAAGTTTTATTTTCCAACAGGGGCTAAAAGCACAGAGAACCAAGCAGCTCTCTACAAGCATCGACCCCAATTGGGGGTAGCAACCAGCTTATAAGGAATTAAAACCAGAAAGAAGGGGAACGGACAGGAGAGGCAATTATAATCACGAGATGCATTTCATAAAGTGGAAAAGTAACAAGTTACATTTTCTCAGAAACTACATTTTCAGAAAAACAATTTTGCATTAGTCCCATATAGCAAGGTTATTGTGGTCAGGGTGCAAGTTGATGGGGGTGGAGGTGTTAGCTTCTATGCAAGTGGGCTCATGTGGAAGGGGGACAACTTCACACAGGATGAGGTATCTGAACAAAAGAGTAAGTCTGGGCTAATTTTCAAACCAGCCCATGACACAAAAACATAGCCACATGCCAGGAGGGTGGCATACATCAAACTCCTGAGGTACAGAAGTTACTGTGGTTCAGGACCCTTCTGGACCACCTATAACCTGTATGGCTATAAATTTAGCCTTTACAATATCCTTTGTAACAAATCAGTAATCGCACATAAACTGTTCCCTAGGTTCTATGAGATGATCCAGCAAATTATCAAACCTGAGGAGGGGATTGTGAGAACCCTCACTTTATCTTCAAGTCAATCAGAATTTGTGAGTAGCTTGGGATCTCATTACTTGTGATTGGTTTCTGATTTGGGGGGCAGTGTTATGGGACTGAGCCTTTAACCTGTGGGATCTGTGTTCACTTCAAGAATGTCAAAATTGAGTTAAATTGCAGTGCATGCCTTTGGTGTCCACTGATGATGGAAGAATTCATTGGTCTGTGAAAAATTCCCAGAAATTTTCGGTCAGAAGTATTGTGAGAAAAAGAAAAACAGTCTTTCTCTTTTAAAGACCTTGACACTTTTAAAGGTTATAGATCTAGTTACCTCAAGTTCAGGCTGTCAGCTGTCCCTTAAGGATTAGAGTCACATCATGCTTTTTTGGCAGCAACATCATAGAAGTGGGTCTATGTTCTTATGGCATGGATGACGTGGCACATGGTATTTATTTGTTTCATGATGGGTCTGTCGGTTTTAATCACTTGATTAAGGTGGTGTGCAAGGCTCTGCACTGTCAAGTGACTTTATTTCCTCTAATGTGATTAGGTATTTTGCAAAAAGACAAGTTGAAACCATGTCTATAGCTCTCTTTTTTTTCAACTTGCTTATTCATTTATTTGTATCAGTATATCTATTTTCTTTTTTATCTTCTATGAGTAAATATGTCATTAGCATTCTGTGCAGGTACTGTCTGCTCTTAAAACCAATAACTCCTCTAATTTCCATACAAACCAAGGCAGTGCCTCTCTCCCCTTCCCCTGGGGCTTCTTTGGGCTGTAGGAGTATATTCTGTCCTGGCTTAAGTCAAGCAGGAAGTCCTGAGGAGTTAATGTCACCATGGGCAGTTCTCATCAAGGAAGGATAGGAGCTCATAGATAGACCCCCAGCGTCCTTGCTTCTTGAGTTAGAAGACCTGATCCTGTTCACAGTTTCCCAGATTTTCCCAGAGGGACTGACCTGCAGCGACCTGCATCAACACTGGGCTCAATAACATACCCCTATGATTCTCTCTCTTTGCCTTCCTGAATGTTCCACCTTCCTATCTCTGCTTCCTGGGATTACCTTTCCATAAGCTACTTGCAAACAAATCCTTTTCTTGAGATATGCTTTGGGGAAGCATCCTAAGAGCCAATGTTATGGGAAACAGACTGGTCCAGAAGCAGCAAGCAGCACTTGGAGAAGAAGAAAACTCCAAACTTTATTTTTATGCCGGCGGGCCCAGAGGAAAACAAAACTCCAAATTCTGAACACCCATCCACAGTTTCACACAACATTTATAGGCTCTCTAGTATCGTAAACTTTCTAGTCTACTCTATATACGGTTGTGCAGGTATTTCTAGCAGGAAGCATGTTTAAGAAGCAGAGTGGGATAGGGGAAGAACTGGTTCCTCTTACAAGGCCTTCCATAAATTTCTAGCCTTGGGCCTGGAGCCTCCACAGGAGCATTTACACTTCAAGGTGGGAATAGTCAGACTCCCAGGGAAAATAATCCACAATCCAAAAGTTCGGGACCCATGGTTCATTCAGGCTTCCTGGAGAAAGGCTGAGAGAAGGGAGGAGAACTGACCCCTCCCCAGGCATTGGTTTCTTACTATAACCTTTAAATAGTTCCATTTCACAACCAGGTCTGGTTTTGCCATCACACTATCTCATCCCACCCCACAAAAACTTTAAAGAGATTTCTCTGTGGTTATGACCAATTCATAATCTAACACAATTTGGTTACTATTTAATCATTCCTTTGGTCTTTCCCTTTCTATATCTAAATGAAGGAGTGTCTCTCCATGATTCCAACCTCCCACCAAGGTATAAAACACATGAACAGAATAAACCAATTATATTAAAATGTCCTCCAACTCCTTAGAGCAGGTCAGGCCAACCTTTGGTCAGCAACATGTTGTCCACATGTTGTCCAGACAAGGTGCACGCATGCCATCTGCCCCAAAGAGCTCACAAAGTCAGGATATTATATAATTGGTTTCTTATTATACAAGTTGCTTTCTTATTCTTTTGTGCTTCCCTGGTGTGTTCTAGCCAGTTCCTGAATCTGACCAAAGCATCTGTTTCCCATCCTCCACCATGGAGTTCTACCGGGAATTGCCATTTTTACTTCATAAAAGTAAATGCATACGGTGCATGGCATTTTTTTGAAGAGAAGGCTGAAAATAATAATAATGTACTTGGGCTTGCTATTCTTAATCCCCCTCAAAACCACTCAGTACAAACAACTTCTAGACCAACTCCGTCTGGGAAGAGCAGATTTAGAAAGAAGGGAGACACTATAGACAGTACCACATACAAGAAAAAAATATAGCGTCTCAGCCCGATACCCTGTGGGATGCTGCAGGATGCTGACTCACTTTGCAACTATAGTCCTTCCTGAGTTTGTCTTTCATGCAATGAGCAGTTCAAACAAATCTCTCTGACCCTGCCTTGCTACAGGACTAGATGTCGCCAATGTTAATATCTGTATTGGACACTGTGTAATTATTTTTCCAAAAGAGCAGACCAATTTTTCAAGTATAGAAAACTCTATACACAAAGTACTCTTCTGTTCTAGCAACAAGGAGAGTTTGACAAATGAGAAGAAGCAAGAAATATTGATGACATTTTAGAAATAAACACATAGTTCCACCCTAAAAAAGAATATATTTGCAAATAGCACAACCTGCTAAATCTTGCTGGCAAATAAGGTGGAACCCAACATGCCATGTTCCTCTCCCCAGGGGACTTCAAGTTTTTATAAAGAAAGTTTCCCTAGTTATAAGTAAATGTTTCAAGCATCTCTATAATTACTTGCTACTCTAAAAGTATTCTCTGGACAGAAATTCATTTTACCTAAAGCATATTTTACAACTGACCAGTAATTAGGAGTTTAATCCAAGAAGGGACATTTTTATTTTTGGCAGGACAAACTATAAACACACCAGCTCCTTCTGCAATGTGAAGAGCAACTGGCCAAGAATTTGACCTCTCAATCAGAGATTAGTCCAGGTCCTGTTTGCTGACCCAGTCTTGGACTTGATGCACCTATGATCACAGATCAAATAAATGCCCTCTACACTGTTCTCTTCTCAACAGAACCTGCAGTAAAAGGATTCTTCCCAAGTTACAATGTCTTCTACAGAGAAATTGGTTTGCGGGAATCTGCAACCAAATCTTTTCTTTCAGTTCCTCATTCTTGGCCTTGGGAAGATGTATACAGTTCCAAAGAGGAAATCCTCAGAGGATGCATGGCCTTTGAATAACCTGGATGCTTCTCCTTCCAGTTATGCCAGTTCAGAGCTGAGCCATTGGTTTTCTTGGTCTTTCTGGTTCAGTCCAAACCACCAGTTCTATTGATCTGGCTTTGTGCAAATAGCCTCTTCAACAGATAGCACTTTTCCTAACATTAAAGTAAATATGTAGAATCATTAAACCATACTTTTAGAAGAAAAGGAAAAGTTTTTTTTCTAGATACTTCATAAGATATGAGGAAAAATGTTCTGCAAATATGAATTTTTAAATGCATAACAGAAAAAAGTGAGGAGAATATAATGACTAAGTCATGTTTGAATGTTTTATCTAAAGCTTCCCTTATAATAAAATTTTTGAAGATGAAATTAACACTTCTAATATTATCTTTAGTTATGTTGACTGATTCAGAAACAAAGGGTTATTTTCTTTAATGACCATGCAACCTGCTCAGACTCTATCATTGACGATTTAAAAAAAATCTAATGCCAATAAACAAGAATTTTAATAAGTAGCAAAATATATCAGAGCTATCATATTTAGTTTGCTTCTTTTCAGTCATTTGGCTATTTATGAAATGCTTTTTGTATCTGTATTTGGACTGAGTTGGAAATGTGAAAGAATTGTTAAAACATAACTTTAAACTTTAACAGACTTGCTGTCAATTAGGGAGAGGGATGTGAAACAGTTGAGATCTTATAATTTCAAAAATTGCCAATGATCCCCCCCTCCACCCAGTGATAGTGGCCCATTGTATTTAAGAGCCTCTGACATGGAGACCCACAATTCTCCCTGATACACTCTAAAGTCCAGTGTCACCACAGCCTCTCATTATGCCTCCATAGCATAACAAGCTCCAGTGCTTGTACCCAGGTAGCACCTGGCAGTCCCAAAGCTCTTTCTCTCAACACTTCCTAAAAGAGCCTAAATGAACCCTACCTTCCCATTCCTCTTCTAGGTAGAAGGAATTCCTCCTTTGTCTGTATTCTTTTAATTGTTTCTTATGGTGCTTTTCTTTCAATACAATGTCATAAATATTTGTGGATTTTTATTTGCCCTACTAAAATTACTTTCAGTTGCTTCTAATAGTTTTCTTATCTATGTATCTCCACACACATTGCTTAACTGAGTGTCCAACTCTTAGTATGAACTCAAACACACAATAGTTGAATGAATGAAGGAGCACTGGACCATTTAGGGAATAATTTACAATAATAATTGTAACAATAACTGTGTTATTCTGAATGACAAGTAATTGGAATATAAAAAGAATTTGGAGGAGGAAATTGGAAAATAAAAGGAACTTCAATGTGGACAGGAAGAGTCTAAGAAGGCCAAGAGGAGGGTTTGGACATGTAACGATGATGATGCAAACAGTAACAGAGTGGCGAAGAGCAACCAGAACTAAGAGTAGTGTTAACAGATTAAACCAACAGAAGATAGGGATCAGGTGCAGTGGCGCATGCCTATAATCCCAGTGACTTCAGAAACTGAGACAGAAGGATCGCAAGTTTGAGTCAGCCTGGGCAATTTAGTGAAACCCAGACTCAAAATTAAAAATGAAAAGGGTTGGAGTTATAACTCAGTGGCGAAGCACTCCTAGGTTCAATCCCCAGCACCTGAGGGTTGGGTTGCTGCAAGGGGGTTGGGGGGAGGGCGGGGTGGGGAGGTCCTTTATAAAAGATAGGTTTCAGGAATTACATAACAGAAAACTAAGTAGGAAATGAGGCCACAAGGTAAAACCTGCTTAGCTGGAATCCCAGAAAGAACACTCTACTTCCAGGATATGGAATTGTGTGTAGAGAAAAAATAGATGCCGGAACAGAAGAATGGGTTTTTGAGTAAGAAGGGACTGGATTTGATTTCAGTTTCACTTTTTATTGTTTGTGTTGAACTTTCAATTCTCCAATCCTGCCACCCGATTCCCACCTAATTGGGTTGTTGGTGAGGTTGAACAAGATAATTTGTGGAAAATTCTTCACACAAGATGGTTGTCAGGAAATGACAACCATCATTATTATTCACTGTAATTTCAATTTGAACACCTGTTAGGTTGTATATCCCAAGTCCTCTGATGGCCGGAAGATCCCTGAGACTTGCTGAATCCTGTTCCTGATTGTATCAGAAGTCTGTCTTAAATTAACTTGGTGATCCTAGTAGAAGTGAAAGGAGAAGGAGGAAGAGGAGGAGGAGGAAAGAAGAGGAGAGGGAGAAGGGGGAGAAGGGAAAGGAGGAGGGAGAGAGAGGAAGAGGAGAAGGAAGGAGAGATGATGATAACAGAACTTACAGAAGCAAATGAATTTACTGAATGTTTATTATGTACTCTTGTGCTCTTTCTTGTGTGAAGAATTTTCCACATTCCAACGGTGCTAAGGACTTGATAAAAATTACTGCACTTAATCTTAACAAAATTGCTTTTTGTAAGTGAAATGACTGGGACTGATCTGTGAGTGTTTTAACAGGAGTCCTCTTGGAACAAAATGTGACTGGATCTCATTCACTAGAAATAGAGAGGAAGCCTGAATAGGAAGGCAAGGGGCAAAAAAAAAGGCAGTGAGACACACAGACCTCCTCACAGTGGAATCCAATACACCAAAATTTGTCACCATCTCAGTCAGATTCCAGCAGGCTTCTACACCAGGGATTCCAACCCAGCAAGAAGACCAGGGTGCAGGGGCTTCAGGCAGCAGGCAGGCAGATATGGACCACCTTTCTTAGCAGGACCCTTGTCAGTAGAGGTAAAATACAAAGAGCAAGATGCAGGCTCCTTGGGGATGGAGTTTAACAAAGCTGGGCAGGTTATACAGATGCCATCTCATAAATTAGGGTAAGAAGTACAAAAAAATTTGTCTCTTGAACAAATTCTGAGTAAGCATATGGCCACCTAAAGTCTCATGTTTGAGACAAAATCTAGTTTAACAGTACAGGATATTATAATATGATGTTTGCCATAGGCAGTAGGGAAAGAAATGGTGGCCTACTGGTTGAGAATCTTGGGCTTGGTAAAAGAACCAAGTCAGAGATTTAAAAAAAAAAAACAAAAAAAAAAAAACAGAGACTATTATAAAAAGGAACTATTATAAAAAGTCTTTGCACAACTTTTCAGGGATACAGGGAAGGAGAGAGGTAATGGGGGCCTGTCAATCCCACGCAAAACTGAATAGACGCTAACATCTGTGTCAGGTCTTTATCCCTCTTTTTGCCACTCTGTTGCCTTCTTAAGTACTGACCAAAGTATTCTGACGCCCCTGCTACACCCTCCAAAGTAAAAGCTTGGAGTTAGGAGTCCCCTATGCACAATTTGGTATTTATAAAGATTCATGGGGTTCCCAGAAAAATCCAATAAGCATCTCAAAATAATATTGAAAAATTAAAATATTGAATTGGTCAAAATGAAGATTTGTAGATATAGAGATATTGATATTTATACTATTTTTCGTATCAAAAGAATATATTTTACTTGGAGTTCTCTTTTGAGAAGCATTGAAAATTCAACATATTTTAAGCTTTTTTGCTTCACACAAGAAGGAACACAAATAACAGCAAAAAGAAGGTAATTTTTCAAGAGTCTCTCAATATGTATTATAGTAAATTATTCTTTTTTTAAGTGAGAAACAGAGGGGGGGAGATTTGAACATTTTTCCTCCTTGAAACCACATTCCTGTGGCATTGCTTAAAGTAAATCTTTTGGTCATATTGAAAGTGGAAAAAGAAAATGACTATATTAAAACCAAACAGAAAATGAGTCCGGGCCATTTATTATATTTTTCTCCATCTGTAACTTCCCAACCTCTTCTGTTTGTGAAAATATACAAGTACAAAAACTCAGCAAGAAGAAACAGCTGTCCATCTCACCACTTCTGGTTCTTAACGTGAACTTGCTTTAGGGAGCCAAGTGTAAGGGCCCATATGGAGAAATGCCTGTTTGCAAGCTCTTCTTGCATTTGTATGGTAATCTCTCAACTTATATCCCACTCCAAAAGAAAGAAAGAAGGATATATATAATGTAGATTTTTAAACCACATATTTTGGAAAAAAAAAAAAAGTCATCAGAAAAAGATGGCAGTCTAGTTAGAGCAATTGTTTCAATTTACTAATTGTATCTTTTAACAACTTTCATTTTTGAACTCTGATTTCATTTTATATAACAGAACCTAGTCATCATGCGTAGAGCAACATGTATGATGTATTATCTAGAAAATGAATTTACAAATAGAAGATGATAAATGAAGGTATAAAATATGCTTTATTTTTTGTCTTTGTCCTTTGTGCATGTAAACACATGTATTTACAGGGCTTATTTTTTATTTTACTCCCTTTTTAATTTATAAAGCATTTTTAGAACTGAGTGTGGTGGTTCACACCTATAATCCCAGCAACTTGGGAAGCTGAGGCAGGAGGATCTCAAGTTTGAGGCAAGCCCCAGCAACTTAGTGAGACCCTAAGAAACTTAAGAGAGACCCTGCCTCAAAATAAAAAATAAAAAGGGCTGGGGATGTGGTTCAGTGAAGTGCCACTGGGTTCAATCCCTGGTACAAAAAAAAAAAAATTAAAGAAAAAGAAAACAAGAGATTGATTTCCCGGACTAAAAATCATTTTTCTCCCAGCCTGAGGAAAATGATTTTCGACCAAATAGATGGCCATCTGTTGCACCTTAGTTCATAGTCTGATATTATCTGTTGATGGCAAAAGTGCTATGACTGAGATACTGTTTGTTTTTACTATCTCTTCTCCTCTCTTTTCTTTCACTAATACTTTTTTCTTTTACCTAAGTGTTAGCTAGAACCACAGTCATGTGGAATCAACTGTCCATTTCCCTGTCCTCACTGCAGATGAGATTCTGGAATTTTAGTAGCGTGCCATGTGCTGCTTGTGACTCACGCCTTTCAAAGCAAACAGTGCTCTCTTCCCTTCAGTTTTCTCCTTTCCCACAAATTATAGAGTTAGGGCAAGGTAGTGAGCCTTCTCATATGATGCACATGAGAACAATCCAAGTGATGATATATCCACAACACAAGGACTCAGACCTCTGGCAAGTTGGCAGAGGGGAGTTCCTATGCAGGAAGAGAATTTATATAGAACAGAAAGAAGCCTCTGTCTTCTAGACCAGTTTTTCATGTCCTGGTCAAATAAGTTGTTTCTCACTAACATTGTGGAAAAGGAACTGGAATGGAAAGAGATTGCTAGTAGGGAAAGTTGTCTATTAGAGCAATGATAGCAGTTCATAGCCTGAATTAAGGCAGAAACAGATGAGAGGGGAAGAGAGGTGGACTGAATACCATGTCTACAGGTCTGGGGAACCAATTATGTCAAAGGTGAAAAAGGAGGAGAAACAAAATGCATTTCTAATATTTCAACGTGGATGACTGAAGTTAATGTCAATAGTGTTTATTGGGAAGGAAAATGATAGCGAATACACAAAGAAACATGTCAAAATGAGAAATGTAGGACTCATCAGGAGAAAGCCTATTTTCTGCTAGTTTTCTCTTTTTCACTAATGAAATCTGTTGCTGAAAGCCAGAGCACATTATACTAATAATAGTTTCTGTCACTGACAACCCATTCGATATTTAATGTGTTCCCACCAAAATTCTTCAGTTTTCTGAGAGCTTCCATCAAGAACTGCTGTCACTTTCACTGGTTATAAAATTGAGTTCTAATAATGTTCTCAATGTAAGGTAAAAATGTGTCTTCTATGTGCTTAGGCACTGACCTACTAGTTTTTGTGTTTTCACTAATTTTTAAAAATATGATACTATAATGGCAGATACATGCCATCATGCATTTGTCAAAACCCATAGGATGTACAACACAAAGAGTGAGCCCTACTATAAACATTGGACATTCGTTGGTAATGATGTGTCAAAGTTGGTTCGATGACTCTGGTGCTATAAGGTTGGTGAGGCAGACTATGCATGTTGGGGGAAGGAGTATGAGGAAACTTTATATTCAACTTTGCTATGAATCTAAAACTGCTCTTAAAGTCTGTTGATTTAAAGATACACAGTGTTGTGTAACTACTCCTTTTTTACCTATAAATAAGTTATGATAATCACCTTTCTTCCTTTTTCAGTTTAAAGAAATCAACTTCTTTTTTCTTTTAAAAATCAGATGCAGTAGATATATCTCTTGTAAAGAAAAGAGAAACAGTAGAGCACCATATTCCAGAGAGCCCCTTTTTCTCTTCTCAATAACCTAACCACGTTAGGGGAAGAGAGGGAGCAAGACTGGGCCAGGATGTCCAGATACATACTATCTTGAAGGACGCTGGAAATTAGGGCAAGTTTGTGTGATCCATAGAAAGCTGCTTTTTGCAAAGATACAAAGACAATCAAATCTTGGAATGCTTATCAAACAAGCAAACTAAGCAAACAGAGCAAGCTATTACTGACGCTGTCACTGCTCCTACAGCCTGATATTGAAAACCCCTCCCTCAGTGGCAACTGGTAGAACTGAGGGCACTTTAGAAAGAATGCTTGTCATTTGTCCAGTCACTGCCTCTGGACAAAATGTCAAGAGGATGGAGATGCTCTCTCTTAACCTATTGCCACTGGACCTTCCCTGTGAGCATTTCTCAACAAAGCTATAAGCCACCTGTGCCAGCTCTGGGTATACTGTTCTTTTATCTCACTGCAATTTTTACCAATTCCCTGCCATAACTGGGCTGTGGACAAGACAGGAGGGTTAATAAAGCTAATTTGAAACCATTACATCCACCAGATTTGTGCAAATTGCTGCATTTTCCATTATGGAAAGTATAAAAAAAATTATTGTCATTGGAAGAACAACTTTAATTGTATAAGCAGTTTGTTTAGAAATAAAATAATCAAGCTAGAATAATTTTTAAGAGTTGACTCAACTTTTTTTTCTATCATTCATCAGATATAGGTTTTTTAAATTTTTTGTTTGTTCTTTTTAGTTATACATGACAGTAGAATGTATTTTGACATACATACATGGAGTATAAATTCCCATTCTTGTGGTTGTACATGATGTGGAGTTACATTGAGCAAGTATTCATATATGAACATAGGAAAGTTATGTCTGATTAATTCTACTGTCTTTCCCATCTCCTCTCCCTTCCCTTCATTCCTTTTGTCTGATCCAATGAACTTCTATTCTTCCCTCCCTCCCCCACCACTTATTGTGTGTTAGCATCAATTTATCAGAGAGAACATTTGATTTTTCATTTGGGGGGATTGGCTTCTCTCACTTAGCATGATATTCTCCAGTTCCATTCATTTACCAACAAATGCCATAATTTCCTTGTTCTTTATGGCTGCGTAATATTCCATTGTGTATATACACCATACTTTCTTTATCCATTCATCTGTCGAAGGGCACCTAGCTTGGTTCCATAGCTTAGCTGCTATGAACATTGATGTAGCTGCATCATAATAGTATGCTTATTTTAAGTCCTATGAGTATAAACTGAGGAGTGGGATAGCTTGGTCAAATGGTGGTTCCATTCCAAGATTTCCAAGGAATCTCCATACTACTTTACAGAGTTGTTGCACCAATTTGCAGTCCAACCAGCAATGTATGAGTGTACCTTTTTCCCCACATCCTTTCCAACATTTATTGTTACTTGTATTCTTGATAATTGCCATTCTGACTGGAGTGAGATGAAATCTCATTGTAGTTTTAATTTGCATTTCTCTAATTGCTAGCGATATTAAACCTTTTTTCATATATTTGTTGACTGATCATATTTCTTCTTCTGTGAAGTGACTGTTCAGTTCCTTTGCCCATGTATTGATAGGGTTACTTGTTTCATTGGTCTTCAGTTTTTTGAGTTCTTTATATATCCTGGAGATTAATACTCTATCTAAGGTGCAGGTGGCAAGGATTTTCTTCCATTGTGTAGGCTCTCTGATCATATTCCTGATTGTTTCCTTGCTATGAAGAAGCTTTTCAGTTTGATATCCTTCCATTTATTGATTCTTGATTCTACTTCCTGCACTTTAGGAGTCTTGTTTTAGCATTTGATTCCTAAGCTGACATGATGGAGATTTAGGCCTATTTTTTGATATGGGTTTATTATATTTTAAATTTCATTTTCCTCATTTCCAAAATGGAATTAATAGAAATACCTATACTTCATTGATTAGTTTGCAATATTAAATGGTAAAATCTATGTAAAGCATTGAGCACAAAGCCTGGCACAAGATGTTTTTGTGAATAGAGGACATTATTCAGTCATCAAATAAATAATGTCTTGGAAGAAATTCATTCATTTACTAGGTGAGAAATGAAATGAGTTTTTAAAATCCTGACTTCTGGTTCTGGCCATAATGGAAGGACTAGTGTTAGACTACTTTTTCCACTCTTAATAACTATGACAATGGACAAAATATATGAAAAATCTTTTAAGGCCTTGGTCGACACATAGCTCAGAACCATGAGAGGCATGAAACACAAGTATGTACCATCTTATTGTACTTTACTTTCTTAGAGTAATTTCCAAATTGTGGCCAAGGAACCAAAAGAGAGAACCCCTGTCTTTCTAGCCATATGAAATAGTGACATGTGGGACTCCCGTAGCTGCTGGAATTTGTATTGTAGGTTACCAGAAATAAGGAAAATTGGTAGAAAAGGAATCCAAGAAATCTGAATTGCTGTCCTCTTGAGTCTTTGAATACCCATGCATGCATATGTAAAATTCAGAAAGGCCTAGTAATGTGACCTAAATGGAAAGATCAGAGAATACATAGTGCTTGGATACAGAAGAATGAGAACAATCCAAAACTGAAGTCTCAGAAAAGTCATTATTTAGGAACAGTACTATTCTAGCCTGGGTATAAGGAATATACTAGGCTTCCCCCAATAAAGCTAGACATCAAGCCTTAGCAGAATCAAGCAACACTAGCAACAAATTAATTCTCTGCTAGAATAAAAGTCAACACTCATTATAGGAAGACAAATAAATCCAGAATCTCAACAACATCGCCTTTAATTGTCAGGCATAGGATTTTTAAAAATACTATGGATATAAAGAATCAAACATATATAATCAAAGATATATATATATATATATATACATACATATGCATTTTTTATCAATTTGACAAGGAGGAAAAATCTATAGAGACAAATAACACTCATGGTGAAATTTGTAGACAAAGACTTCAGGCAGGTATATAGTCAGAGATTTAGAAACAAAGATGAGTAAATGAGTTAGCAGATGGGGAATCTCAACAAATAAATCAAAACTAAAAGAAAGAGAAGGAAGCAAATGAAAATTGTAGAATTAAAAACTACAAGCAATTTTAAAAATTGCTAACCTGGGTTTAATAGCAGTATAGATATTGTGCAAGAAAAGATTTTGAAGAAAGTAAATAGAAACTATCCAAACTGTAGCACAGAAAGAAAAAGAGACTGACAAATATTAATAAAAGAAAAATTGAATAGATATTCAGTGACCTGTGGGATATTAAAAACACTTCTAACATTTGTGGAATAAAAGCTCCAGAGGAAAGAAGGGATTTTGGCAGTGAAAAAATATTGGAAGATAAAATAGTACAGAAAGTCCCCAAAGAGAATGAAAAATGGCAACCCTCAGAGAATATTGTCCAACACAAAATAAACTAATGTCTCTGGAGACATTCATTCATGTCCTCAGCAAGAAGTGAACATTTAAAAACTTATTTTGAAAATCCTGATTTCAGATTCTGGCCATGTTTGAACCACAAACAGCACAAACACAAAGGAAACCACATCTAAGCATCTTGTAGTATAATTTCTTTAAAGTAAATTAAAAATAAAAGCATCAAAACATTCAGAACACAAGGACATACTGCATAAAGAAAAGTAACAACAGAATAACCACTGGATTCTCATCAGAAACAATACAAGCCAGAAAAGAGTGAAATGGCAGTTTTTAAACACTAAGAAATAAGCTATGAAGTTGACATTCTAAGTCAAGCAAAATTTTTCTTCTAAAGTTGGGGCAAATAATTTCCAAATAACCAAAGTGATGACCTGCCACTACAGAAAAGGTTAATTAAACTTATTCAGGTTTAAGGAAAGTTTTACTGGGTGAAACAAATTCGTGTGAATGTATAAAAGCATTTTGAATTTTCTCTGCTTTATTAATTTCCTTAAAAAGCAATTGACTTCTCGAAGCATGACTAATAAAATGAGCTGTGGGATTTACAATGTGTTTTAAGTAAGATATATGACAATGGCACAAAGGAAAGGAGAGGATAAATGGATACATTATTTTGTATTATATACACAGTTCTTATATTACATATGAAATAGCATACTATAACGGTTGAGAATGTGTGTTGTAATCCTTATAGAAATCACCAAAGAATCACTCAAGAAATGAAATAAAAAGATCGCCAAAGCAATAGAACAATAAGTCAAAAGAAGAGGGAAAATGTAATATTAAGAAACACTTGTTTAAGTGAAAACGAGGCAAGATGGAAAAAAGAGAAAAAGATGGACCAATTAGAAAATGAATAGGAAGACTTAAACTTAACCACATCAATGTAAATATAAAGGTATCAAAACCAATCAAAAGACAGAGGGGTAAGACCCAACCATATTCTGTTTTCTAGAGGTACTCTACAAATATAAAGACTCAGGTTAAAAGTTAAAGGATGTAGCAAAAGGTACACCATGTGAAAACATCAATCCTAAGAAAACTGGAATGGAATGTTTATACAAATGCCAACATGTACTACTTTGGAATAAGGAATATTACTAAAGATAAAGAACGTGAACCTCTGAACATGAACAAATTCAAAACATGTTCCTCATGAGCACATATATCTTAACTGCCTAAATGCATAAGCATTTTAAGTACCACAGAAAACCTATCTAATTGTTCCACACTTATTTATGCTTATCAGAACGCTATCTTTAAGCAATTTCTTATATACAAATGTTCTGCTGAACTTTTTCTCTTAAAGGAATTTAAACTAAAAATTGTAGTCAGACCATTTAATTCAGGGTCTTAACTTGATTGAAGATCACTTTAAAGTATATTTTTCCTAAAGCTTTAGAATAGATATTTCCTTTCTCCTACCTCTCCTTCCTGTGCCATCATTCAAGGTCATATTTATCTATAAATATTGTCAAATTTTAACCAAAAAATTAATAGACTTTGTTGAAAATATAAGCAAATTTATTAATTTGAGAATGTGCTTAAGTATATAAGCCATGCTAACACATTAGAGATGTATAGCATATACATCTTGTTGCCTTAGGAGAATACTTGAGGCATCCATATGTCTATTTCTTTTCACTTGGAAATGGGAAACGGATGAGCTTCCTGCAGTGAAGTTCTCTCCATCATCCTTGTTCCCTTACCATCTGGTTTTAAGCCATGGGGAGCAGCATATCAGGAGATCAGAAGGTGAGAGGAGAGAGTGTGCAGGACATTCTCGCCCCTGTTTCCTCCCTGCCTGCTATGGTTTTGGCAGCCCCTGATAGGCAGCAGTTTTCCATAGCTCAACCTCTTTCCAAGCGTGATATGACTATTCCCTCTTACTAATGCTTCCTCTCCTTCTTACACAAACCTAGTGCCTCACCATCCTTTATGATATCTCCTGCATAAAACGATTTCAAAGACTTCACATATTTCTTCAAGACAAGGTGTTAATCCCCTTGGGGTCTACACTACCATTCCCTCTTCCTTCCAAATCCATAGCAGATTCCCGCATGGTCCAGAGAAGTTCTTCTCCTCTAAGAAAGGATGTTGTGAACACGGAAACAATGGTAGAGTCTTACTAATGGATAATGACGATGCTAGGGACCTTATGTGGAAGTGGCCTCCGAGGGTGTTAGGACAAGAAGAATGAAATATACTGCTGGAATGGACCAAATTCATTGGTACAGGTGCACATTCCTGGGATTTGGGATTGGACGTACAACCTCAAGCACTTGCCTTTGGTGCCAACAATTTGCTGGCTTTTTTTTTCTTTTTTCTTTTTTTTTTTGTTTTTGTTTTGTTTTTGTTTTTTAGTTGTGCATGACAATAGAATCTATTTTGATATATTTATACAACCATGGAATATATCTTACTCTAATTAGGTTGCTGGGTTGTTAAATGAAACCCTGATTCAGTAGGAGCATATAGCCAATATGACTGAGATGCTAGCAACTTCTCTGGCATACTGCAGAGGATGGAGTGTAAGACTTAAGAATGGGAGAATATTGGAATGAACAAGTTGTATGAATCTGCTCTGCCTCAAGCCTCATTAGCCCTTTCGAAGGGCTGTTTTGAAGATAGTTCTTCCTTGATACATTCATCAGCTAAGGCAGCACTAGCATCCCTGGACAGAAGGTTCTGGTTTGCTACTAGGACAGGTAGAGCTGAATGCCTAAGCCTGACACGAAGTAACTATGTAGCCTAATCTTGTCATGAATTGGATGCTACCTGTTCCACAAATCATGAAGTTGGATTTGTATAGCATTATTCTATTATTACATGAAAGGGATATATTACACCAGTCCAAAAAGAATAAGTAAATTAAAAAAAGAGGAGATTAGCAACTCACTGGGCTCTTGTAATGAAATTCCCTCCCATGGTGCCTTCAGACCTCCAGAGTGAGGTGATATCTCACCATGATAGACTTAGGATGCCTCACTGTGCTTGTGAGATCCTTAACCTAGCTCATATGCCTACAGGTACTCTCGGCACTTCATTCTTTTAAGTTAAACCCCTTTGAGTGAATGAGCTTTCTATTACCTTCTAAGGCCTTGACTGATTCACTGCTCAATAGAGTAGATTCTCGATTGTTGTCCACATTGGTATGTGTGTGTATGCACACACATACACACACACACACACTCTTACACAAATATTATCCAGAATAATGCCAAAAAGAGAAGGAACATGAATAAGTCAAGATAAATAGTCTGTTGTTATAGAAGGCAAATAGTGTCTAGAGTTACATGATCTGAGATTTAATATTTAAGGTCAGATAATGGACAAGAATTTATTTTCCCCTTTGAACTTCAACTGCCTAAACTTCAATAAAGAAAACAATACTATCATACTGAGTTATTGAGATGATTAAATTAAAAATGTGTGAATGCATAAAAACACCCACATCATACTACATGCATAATAAGGGCTATTTCATTGGTTATAGAAATACAGTAGAGAATCATTTATCTGCAAATCTAATCCTTGGAAGCATCCAAACTGTGACATTTAGGATTACCTTTTAAAATCACAGTGGTGTGATAACTGAAGAACAAGTTACTAGGGTGCATCTCACCAGGTAATGATAAATTTCTACCACATGATAAAGAGCTGCCTAGAGTTTCAATCCCTGTCCTCATAGGACACAGGATCACTGACAAGACATCCAAGATGGTCTTGGCAATCTGGCTAGTCCAGCATGGCTTGGGAGAGAGCTTGTGAAGAACGTGGCTGTTCTTTACATGTTTTTTCAGGGGTCATCCATCATCCTTTAGAAGGATGTAGAACTCTGGGGATAATCATTAATTGTGAAGAGGTAGGTCCTGGACATTTCAAATAAATGAGCTTCCACCTCATGTGCTGTAAAGTTTCTGGCTGCCGATAGACTCTATGCTCACTTTTAAGTAAGTAAGAACTATTTTTCTCCTAACAGAATAATGAGCACCCAGTGAGATAATTGTATTTTTATTTAATTTAATTTAGCTCTGTCTTATAACTGTAAAGGGATTTGAAGCAGCTTACAAAAACACTCAAATGACGAGAAACTAAACAAATGAGCAAATCTGGGCAAAGGGGAAATAAGGGTAGGAAAATAAAATAAAGCCAAGGGAACACTTGAATACATAAAAGTCCAAGTCAAAAATTACTGTGCACTTATTAAATTTGGGGCACAGCTTGCATTTAAATCTTCTGGTAAGTGAAAAAGGACAGAAACATTATTGGTGTAGGATTCACACATAGCATGAGTTTAAATAAGCCAGTTCCTTGGCATGAAAGCATTGTCTGGTAATGAAAAAGAAAAATTTCTCAAAGAATCACCATAAGGGGTCTATATGATTATGTCCTTCACCACATTCCCTGAAATAGGTACAATACTAAATACCATATTATGTAACTATTCCCTGTAACCTCTCCAAATGCACTCAGTAAAAGTATTCTTTGGATGTCAAATGGTACAGTCAAGAGTTCATAGGACATGTGTGGTCTTGTTTGGTAGCATGGTAAAATTAGAATACCTAGAAAAAACTAATGACACATCAACTGCGAAGAATTAGCACAGAAATCAAGTTCACATTCCTATAATCTAACAGAATGACTTGGAGAGTAAGATTTGATGTTACTAAATAAAGAACTGTATTCTTTCATCATCAATTAAATACTGAAGGGAAGGTTTAATAGTATCCATGAAAGTGAAAAAGCTCAACTAAGACACTTGGCTGACCAATTGACTAATAACAGGAGATAGAACAAAGGTTTCTAAGGAAGAGCCAGAATTTAATATAGGAATACTCGTAATGAGATAAGTGTTACAAATATCTTTTCCATTTGTTGCCAGTTTATGCTCATTTTGAAGAGAAGCTGAACTGAAACTGTAGGCTTCTAAACAATGTGGTGTTTCCTCTCTTCTTTCTTTACTCTGACACCAGCTGATCAGCTAGTAGAGGTCAAGCACTGTGTTGGACCCTGAGAATACAACAATAAGGAAGATATAATTTTTATCCTAAAAGCTAGAGGGAGAGAGTTTTATGTAAACAGCAGTTCAAGTATGGTCTATGATGCTGTTAGTAGTCAGCTGAAAGAATGCTTAATTACCTTGAAATAGAAATTTGGGAAATTTTTCATAGAACAGAGGACTAAGGTGAATTGTGAAAGGTGGATCAGAATTTGCTGAGTGAGGAAAAGGTGGAAAGTGTTCATGGAAGAGCATTAAGGAAACAATGCTTCAAGCACAGAGGACGGCCTGTGGGGAGACAGTTGGGAAGTACATGGCAAATTCAGGCAACAATTCAGCAATACGATGCCCAGGGACAGTAAAGGAATGAAGAGGAACTGGAAGACAGAAGCTTGGCTGGCCAACTGAGCCATCCAAAAATGCTAAGTAAGGAAACACCAATTTAGCTTTGAGGAAGAGCACCCTGGTAGCAGATTGGAGGATGGGGAACAAGAAGGCGTCCCAACTGCCTGGTTGGAACATCACTGCAATGGTGGCCTGGTGTGTATTTAAAATGTCAGACTGAAATGATCATGAGATAATTATATTTGATAGGAAATGATAAAGAAAAAATATAATTGAAGAAAACCTTCAGATTTCCAGCTTGGGCAACTATGAAAGATGACACTATGCACAACATAAGAGAAAATGAGGAAGAGTGAATCTGAATTAATGAACTCACTCTAGGCTGAGTGAGGATAAGATGCCAGCATAAGATCCAAGAAAAAGTGTCCTGTACAACAGTGGAGGGACAGCAGGGCTCAGGAGATAAAATGGTAGTTCAAACATGAAGTTCTGTGGATAAGATTATTAAAGGGGATGTATAAAATCAAGAAGTGCATCATGATGCCACTGTATTTAAGAGGAATAAGAACCTGTAAAAGAAACCATCAAGGACTGGACAGGCAGGAAATGACCCGACTCCCAGGGGAGAGGAAGAGGGGGAAATAATATAGAAGAAGGAGAAATCTTCAGCTTTAAGTGCTAAGGAGTAAAATTTTAAAAGAAAGGCATAATTGACCTTGAAAATTAGTTTTTTTCTGATCATGTTTAATAAAGCACATTCAAAATACACTTAATGAACGCCTGACCTCCCCCGAGGCACTCTTACAGGAGCTAGGAATACAGCTGTGAAAAAAGCAGAAGAAAATCCCTTTCTTCTTGAAACTTACACTCTAGAGAATAAAGCAATAAATGTATTCCATAAGCAAAATGGAAATATGATGTAACTTAGAGGACAAAGTGTTATGAAAGAATAGGGTAAGGAAGTAGGAACAGAGAGAAGAGGGCATAGAGGAAGATGGTCCAAGAAAACCTGCAGACAAGGTGACCTTCAAGCAAACACATGAGGGAGACTGAGAAGGCAGCCATGAGGACATCTGGGGAAGGGATTTCAAGTGGAGGAAGTGGCCCAAGGAAAGGCTGTAAACATGTCTGACATGATAGAGAAATATCCAGAAAGCCAGTATGACTCGATTGGCGTGAGCACAGAGGAAGCAACAGATGAGGTCAGGGAGTTTAGGTCCGCTAAAACCTTGCCAACTTTTGGAAGCACAGCAGATTTCACTTTATGTGAAATGCTTAACCTCTGGAGGATTTAAAGGAGGAGACTGACATGATCTGACTCCTGTTTTAAGGTTCACTCTGACTGCTGTAAGAATACCCTATGTACATGCACGATTACATGAATGGAGTGAATCTACATCATGCACAACCATAGAAATGAAAAAATTGTACCCCATTTGTGTACAATGAATCAAAATGAAGTCTGTAAAAATTTTTTAAAAATAAAAAATAAGGGCTGGGGATATAACTCAGTTGGTAGAGTGCTTGCCTTGCAAGCACAAGGCCCTGGGTTCAATCCAAGCACCGCAAAAAAAAAAAAAGAAAAA
The DNA here is from genome assembly GCA_020662805.1 of Glaucomys volans. Taxonomy (NCBI): domain Eukaryota; kingdom Metazoa; phylum Chordata; class Mammalia; order Rodentia; family Sciuridae; genus Glaucomys; species Glaucomys volans. The sequence continues at coordinate 353,085 of JAJEJO010000226.1, forward strand.
GAAAACAATAAAAATAAAATATAGAGATGGGAGGAAAAGAAAGATGAGGCTGGGCACCATGGCGCATGCCTATAATCCCAGAGACTCTGAAGACTGAGGCAGGAGAATTGCAAAGAAATAGTCAGCTTCCTGTCTTTTTAAATAAAAAAAAAATGATGACATATGGTCCCTGAGGAGGTAAAAGAGTATAGAGTCCAGAACGCAGGTAGATGCTCAGTCCTTAGAGACCCTGAGTAGTCTAACATAAGGGAAGACAGTGAGGAGAAAGATGGAGGTAGGTGGAGATGTTTATAGATGCAGGGATTGAATAAACAAGGAGATTTTGTTTTCTGGCATTTCTATTTTCTTTGCAAAACAGAGGAGAAAATCATCTCCTAAAATTTGATAGAGGGAGGGTGGAGATACAGGAGGGAAACATGAGAGAGCATCAGATTTGGATGTCTGTTATGTGCCCGCTGCTGCTCGTTGAACATGACCTACTTTTCTCTGCCTATTCACATAGTCACAAGCAAATGTCAACATTCAAGTAAGAAAAATGCAGCTGAATATAATTTCTCAAATACCCCTTAGGAGTATAGCATTCTTTATTTTATTTATCCTGTTGCATATGTGGCTAGTGGGGCAGAATACTAATGACCCTCATGGTGCTCTCCTTATTCATGGCCTTGATTGTCCACTGACTTTGGAGAGTTGCTTACAACAAACAGAATGCAGAAGTGATGGGATTCCATATCTGAGGTTAGATTATTTTTATAATCTGTGACTTCCATCTTGCTCTTCCACTCCTGCTTGCTCATGGAGAGACCCATATGACAAGGAACAGAGATGGCCTCCAGTCAGCAACCTGCCAGGAACTGACTCCAGCCAACAACCACAGGAGTGAGCTCAGAAGCAGATGCTTCCCCAGGTGAGACTTGACATGACTATAACCCCAACAGACACGCTGAATGCAGCCTATGCAAGCCCCTAAAGCAGAGGGCCCAGCTCAGCAATGCCCAGGTTCCTGACCCATGGGACTTAGAAATAAAATTTTTAGTTAAGTCACTATCTATTGGGATAGTTTGTTGACAGCAATGGATAACCAACATATTTATATTTCTGCTTCTAAAGTACAAAGTCTCCTTCAATTACTCAAAAAAAAAAATACCCCTGCTTCTAAGTATTTACTGTGGCAACAATAAAATAAATAAGTTGTATAGAACAGGCAAGGAAAAGGTAGAAAGTGGAAGAGAAGTCGAAAGGAAAAGTGAGAAAATTGATCCAGGTGCAAATTAGTGATTTTACCTTAATGGAAACAGGTATGGGATATAAGACAACCCAGAGAAGCAGAAAAGTAAGAGAAAAAGAATAGGATTTTGAACAAAAGGACTAGAGGCATGAAGGAGGTCAATCCTCCCCAAATTTGTAGGAACTCAGTGCTTATTTAAAGAATGAATGAAAGAGGTGCCATTGCCACAGATCAGTTAAGGTTCCTCAACACCCCTGCACCTAACAGAAGAAAAAGTAGCCCAAATGTCCACCATGACCACTTAGGAACTGACGTTCTTAACATGACTCCTAAAGCACAAGAAGTAAAATCAAGAATCAATTAATGGGATGGATTCAAACTAAAAAGCTTCTTCACAGCAAAGGAAACAGTCAATAATGTGAAGAGAGCCTAGAGAATAGGAAAAAAAAATTTTACCACATGTACCTCAGATACAGCACAAATCTCCAGAATATATAAAAAGTTCAAAAAACTTAACACCAAAAAAAAATAACCCCCTCAATAAATGCACAAAGGATCTGAACAGACATTTCACAGAAGAAAAAAACCAATCAGTCAACAAATACGTGAAAAAATGTTCAACATCTCTAGCAATTAGAGAAACGCAAATCAAAACCACACTGAGATTCCATCTCACTCCATTCAGAATGGCAGTTATCAAGAATACAAGCAATAATAACTGTTGAGAAGGATATGGGGAAAAGGTACTCTCATACATTGCTGCTGGGAGTACAAATTGGTCCATCCACTATGGAAAGCAGTATGGAGATTCCTCAGAAAATTTGGAATGGAACCACCATTTGACCCAGTCATCCCAGTCCTAGGTTTCTACCCAAAGGACTTAAAATCAGCATACAATAGTGATGCAGTCACATCAATGTTGACAGCAGCTCAATTCACAATAGCTAAACTAGGTGCCCTTCAGCAGATGAATGGATAAAGGAATTGTGGTATATATACACAATGGAATAATACTCAGCCTTAAAGAAGAATGAAATTATCACACTTGCTGATAAATGGATGGAACTGCAGAATATCATGCTAAGAGAAGTAAGACAATCCCAAAGAATCGAAGGTTGAATGTTTACTCTGATATGTGGATGCTAATTCACAATAAGAGGGGGGAAGAATAAAAGTATTTTGGACAGACAGGAGGGAGTGAAGGAATTGGGGGAGATTTGGGGGTAGGAATGATAGCAGAATGGATGGGATATTATGACCCTGTGTGCATATATGATTACATGACCTGTGTAACTCTGCATCACGTACATCCAGAAGAATAAGAAGTTATACTCCATTTATGTATATGTCAAAATGCATTCTACTGTCATGTATAACTAATTTGAACAAATAAAAATATATTTTAAAAATTCACAACACACACATGCCTTGATATTATAGCAAGTCAAATGTCCTGCTTCTCAGTGCATTTCCAGTGCAATACAGCATCAGATTGAGTTATTTAGTTTAGTTGCATTTGCTCTGCTAAACCACAAGTTTCTAAATTTTCTAAAATTTAAGACACTTTACACTTTACTGAGTTATTAATCTGAGAATATAAAAATTGAATTTAAATCTTCTCAATCTGTATTATAAATCTTCCATAGTGGACTTTCCAAGCCAGTTCAAAATTATTTATATCATTAAGTCACTCTACCACATTCCTCATCTCCCGCAGTCCCAACTGTGCCCTTTTCTTGTTTTGATTTGAGATAGTTGGAGACTTTTATGCTTTCAGTCACTTTTTATCTAATCATTCTCCATATCCTAAAATTTATTTCATTCAAACACATCCCATCTATGTCTCCTTTTTATTTTTCCCTCAATATTGTCATTGCACCATATAGCAGACCTTCTGCCTCAGCCTCGTGTGTACCCGTCACATCCTTAGGTCTGGAAACCCCATTCCATGTCTTCTGGAAACAGACCTGCTTCCGTCTACATGGTTAGGGTGCACCCACTTTAGATGACTTGATCCCATTCCACTAGTCACAGATGATTGCTCCAAACTAGGCTCATCAAAAACTTCCCTAGACTGACAAAAAGAATTAGTTTCTGTAGTGCTAGAAAATGTCAGATTATGGTAATTGGCAGCAATTCTTTTCCCTGTGTGTCCCCAAAAAAGGAGAGAGCACCATTTTCAAATCACACACAGGTCGGAGCAAAGACAAAAGTTAGAGGCAGAAGTCAGGTAGTTATCACCTTTCTGGTTTATCTTGTTCCTTAGTTCTGCTACATTTCAATCTTTTGGTTTCCTTATAATTATGCTTCAATAATTAAAATATTTATGACTAAAACATGGGAATCTCCTAATTGTTCCCCATGCTTCCTGAATTCCCCTATTCTTATCCATCCTGTACACCACAGCAGGAAAAGCAAAACTTTACCTCTACCCTCCTAAGTTTTTTCAGCTGAACTTGAGAATCAAACTGATATCCAACAGATCATCAAGAGAAAAGATACAAATTTATTGAATACATTTTACATGGCCTGAGGGCCTTCATAAGGAAATGATGACTCTAAGACAGAGTTAGACGCAGGCATACTGACTTGGACAAAAAGTGGTCAATTATGGAAATGAAAGAAGCTAGGGTAGTTAGTTGGGTGGAAAAGTGAATAGGACGAGAAGGGCTCATGTAACAAGATTTTCCTCTGCCTCCACTTCCCATCCCTATTGATAAGAATATTTTCCTTCTGGTAGAGGAAGGGCATCTCTCAGATGGGAATTTATCTTCTGGCTTTCCCATAATCAGTGCCTCAACTCCAAGTAGACTAATATAGCATCCAAGTGGCATATTATGGAGTGCACATTGTTGACTCCTCCAACACAGACAGACAGGAAAATTGTAATCAGTAGATGTAAGCTCTTAATTTTTAGATTAAGGAGTTAAAGACTTTTTCAATGATCAAAGGGAACCAAGGCATAGCTGTAAGGGAGAGTTGACATGGTGGAAAAGTTGTTTTTCAAAGGTAAAACTAACACCATGTAATAAATAGTTTCAAATGTTATTAGTGGTGGATAAAGCACTGCATCCCTCTAATGCAAGAACTGCCCACATTTCATGTCCTCTGAAGTTGACCCATCCACCTGTTCTCTGGATCCATTATCCTGTGGTCTCTCCGGCACAACAGCGAGCAATACTGCCATCTGCTGGATGTTAGAGAAATTACAGAACTGGATTATTTTCATTCAAGTACTGTCAAATTACAGGGTTTGAAACCATATTAAATAATTCTATTTTAAAAAAGAAACGCAAACAGATTCCAATTGTGCTAAAAAGAATTTACATCTTAGTTCATAATTCTATTATTAAATTATGGCTCTTAGACTTGAACTCTAGAAAGGTTGCAATTTAGGAATTGTTGTTTTCTTTGGGTAAATTACGTTTTTACTCTCAGGCGGAGTCATCAAATTTCAAGCATTAAATCAAGAAGTAAAACCTAGCTAAATGTGTTTTTCAATAGAAGAGGGTTAAAAAGACCCATGTGATTCATGTGATTCTGTGATTCTCCATTCAGACTGGATGAAAGAATACATTTAAATTTAAAGGCATCTTGCCAGAAGAAAAGATTTTTCATTACTACTCTTGGTAATGTATGATTTTTTCTTTAATTAATTTAGAACAGATAATCTAAAGTTAGTAAGTAGCAACATGACAATTGCATAAAACTGTTCATCACTTCCTTACTAACAGTTATAGCAGAAATGAGGAAATGTGTTACAAGTCATTTAGGTAATTTATGAAAACTTGAAAACTGTAAAACACTAAAAATATGTAAATTGAATGAGGAAATTAAAATCATTCTGAATGCATATGGAAAAATACTCATGCTTACACAGCAGGACCAGGAGATCAAATTGTGTATTTTCCAATGGAACTCTTCATGTTAAATCATATTAGGATGAAATTCAGGGACATAGTGAGCATTCAAATTTTTGATATTCTTACTACTCCCCTGATATTTGGAAATCCAGGAAAGCACAGTCAACTCCCAGAAAGAAAGTCTTACTGCCTCATCAAGGAAAACTACAATTTCTAGAATAGAGTAAAAACCATTCATTACTTTGCTCCTCAAGACAGTTTCAACCCACAACAAATCCAGATCTCAGGGCACAAGGAATTCTCCTCTCTGGCCTCCCTTTTCTATCTTTCCCTTCATCCTCTATTCTCCTTTCATCTCTCCATTATTTTACTCCTTTCTCATCCCACTAGGTCATTTGATTCCATAGAGTTTTACTCCTGGGAAAGCAGAAATGGAGAACAGTAAAGAATATGACTCACATCCCTCAAAGCCCTGCATAGGAAAGGACAACTCTCAGAGTAAACTATCTAAAGGACAAACAAAACTTTCCTCACTGGCACTGTTGACATTTTAAAGCATATCAATATGTTACCTTTCACCTTTGTAAACTCTGCATTACCCTACCTGGTATTCCAGTGGGGAGGTGGCAGAATGGGAGTAGGGAAATGACCACTCCTGGAAGGGAGGTTTGAAGTTCTTTTTGAAATGGAAGTGGGCCCAACGAAAGAGTCTCAGTAAGATTTCTTTACCCTCCGCTCTACTGGTCAAGCTGGCTTCCATTGTGCTGGCTTCTACCCCAGAGGAACTTCTAGCCAATCTCTAGACCTACAATTTGTAAAGGATGCCTAGTGTTACACAAAAGGATGGTAGCATTCCCCTTCATATCAATTACACAGTAAGGCCTCTGAGCAAACATTAGATTTATGTTCAGTTGCTTAAAATAATAGTTATGATCTGTGGTGAAAAAGGGAAGCCCTTCGGTCTATAGATATCTTTGGAACCACAATTTCTTCCATCTGTTGTGTTGTGGGTGCAAGGACAGAAGGAAATCACTCATGAGCTTAAGTCAAATTTATTTTGATGACGAGGCAGATGCTGACAGAAAGCCAGTGAGAGTAAACTTGGAGATGTTTCATTATGACTGACCTTGGGACAGGCGCTTTACCAAAAAGAAAAACATCCTTCCATGTTTTTCTTATGACTGATTATGCCTTAACTAACCACCATCTGGACATCGATGAGGGCTACATGTGCCACACACAAAAATGTTAGGCCTATTAACGTGGCAGAGGAGAGAAACAAGTCTGTGTAACTGAGGGAAAAGTTCAATTCATCATATGAAATAACATTAGAATTTATTTGGTATTTTTTTTCTTTTTTCTCCAAAATTAAATCAATACCTGGGACTTAAGAATAGCCAAAATGTTCCAGAATTATCTATTATTTTATACAACAGTTCTCCATGCTAGCTACACTTTAGAATTACCTGGGACTTTTAAAAACCACCAAAGTCAGAGCTTAATCTCTGACCAATTAAATCAGAACTTCTAGGATGGAGCCAGGAAAAGGATAGTTTTTTAAAAGCTCCTCAGGTGATGTGTAGCCATGCCTGAGAACCACCCCGTTAGATTACAGTGAAATAGAAGCAAGTTTACATATTTATCTCATTTTCAATACATTTTTTCATAACAGCAAGATTTACAAGCTGTACTTGAAAAATCAGTGTTTCAACTTGAAATTCTGGCCAATAATCTTAGTTCTTGATGGTAGTGACTTACCAAATGATATTTAGTATGTTTATGAGATGGCATAACTTTATTTATTTCTATAGAACAGCTTATATGCTTGGACAATCTCTCTTCATTACCCATATCCACAAAGGCTAATATTTCATTCATTTTAACTGAAACTTCTATGTGTTTTTGTGTGTCAAACTGATAATTGACAGTCTAAAAATTAGTTTTATCTAAATAATACTAAATCCTACTTATTATGCATAAAGATACTATGAGGCCACAAATGAAGAACACATTTTTCCTCTATTATTAAATAAAAGAAAGATTCCTCCATATTTAAGTAGAGAAACCTAAATTACTATGCAATTGAAATTATTTTGAGATACTCTCTGAATGTATACATATATAGGATATAGATTAAACTACTGTAATAAGGAGATCCCAAAATATAGTGCATTATGATTGAAGTTGATTTCTCTTTCATGAAACAAGCTTGACAGTACCTTTTGGTGCAGAAAGGTTATTCCAGCAGTTTCCAATGTCCATCAAATAGGAAGAGAGGAAAGGAAAGAGGCAGACTATGTCACTTCTAATCATTCCATTGGCCAGGACTTGCCCATGGGCAAGGAAGCATGGGAAATGGAACCTCCATCTCAGCACTTATGTTCAACTGAAACCAGAGGCTTCTGTTACTAATACAAAGAAGAGGAGACTAGACAGGGACAATTCCCAGTCACTACAGCATCTGCATCCACCCTGGAATCTATACATGGAATGCAAACCATGTTAGATATTTGAGAACATGTATTTTCATTATGCACCTTTTAACTCTTCAGGAGTTTCAAATCTTATTCATTTGGTCAAAAAATATTTTATGACATTATCTTCCTTCATATATACTTTCATCTACTAGCAAGAGCAAGTGATGCATATAATATGGATCGTGCTGTACTCCCAATTCTGTCTTTCAACATTGACTTGGGTCTTCCCTGAACACAATAGTTCAACAGCAAAGTCCAGAAAGATCACATGATTGTCAGTGTTGTTCTTTTATTTGATCAAATGGATCCCAGCTGCTTACGCATGGGCTTTTTTGAAAATCAAATGAAAATCATGGTTTCTCTACCCTTATACATCAACACTCTTGTGCATAATGTTAGGAACTGTGTGATACCTTCTCCCATAAGGCACAATTTTAAAGAACCTTGACTATATGTAGAGTACACCCTCCCATCTACACAGCAACCTGGGACTGTACAGATTCAATCATTCATCTTTGTCTCCGGGACCCATCAATGGAATTCTGGCCAAAAGTAAAACACTGAGCACAGGACCACTGTGCAGTACATGTTAGTTTCCTGATATTTCAAGGCTCCTCTATTCCCTATCAGAATCTCTTGGTATTAGTGTAATGCATATATCCTCATCAGTATGCATCATACCCTCCACCATGGAAGCTGACTTGGCTGTTTTCATGGCATTAATGCTGCTCCTCCTTTTGACATTATGTACTGAAAATGCAAGAAGCTTTCTTTCTAGATTCACTTGTAACTAATGACTGGGTACTTAGCATAGGCTCTGTTTTGAACTGGGACTTGAGAATAGGAAATACAATAAAGCAGGGCCCGTGGAGAAGGGTCTCTGGCAGCAGTGATATTGGGGTGGTCAGGTGTCTAGGGAAATCAGTAATACTGGTGTCATTGGTGGAATCTAAAGAACCAGTGGGATCATTGGTACAAGCCACAGTGTCTAGTGCTTTGTGGGGCACCAGTGTCCTCTTGTCTGAATGAGTTCTGCTGCACATTAAGCCGTGTTTGCTAATTACTTCAGTAAAGGCTTCCTTTCCTTAGAATTCAACATTACTAGAATTTCTCCAACATTGCCACGGCATTTTAAAAAATCTTCAATAACACTTTTTATCATTCTAATATGTCTTTTTGGAGAAAAAATCTGGCAAAAGTAAGAATGAATCTCTTCACTAACTTGAAATAACAACAACACTAGAAAAACAAGTTATTAGAAAGTGACCTAGAGGTTCTTGGGGGTTTTTAGGTGTTGAGAGCAAGCAGAGAGTAAACCACTTCCCTTGGTTATATTTCCAGTAGATAAGGCCCTATTCATGAAGGTTAATTCCAGTGCTTAAAATATTAAGCGGTTCATCACTGAATGGAAAGGAAAATTAGCCTGCCATTTCTTGTATTTTGAACTAGGATCATTAATTGAACTTTTCTGTTTCATGTGCTCATTTTTATTTTTTACAAGTATTTTTTAAAAGGCAGAGATTTTATAATATCTATCTCAAAGACAGCTTGTGCTTTGTATAATACATCACTTATGAAAAGCAGGCACCAGAAAAGCACTGAACAAAAATGAAAGCCACTCTTCTTCTTCTGACATTCACCATCCTTCATATTGGATTCCAATTTACCTTTCCAATTGCTTCTCTTATCATTTTCTCTCTCTTCTTCTCCCAAAGCTTCAGTAAGACCTTATTTTTTATCATACTTTAACATGCCATAAATGATTCTATACACTCATGTCTGTGTACCCTCTGCTTAGAAAATTTTTCTCCCTGTTCTCTTATTCACTCCCCGAGATCTACCTCAGTTGTTCCAACACCTCCCCTACTCCATAAATAAGTTAACTACTTTTTTTCCTCAAAGAACCCATGGCACATTAAGTAGGGCTGTATCAACATGCTCAACTTTCATAGCAAGTGCACTTTTGTTTTGTTATAGATGATGACTTTCTTCAGAGAAGAGATAATATCTCATACATTCCTGTATTTGCCCAATTCTGGCTCACATGACATGCTCCATAAATGGTTGAATAAATAAGAAAACAGTAAAAGTTAGAAACCTCCAATTTGTAGTTATTTGGGAGCTAAAAAAAAAAAAAAAAAAAAAAAAGGAGCTTACTTCACTGGAGAGGTAGGAGGAATAAAGTAATATTGTCATTTAGGAACTGAATTTTAAGATCTACAAAGATATGTAAAATCATCTGGAGAAAGAAAACTGGCTCCCAGGCCAGCAGGACTGCATAGAAACCAACTTAACTATCTGACTCTGTTTAAAGAAAGAATGGGTCGTTTAAAGAAGAGTGGATTATCCCTAACCCTAATTTAAAAAACAATGCCACTGAAGTAAGAGTTAATTGACTGTGGCACTTCAGAGCACCTTTTAGGGGTGAGGAAGTCAGGCTTCCAGTTCTCCAGTTCCATCTGTAGGGTTTCTCATCATTGCAATTAAGCATACATATTGCATAACTTCCTCTGTTGTCATTTATGCTCACTGTACAGATTTCATTCTTATTCATTTAATTCATTATTAATTAAAATTTGGTGACTGTGATTTGACTTTCCAAGTGGACCATTCACTATAGACTTCAATGAGGAACTCCACAAAAAAAATGTTTGTATCTTCAAAGCTAAAGATCAAGGCCAGGCAGCTTTCCTTTGAATATCATTTCTATTCACTTCTAGTTGCAAGATACACCAGTGTCTATATCTAGTACATTAAATGAGTTTATGGGGACTTAAAACTCTCTACTTCTGCCTTAGAGGATTTCTATCATGCATATAACTAAAATTCTTGTTATTCTTTTTCTTTTTAAAAGTTCTGTGAGTTGATTTAGTTAAGGAGTTATAGGACCAGACCTAGGAACACTGGCTAAATTACTGCATGAGTTCATGAGTCTGGGTTTATTAGGCATTTTGGTTGCAAAGAACAAAGATTCACTCAGGTTGCCTCAAGACAGGTGGGTATATTAAAAGCACACAGGTGGCACTCCAGGAAAAGGAATATCATGAAAACCTGGGAAGGCCTGGAGGGCAAGAGGAAGGTCATAATCCACCTGAAGCCAGACTTAACAGGCAGTTAGTGTAGAAATCAGGGAATCTGGTCAAATTGAGGAATGAAGTCTGGGAAGTTGGAGATGCCCCTGGGAGACTGGAATGTCATTGCCTCCAGAGCCCTCAGATCACCAAGGTTACCTGCTTAACTGCCCCTCCCCAAAAGCTGCAGGCAGAGAGTTGCTAATTAATGCCTCCAGGTCCCCCCTGAATCTCCATGTGGCCCTTCCCCCTGCCATTCCCACCTCACCTTTTTGCTGTGTCACCACCGCCATATGGGCAGGAAGGAGAGATAAAGGTCAGAGGAAGGGGCAGAACAAAAGAAGACCCTAACCCTATAAAAGATGGAGGGTGCACTCACTTCTTCGGGATTCCAGAACATCAGCCAGCCATGGCCCCCCTTCTCCCACTCGGGAGAAGTTTCTATTACTACTTTTAAATAAAACCTGCTTAAAATGCTTGCCTTGGCGTGCTTCTCTGGCGTTATACTCCAACACCGGAGGAAGCAGAACTCGTCACCGATATGCAACGGTATCACACCCATACAAGTAAGAAGATTATCATTTTGTCCCTCAACATAAGGAGTTCAATAATTTTTAGTTTGTTCTTCACACAAACAGAGTGCAACCTCGTCTCTATGTCTGCCTTTCTGTGTATTTCTTTGGTTTTGTTCTGACCACTTTCTGACCTCTCTTTCTCTAAACATTCAAATCTACAGAAAGGGAAAGTTACATTAGCCTTCAAATCATCATCATTCATGTTGGGAGCAACATGCCTCCTTGGAGGCTGGGGACCATAACAAACCAGGTTCCCTGGGGTCAGGTGCTTATCTTATCCAATCAGCTATGGGGCATTTGAGTGATTAGAAGGCCTGGTCTCCTATGCCTGAGGGTTCAAACATGGGGCAGTTCTTCTCAAAAAGAGATGTGGGTCAGCAGGAACCTGTTGGTTAATGAAACTAGATAATTAATGTTAGGAGCCATTGAACCCAAATGTAGGTATATGGATGGGCATCATCACAATCTCCTGGGTTCCCTTTTAAAATACAGAAATCTGAGTCTCACTTCAAATCTACTAAATAAAAATCTCAAAACAGGAGGGGACACACACACACACACACACACACACTCCTGAAGTGAACACAGCTTTCACCTTGTGAGGGAGCCATGTAAAGGATGAGAAAGGTCAGACTGAAGGTAGGAAGTCTTCTTGACTCCCTTAACAAGGAGAATTCTTGGGCACTCCAGTGGAAGGACAGGGAAAAACACGTTTGTAAAGAAGAGATAAGGTGAAGTAGTTTCCTTCATAGAAATAAAAATATAAGGAATATGTTTCCCTGTAGCTTCTAGATATACACCTATGAGAGCCTGAGACCAGCAGGAACTAACATTAAACTCAAACATCAAGAGTTGTTGGTGTGGCCTCCAATAAAAATTAAGAGTTTACTTCATTCTTATTCCACCCCAAACAGGTATATTTAGTGAAACATCACTAGCAACATGTAACTTTATCAAAATGTTGAGTTATAAAGAGCACTTCCATGAAATAATTTTTAAAAATCTTTCATTTTAAGGGAGAAAGCTAAAAAACTATTCTATAACATTATATTTCAAAAAAAAACACAGTTCTTTACCATAAATATATCCTAATAATGAACACTAACATAACAAATAAGCACATATTTCTTCTGGGCATTATTATCTTTATTACAAAACAAGGATTTTATGTTGAGGTAACATTTCAAATGGTAATTGACAAAAATCAATTGAATTCTATACAGAATTTCAAAACACATTTAAAGAACGCAGAGGACAATTTTTCTAGCATTGCACATAAACTGATTTTAGAAAAAAAATAAAGGTAAAATTTCTCTATGTAAAGATGGATTTCTTCCCCCACTCTCTCCTACCCACACCATCACCACTGAGGCAGTCATGGGAGTCCCACAAAATCATTGCATAGGATACCTTAGTTGAAAAAAAAAAGTCCTGCTTTTCCAAAACACCTCACTGTTCCATCATTTCAAAGTGCTTTCACAAACTAAATATTTAATTACATAAGAATAAGTATTCTTTAACCCAAAAATAAATAGAATTCTCTTGCTCTCAATGGAGAAATTCTATGCAACCCTCCAACTCCAGTGGCTTTCCACGTGAAGACCACTAACTTTCCAAGGCAAAGTTAGTCATCCCTTCTGCACTCCATAGATCCTGTTTGTACCTCTGCTAGGGCACTTACCATGTGCATTGTTACAACTCTCATTATCCTCTTCTGTATCCCTCTAACTCTTGGGCATTATGTGTCTCTCTATAAGCTCCTCAGGAGCTAGAAACAAATCTGAAGGTTCTTTACATCCACCAGCACCAATCACAGTGTCTGGGCCATAACAGGACCTCAATAACCGTCTCTCAGGTTAATGAGTTAGGAACTATTCCACTGTGAGTTATAAGGCATATCTTTCCTTACTTCTGGTCTCAGTGAGTGTACTTTGGTGCATTCCACATTACTTAAACTTCTATGGAATGGTGACACCCTAGAAACCAGTGTAATATCCAGCAATTCCTTTCAGAAAGAAATGGTCCCTGGTTATCTTTCTGATCAAAATACCAATAAATTACAGTTGTAATGGCTTCCCTACTCTGAAGCCCCCATGAGTCCTTTCTGTGAGAGCCACTTCTTAGGAAAGCAGATGCTAGTAGCCATCCTGGCAGTCATTGTCATCTTGGTCCCCGATGGGTTTGTTGTGATAAGCATCAACTGTTAATTTTCTGCTGTCGCCCTCCATGTTTTTGGGCTGGCCATCCTCCTCGCTGCTTGATGTGCTCTCAGTGGAGTTGCTGTCTTCTCTGGACCTGCTGCTGTCCTGAGAATCACTGTCAGCCTCTTCCTCAGACGGGCTGTCCTGCTCAGACTGGCTTTCGTCACTCTGGCTCTCTGTCGAGGCGCTCTGAGACTGGACGCCCTCCTGGCTGGAACTGTTCTCATCCTCGCTGGACTCTGGGCTTTCCTCTGAGAGTTTCAGGCTCTCGTTGGACTCACTGTCAGCTTGCTCTTCTCTGGACTCGCTCTCTGAACTGGAGAACGTATTCAGGCTGTCCTCTTGGCTGGAGTCACTGTCTTCCTGGTCTCCTGCACTACTGACGTTGTCAGGGTTGTCGCCCCTGGACTCACTCACCACCTCTTCCTGAGACTCACTGCTGCTGCTTTCTGGAGAGGCCAAGTCGGCCTCCTGACTGGACTCGCTGCTGGGGTCCTGTGTATTTTCACTGTCTTCCTGAGACTGACTCTCCTTGCTGTCCTCTTGAGACTCACTCCTGCTGTCCTCCCTGGATTGGCTGAGGCCAGACTCTTTGGAGATGGAGTCACTCTTGACTTCTTCCATTGTGTTGCTACCATTGAGCTCACCTCCGCCATCTTCCTCAGAAATCCGGGACTTTCTGAAAAACTTCCTACTGGGATACTCCACTAACTGACTCTCACCAGAATCCTGAGGGCTTACCTGCTCACTGTCCCTTTTTGATTCTTTTGATTTGACACCAACACTGCTCATTCTGGAGTTGCCTCTCTCACTCCTAATACTGTCGGGGTCATCGCTCTGCATTCCCTCATCATCAAACTCGGAGCCGTCCCCATGGCTACTCTCCCCCTCACTGCCACCTCCCACCCAGTGCTCCTCACTCTCGCTCTCCTGGGTGAAGTCATCTCCCCGAGGCCTGCTGCCCACATCGTCCTCGTGGTCAAGGTCCCTGCTCTCACTGGTGCTGTCTTGGGCACTGTCTTCTGGTGAGGCGCTCTCTTCACTGGACCGTGTGGCATCCACAGAATCATCGCCATCAGCTCTGGAGATTCCACCTCCTGTTCTCTCCTCAGGCCATGGGCCATTGTCCTCATCACCAAAGGTGTCATCCCCACTGTCGTCTTCATCATCATCTTTATCATCTTCTTTTCCTGTACTTCTAGAGAGGCCACCAGCTGGTCTATAAACATATTGACGATCATCAGAGGCCAGGTCATCCTCCAGCTCGACACTGTCACTGGGGTCCACATTTGCCTGGATGGGGGGTTAACAAACAGGGTCACTCCAGGAGCTGATAAGGAGGGAGTTACCTAGTGCTTATTTAGGCTTTTTCTGCTTCCTTCCTCCTCTAACCTAAGATCAATTTTACTATTTAGAAACACCTCTACCAGAGCTAAAATGGGAAGGAAGAGGGATTAAAACACAAGTCCTCCCATTTTGAACAGGTGCCCCTCACTCAATGCTGCAAAGTTTTTTCTCAAAAATCTTTCTGGAAATCACATTCATAGAACTTGAATCATACTGTAAATATGATTCCTTAAATAAAACTTAGAGAATTTTTTTTTCTTTTTTGCAGTGCTGAGAATCGAACCCTGGGCCTTCTCTGTGCTAGGCAAGTGCTCTGCAGCTGTACTTTAGCCCCTCAGAAAACTATTGGAAATCAAGGAGTTAGTTTATAATGCTCAACCATCAACTTGTTTAGTTTAAAATGAAATTTTAAAAAATATTTAGTTATTCTAAAATGACCGTTTTTTCTAATCAACTCTGCTGAAAAAAAATGTATTAGGTCAAGAGGGTGAAACGTTAAGTTCAAATAGAAGTAAAATCTCAGGCTGGGTGGAGTTGTGGCTCAGTGGTAGTGCTTGCCTAGCACGCGTGAGGCACTGGGTTCAATCCTCAGCACCACATAAAAATAAATAAAATAAAGGTATTGTGTTCATCTACAACTATTTAAAAATTAATTGATTTAATTAAATATCCTAGTAAGGTATATATACACCTTCCCCAAATCATGTTCCTGTCTCATGAGCACAGGTAGAGAATTGCCTGTGAAGTCTCAGACGGCAAAACTAGTGCAACCCTCAAGGCAGCTTGGTTCTAAGTGTGAGGTCAGAGAGATTATCCCATAAATAAAGTAACTACATGTTCTGCACTGATAAGGGAGCACAGTGGGTCTCCATACATGATGCCCTGGAAAAATCTGCTCTCTTTACAACAGAGCATACTTGTCAAGCTTGTTTTTCTTTCTCTTTCTTTTGTCACGTGTCCCCACTCATCAGTGTCTCGAGCTCCCGTCTAGAGTACAAGACGTTACCATTTCTTCCCAGCACTGGAATTCTGCACTGGTATGGTAGAAATGTGTGGGTTTAGACCACCCTACCTTCTTAGGCACACATCATGCCCTTCTCAAGCAGTTGTTATCCTCACTTGAGAACTTTAAAGTGATAAATCACAAAGTCTTCAGGAAAAGCATTTCCCCTACTCTACACTTTTAGAATGTTCTTCTGAACATTGGTAAATAGGGTTAAATAGTCTGATAATTCATCTTCTGACATTGTCTGACATTGGCTGAGTGTAGAATGCAATGTGGGTGAAAGTTTCAGGGAGAAACAACATTCCTAGAGTCTCTGGACCCCTACTGGTTTGAGTTTGATTGTAGTGATAGGACAGGGCTGGGGGAGTAACTCAGTGGCAGAGTACTTGCATAGCATATGTGAGTCCCAGGACTAAAACCCTAGCACTGCAAAAATAAATAAATGAATAAATAAAAAGATAGGACAGCTTAAAAAGTAATAACATTTAGTCTCAGAAAAAAAAATTAAAAAGTGGATTTCTTAATAAAGACATATAAACTAAGACTGCTTTTTTTACCCCCAGTTCCAAACATGAGACTAAGAAAGTCATTGCTGAAGCAGCTTTTCTCAAGTTGCTTCCCCACTGCTCTCTTCTCCTCTCCTCTCCTCTCCTCAACTGTTTTCTTGACATGGAAGAGCACTCCCAGGCCAGTGGGCACCTCCTGTTAGCCAGAATAGTTTTCCTTTCCTTTCCTGAACTGCTCTAATTGTAAAAGCAATATTTCAGATTAGGACATTTAGGACCACAATATCTCAGATGGTAAAAATGGAATGAATAGCAAGTCCACACCTGAATTCTCCCCACTCATTTTTCCTTTCTCATTTTATGGGACTAGTTAGCCAGCATAGCCAATGGTTAGAAATATTATATTTAGAACTGTTGCCAGGTAATTTAATCTACCATCATTTCCTTCAATTCCTAAGTAGCCAGAGAAGTTAAGCAAGGTCTTTTTAATTACCTGTTCCTCTGAGCTAACTTTACTTTCTTCTGATGACTCACTGTTCTCCTGAAAGGGAAAATAAATGTTTGTTTTCCTTTTAGTAATTCCTCAGGAAAGAAAAAAATATGATCCACATCATTTGCTTGAAGTTTGTATTTACTACTTTCAAAATGGTAAAAGGCAATGAAAAGAGTGTTGAAGTTACTTCATGACATGTTTATGACAAAAATAAAAGAGATAGTTACCGTGGGTGGTGCTGGAGACTGAGCCAAATGATCCTGAAAAAAAAAAAGAAAGAAAGAAAGGAAAACAAATTACTCTTTCATTACTCTTTCATAGGTGGATTACATCATTGCAAATATTTGGAACAATTTTAGGTGATTTTTTAAAAGTTTTTTGGTACATATTTTACAACTTATTACATAACTAATAAAGAAGGTTTACGGGAAAATGAAGGTAAAATGACTAATAGCCTGAAAAGACCTAAAACACCCAGAAGAGTTTTGTATATCTGATGCTTCACTTACAAATATATAGACAGGTATACATGCACATATACTTGGTGTGTATATACATATATATTATATGTACATATAATATATATATGCATGTACACACATCCATATACATACATATATATGTACACTTTCTTTGAAGTTCATACAACTTAGAGGAACTATAACATAGGATAATAACATTGCATCTCAGAACCCAGATTTTAGTCTCAATGAAATTGGTTTTGGTTTCAGTTCTCCAAGCCAACCATCCTGGTGTTAGCACTGAAAGCCATATGTTCTGGGAGACCCTTAAGACGCACATAAGCTGGAGTGGTCTGTTACTCTATGTGAAGGTGGGCAATTCAATACACCTGTCAGTTTCTTGTTCATAAATTAAGAAATCACCCACGGTGTTAACCTGCAAGGTCACTGTGAGGATGGGATTGGCTAATACCTATGGAAGCATCTTGAGGACTAGTCAATGTGATATAAACTAAAAAAACAATACATTTTGAGAACATCCACCTTATAAATTCAATAGTAGACAAAATTGAACTGATAAAACCATTAAACCTTTCTTGAGTCACTGAAGAGCACTGATACTAAAATCAAATGCTAAATCTGGAATTCAACTGCTGCATTCATAGTTGTGATTTATTTCACTTTCCTTAGTCTCATGACAATTATAAGAATGCCTGAGTAACAGGACAACATAAAGGTAAAGGGAAAATCAGAGTACAAGAAGGAGATCAAGAGGCAGAGAGAAGGGTGAAGAAAGCAATGCAGAATGAATTCTTAAAAATCATATCATGTGCTTATATAACTATATCACTGGGAATTTCACTTTTATGCGCAAGTAGAAATAACCAATCAAATATAAAAAAAAGAGATGAGTGAAAGGAAGTCTAGTAGAGAAGAGGAAGGAGAATGGGAGACAGGATGGACAAGAGAGAAAAGGGGGATCGATCAAATTCCATGCGTG
This sequence comes from Glaucomys volans, assembly GCA_020662805.1. Taxonomy (NCBI): domain Eukaryota; kingdom Metazoa; phylum Chordata; class Mammalia; order Rodentia; family Sciuridae; genus Glaucomys; species Glaucomys volans. The sequence goes on from JAJEJO010000226.1 coordinate 371,313, forward strand.
TATGAGTTTGTCACGATGAACACAAGTACTATATATAAAACTATAAAGTTCTAATTAAAAAATAAAATTAAAAAAGAATGCCTGAGCAACTTCTGTCCCACCTCCAGCCCCCTGCATCCCACCATCCCATCTCTTCTTTCCCTTGAGCTGGACAAGGTTCTATGTGGCACACCCGAGGCACCAAGTAGAGCAGGAGGCGAGGCTATTGCATGTCTTCAACATGCCTCTCAGCAGTGCCGGGCAGGGGATGTCTCAGAGAAGGGAGCTGTAATCATTCGCCTTTGCTCTGTGATACTGCATGCAGGCACAATGGCAAACTCCACTCCAGTCAGTTATCATTTGGGATTAATGGGTAGAAGAAAGCAAGACATGGGTATTTTTCTCATGCCAAGACTAGACTTGAGAACAAGGCATGTTTGTGAGTCTCCAGTTAAATGAGAGAGAGGATCTACAGTGACTGCTTTTAAATTAGCCAGCCTATGGACTTCTCCCATGAAAGTTCATAATACACCCTGCAATGTCTTATTCTAGCCCAAGGCAGGGCAGGACCCCACGTCAGGCCTCTGACATTATTTGGCCACCACCAAAAGCACTGTGCCCAAGTTGCATCATCTGCAAAAGCCAACAAGAAACAAAGTAGTGAACAAAAGGCTCCGTCTTAGCATAAGATTTCAACCCTTATTTCCAGCGTCAGTCTTGAGAATTTAGAGACATCCTAGACCTACCTGACCACTTCCTAAAAATGCCATGTCACCCTGCGTAAGAATGTAGATTCTGGAGCCAAGTGACATAAGTTCAGTCTGGCTCCAATACATATTAGCCATGTAACTTAGATGGACTACATTACTCTCTGTGCCTCAGTGTTCTCATCTGTAAAATGGAAATAAAATATGATGTCTGATCCATTGGGTTGTTGGGAAGATAAAAAATTCTAAACATATAAAGTCCTCAGAAACATGCCTGGCAATGATTCTTGTGTTATTGAGAATTACTGGGTTGTGGAGAGTTCAACATCAATAAGCATCATCTTCATTCCAAACACTCCAGTATCCTCCCATTCTCTTTTCTTTTCTCACCTCATTGGACTTGACTTCCTGCCTACTAGACATCTCCTGTTTAAACAGATTTCAAATCCTAATCTCTCATGGACTCTCTTCTTTCATTGTTATTCTCCCCCTTGTACTACTATAAGAATAAAGCTGAAAGAAAAAGATGTTCCTCACCAAATTACACTATTAAGCTGGAATTGAAGCATTATTTTTTTTTTTTTTGAACCGGGGATTGAACTCAGGGGCACTTGGCCACTGAACCACATCCCCACCCCTATTTTGTATTTTATTTAGAGACAGGGTCTCACTGAGTTGCTTAGGGCCTCGCTAAGTTGCTGAGGCTGGCTTTGAACTCGTGATCCTCCTGACTCAGCCTCCCAAGTCGCTTGGATTATAGGCATGCGCCACCACACCCAGCTGCATTATTTTTTATATGACTAAAAATTGCAGTTCTTACTACCTATGCCTTAGGCTATTAATATGGTCATAATTCACTAGCAGTGTCAGCAACTGCAGTAGAGTCATTGGGTCATTCCAATCATATATTTAAATTAAAATCTTTCAAAAAGTAATATGTATACTCACCTTCCATTCTTCAGAGCTCTCAGTTTCAGTATTTTGATACCTGGCTACCTAGAAAAAATTAGGATTCTTGGTTAACCCATGGAGAAACTTCCAAGAGTGTTGAGGGTCTAGCTCAATGGCAGAGCACTTGCCTAGCTTGTATAAGGCCCTGGGTTCGATCCCCAGCACCTCAAAAACAAATAAATAGTGAGAAACTTCCAAGACAGCAGTTAACACTATACATACTTAGGACCAGTGGTAGTCAAATTTTAGCCAGCATCAGGATCACCTAGACGTCTTGTTAAAAGACAGATGGCTGTGTTCCACTCCTATATGTCTAAATTAGTAGGTATAAAGTAGGACCTCAAAATTTGCATTTCTAACTAAGCTCTAACAGATCCTGACTCTGCAGGTCTGGGTGACACTTTGAGAACCTCTGCTTATTATGGGAAAATGAGTTATTGGTCATTAATAATTATTGAGTTAACTGAACAGAATAAGGAATAATTTGGATATTACAAAGAAAACAGCTTTCTAACAAACTGTTATCATCTGACTGGAATATACTCAGTCACTTGGGCTCATGGCCAAAGAAAATTGTGGAATTTTAGATTTAAAGGTATGTGTGTGCATGTGCCCCCACCCTAATACTTACTGGGAGAGCACAGGATAAACCCCAAAGGAACATAATCAGGGTGCAGGCCTTCATAGTTGGGTGTGATGCCTCGACCTGTAAAGAAGGACATAGAAGTTTTATGCCAGGTTAAGGAAATCAAGGACCTTCAACTTTTTAAGATTCTTCCTATTTAAAAACTCAAAATACTCATCAACTGATGAATTAATAAAGAAATATATTATATCCATACAATGGAATATTATCCAGCTACAAAAATAACACAGCAGTGATCAATGCTACAAGGTAGAAGAACCTTGAAAACATTACATAAGTGAAAGAAGCCAGACACAAAAGACCACATGCCTTTATATGAAATGTCTGGAATAGGCAAATCCATGAAACAGAAACTAGGTAAGTAGTTGCTCAAGCTTGGGAAGGTGGGTTGAGGAATGATGGATAAGAGGTACAGGATATCTTTCACAGGTATATAAATATTCTAAAAGTGATCAAGGTGAAAGTTGCTTCACTCTGAATATACTAAAACCCAGTAAACTGTATCCTTCAAATAGAAGTATGTGTTAAGCAAATTATATTTCCATAGAGCTATTTTTAAAAAATAAACTAAAACTTCACCCCTAAGAGATAAACTGAAAACTTTCAATGAGGAAGTCTAAAAACACTTCTTCACTAACACATAAAATGTGATGAATGGAAAAAAATAAAGGAAAGGAAAGGGAACAGAGAAATGTCTAGCCATTCACTTTCACTATACCTCTGTAGTTTGGTAGGGCAGAGCAACCTAACCAAGCAAATCTCCCTAAATCACTCATTTATTGACATCATTGATAGGTGGTGGGTATTTGTACACACACGCGCGCACACACACACACACACACACACAGAGTTTTCTAAGTCACATTTATAAAGCATAATGATGTCTAGACAAAATAAATTGCTTTTGTACTTTCTTCTTGATCTGCAAAAGATGTACTGTGGCAGGCTTCATATTATGTCTCCAGAAAGCTCTTAATATCTACTGTGATACAGTTAGTCATACATTATACATGACTATGCTAAATTCTCTTAGGTGTCATTCTCAGCACTGAAGGATCTAGGGAAGATTAGAGGTTTGGGATACACTTGTGAATCATGCTGAGAGAACCACGCCAAATCAAACTGCATCTTTCTGGGAGGTAGCTTCATTTCACACTTCAAGAACTGATGATTCCAAAAACAATTTGTTCTATATCTAAAAATAGACCTACTGGATGCTAATGTGAAAAGTTTTCAAAAAGATTTAAATGAAAATCATTTGCCCTGTAGTAGAAAGCCCTGAAAGCTGATCTAACATACTGTCCAATGCACTTCCACAGGTGTACCTTTTTTAAATCCTTCAAGTTTATTTCAGACTTCACATTTGTTGATTTTTTTTCTTTAAATATTAAATTTATACTAAACTAGTGACAAAAGAGTGATCAAAGATTCTTGTCCTACCTGCATATTAGTATCACCTAGGAAAACTTTTTTTAAATACCAATGCACAAATCCCAGATCTAAAAAAAAAAAGAAAAATCAGTCCAGTGAGCAGAGGATTATGTTTAATTTTAAAGTGCTTCAAGTGATTTTTAACCCTTGATCTCAAAAATAAGAATTTTCTGCTCAGTATCTGACTATGCTGAATCATGTCTGAAACACTGAGCTCAAGAAGTCAACTAATCTACACATATTCAATTTGTTTAAGAAAATAATAGAAATCCTGGGATAAGGCTAAGGGAAACTTTCATATTCAAATGGTCAAACAGAGCCTCTTATTTTATATTATGAGCATTATCCCCATTCAGCAAACTATTTTTTTAAATATTTTTTAGTCATCAATGGACCTTTATTTTACTTAGTTATATGTGGCGCTGAGAATTGAACTCAGTGCCTCACACATGCTAGGCAAGCGCCCTACCACTGAGCCACAACCCCAGCCCCAGAAAACTATTCTTAATTTGTATTATTTTCTTTATTCTAATTCAGTAAGTTACATGTCAGTCTTTGTTTTGATATTATTTTTATTTCTTCTTAAATCCTTTGCCTAGTGTCAACTGAAAAGAACACATAAAAATGACCAACTGTACCTAAAACACATCTAGCTCAACAGATATTATTTCCCTTTAGTTCCCACAGTAACAACATTTTCTTTAGATTCCTTCTTCAAGAAATTAAAATTTCCCCAAATATGATATTCTCAGAAGAACTATAGGTAAATGGTTTCAGCTTCACAGGTCAAATGAAAATTAGTCAACTCACCATTTTAATTTTCTAAGTGAAATTTAAATAGAATGACACTTTCATATGCTCTGAGAACTAGCACATATTCCAGCCTTGATAAAAGGTGAATGAATACTAAGTTGTCTTGTATCTTCCCTACAAGAAGTTCTCTTTAGCTTCCCTATTAATAACAATTGAAATATGAGGACATGTCACCAAGCGTCTCTTCTAAACCAGTGACTGTTGTGCATTTTTACCAAGAAAGTGCATGCTTCCAGTGTTCAGGTTCTCAGGAACAGGATATTGTGAAACATGGGGAAGATGCACTAACTTGTTCAGGCTTTTAGAAATACCACTTAGCACCATGAACTAAAGCAATAATTTCCCAAACAGAAGCTTGGTTAAGTAAAATAAAAGACACCCTACAGTCTTGAGATAGCTGATGTTGCCTCCCAAAGAATAAAGCCTACTCCTCTCAAGCATTAAAGAAAGTCAGATGTTTAAATCCTATATTAGGTTTACAGTCAGTATTTTTATAAGAATAATGGTATTTTTGCAAGGTATATTTCCAAATGAGAGCATCAAACTTCTGTAAACTTTGTAGCTACTGTCCAAGTAGAGGCAGATGTGCTATAGCTTTCTTTTAAACAATAAATTAACAAATAGCTGCAAGCCTGAAAATTATGCATCCAGAATCTCAAGCTCTTTTTGATTGGTTGATGTCTTTTCTACATTCTGCATGCTGTCATTCTACAGCAAGAGCGTGTGACAAAAGGAGACCAATGACTTTACCCTGAGATCCCCCTGTGTGGAAGTCAGTGCATTAGAGACTCCTAACCTTTCTGAATTGTTTTCCCAGAGTTGAAAAGATCCAAACAGCTGGGATCTGGAGGAGGGAATTGTGGTTCAGGTTCCAAGCTTGGGTTCTCAAGTAAGGAAACCTGTTCTGTTCTGTTCTGAGATTTCCTCAGAGTTAAGACTCACATGTAAAATACAGATCTTCTTTTATATAAACTGAAAGGAAAGAAATAAGTCAAATGAAGAAAATAAAAGTTTGAAAGATCATAGACTCTTCCCCCCACTTGGAAAACAATTATGTTAACTTGCTTATTTTTTTCTTAGCAATGTTATCCTCAAGAATATTAATGGGAGAAAAAGAATACTAGTGAACAATGTATTTATTTATTAGCAGTAAACAAATATTTGTTGAGAACAGCTAATATGCCAGGCACTGTTCAAGGTACTGAGTGTACAGCAATGTATAATAATAATAATAATAATAATAATAATAATAATAATCTGGTCTTACAAAAGTAAATTCTGCCATAATCCAACTAAGCAGAACCTGCTAGATTTTTTACATTATTACTTTTGAAAATAAAATGAAATTTGATCATGATGGGAACTCTATCAGGAATTCAGAAAACCAAACAAATAAATCAATAAAAAATTTCATTCTTTCCTATTATAATTCTCTTGCAGTTAGTTACAATCAATTCAATGTTATGTGCCTTCAATTGCAGTGATATAACTCAGAGATGTCCCAAATGTAGATTGGGAAGGACCCTAAGCATCTGAGACACACTGGCCCACATCACCATTTGGAGGATGATAATAATGCTTTTTAGAAAACACCTGTTCACGTGTTTTTAATCAACAGGGTTGTAAGGGAAGATAATCTATGTGAACCTCGGTTGAACTAAGAGTTTAGCTAACCAGAAATGATTGCTCTTGAGGAAGACAGCTTGCCTGAAGTATTGAAACTATGCGTGGGATCTTGTAGGTGTCATGCAGAATGCATGGCCTGACCCAGCTCCCCTCTCTGACGTGGAGGACAGACACTCATGCTATCAATGCAGAAGTGGAGTAAATGCAGCAAGTAAGAATAACATGGATAGTTCATACCTAAGTCCTCTACACCAGAAAATCTTTTAAAAATCATATTCAACATTTACAGAATTCACACTACACAGAAAGCATTATGCTAACAGAAGACCCAGCCAACCAACAGAAACACATTGTAATTTCACATCCTTGGATCTTTTCAGTAATCTTAACACATACTTTCAATTACTTATCTAGTTCAGAATGAATATTGCTGGATACTCTCCAGAAGAACAATATAAAATGGTTTTGATTGAAAAGATTGTATTTTGAAAGTCCTGCCAGCCTAGTGTAGGCCTTCATATCCAGAAAGCCTGCATCTAAAAGTTTGTTTTGCTAATTAAAGCTAAACTTTGAAATGACCTTCCATCAGCCTTTGTTCAGTAAAATTCCCCTACGAACAGATCTAATTAGAGCATTTCCAAAAACTAAAAAACACCTGACTCTATTGACTCAATTTGTCATTTTAATGTCATTTTTTACTGTGGCAGTAACAAGACAAAAAAGTGGAAAGCATTTTTACCCAAACTTCAGCTCTCCCCACCTTTCTCAGCAAAGCATAATGCCCCTTGAAATACTTGCATATTTAACATACAAAAATTATTCAACACACAGCAAAAGTCATGAAAGAGTCTTACCTTTTTAAGTACACAAAGTCTTTTCCAAAAGGTCTCAAAAAACTGGTTGAAGTTCTCACAGAGGAAATCTCAATGAAGCCACTCTGGTGTTTCTATTCTGAACACTTCTCTGATGGTGCAGGAATTTAAACTCTGCTGCAGCTCTTCAGAGCCAATCAGCCCCAGGCTGGCGGGGACTGACATCACAGGTATCATGGGGACCCCAAACACCCACACTTCCTCCAGCTGGCAGAGGTAGGTTTTCCCTAAAAAGCTCTTGTGGTTCCCAAATGACTAGACTAGTTTCCATTAAATTGAAGATCTTCCTAAAGCTTTATTTTGATTTCTAAATATATGTCATTCACATCCATGCAGGACTATGAACATTATAAACAATGACAATGTCTTCCGCCCACTAACAGATCCCAGTAGACCCAAGAATGGGAAAAGGAGAGTCAGAGGTGGATAGAAAGTTTCCTGTTAATGTAAATTTACAGGTAGTACATGAGGGAAGTTACTAAAATACTAGATTTTCTTCAATTGTGGGTGTTGAGAATATAGGTTTTTATTCCTTTTTTTTTTTCCTCTTTAGCAACCACTTATTTATTTCCTTTTCCTCCACTGGGGTACAAAAAACCTCAAACTCTTAATGATGTAAGGAAGTATACAATTTTATAGTAATTGGAAATGTACAAGTACCTTGCCTAATTAGGTTTTGTTTTTAACAACAAGAAGAAAAAAGAATTTAAATCTTTTTATCACTTTAATTTTCCTTCCAAACTGCTTGCCACGTTTTGGTAACACTTTGAAATCAGAATTGGAAAAAGGAAAGTACTAGGTAAATAGCATCCAGGTAAACTGATTTTCAAAGGACTCGGTGCCATCACCAGAAATGTACTGAAATGAATCCAGTGATATTTATCAGAACTTTTTCCAGGGTGATAATTGAAGATTGTCACAGGAATCTGAAAGTGGGTTTGGCACCACCCTCCAAGAACATGCCAAGTAGCTCCAAGAACATGCTTAAGTAGCAATAGGATGACCACCGAACAGACGTTTAGGAATATAAGCCAATGGACTTTCATTCCTCAGGATAGGGATGTTTGCTGTGTTTAGGGTATTTACCCGGTACCCTAATACCTAGGATAGTCCCTGGATCATAATAAGCACTCAATCAGTACTTTTTGAGTGACTGAATGGATACTTTCCAAATTCGTTATGTTATTAGCTTGCCTGCAGTGCACTCATGAATCACTCTCATTTTTTTAAGATTATTAAAATTTTAATTGATACTTCTAGCAATCTGGACTAAGAAAATTGCAGTGCCCAACTTTATCCATGGAACTAATGTCAAATATCTACATTGTGAACTTACTTAGTACATACTGCAACATGGAGTGAGGGGGCAGAAAATGAGAGGAGTCTATTTTCATATAGGGTTGATTAGAAGGTCAAAGTTCATATGGGAAGCTATAAATTCCCTGTGTTCTGTTCTGGTTCTGAATTACACTCCCTGGTGGTTTCATGGGTCTTGACTGAGGTCTATCCTAGAAGAACCTTATAATCTATGTCAGAGTGGATTCTGGAAAGATTTGGGCGGAGGGTGTTACAGGACAGTGTTTTAAACTCTCTCCAAATCCCCACATAAAAATAGAGGAGCAACTAGATAACAAAACTAAAATCTTTAGGCATCTTTTATAACAAAATTAGGTGTTCTATTACCTATTGCTATATTAGAAGCTATTCCATTGCTTTATATCATAAAACAACTAGTATTTTATCATCTCTCACAGAGAGGTCCACAACCAGCAGGGGGTTCAACAGGGTTAGAACATTCAAGATGGTTCCTTCACAAGGTTGCTGTCTGGGAACTGTTATTCCAAGCATTTCCATTCCTTGCACATCCTGTCCTTACAGCTGAGCCTTTTTACAAAATTGTGGCTGAGGCCCAAGGTTTGTTCAGAATGTTACTTTCTGTCCATTCTGTTGGTCAAATCGGTCACAAGGCCATCCGAGATTCAGGAGAAAAAACAGTTTCTACCTCTTTATATGAGAATCAGAATGCATTATATGTAACTGAGGAAATGTAGAGACCATTATTGTAGTTAGTAACCACCCTATATGTCAGCCTATACCCACATACTCCTGGCAAGGTGGCTGGAGACAAACCACCAACACAGTGTCAACACAGGGATATGCAGAGTGAAGCCACAGAATATCTATCTAATGGTTGTGAAAGAAGAGAATCCAAAAATAATCAATAAATATCCACTGGTGTATCAGTGGCACACAACAGCATCTGAAGGATCTGCTGCAAACCAGCCTCTAAAAATCCACAAAATTGGGCTGGGGATATAGCTCAGTTGGTAGAGAGCTTGCAAGGCAAGCACAAGGCCCTGGGTTCAATCCTCAGCACCAAAAAAACAAATCCTCAAAATTAATCCAGCACAGGCCTGCCTTCCAGGACAGACCCAAGTAGAGGAGAAATTTCTGGGAGTACAATAAGAAGTGCACAGGATATAGATAGCAGAGAAAGCACAGAGAGTGGTCAAGGGGAATGGATCCAGGATGCTTTCAAAATAAAGCTGCTCTGGGTTAGGGATATAGCTCAGTTGGCAAAGTACTTGACTCCCATGCACTAAGACCCTGGGTTCAATCCCCAACACACACACACACACACACACACACACACACAAAGCAGCTCTGTTTTTTAATACAATGTGAAACAACAGAAGAAGAAGCTGTGTGAAACCAAAAAGCTACCTAAATCACGCTTCCTTCTAAAATCATAGGAACTTTCATATAAAACAAAAGCAAAAAACTCTAATGGTTAAATCCCATAGAAGCAGAATAACAGTCTGATAAACAATGAAAAGTATGATAATAAGATGCAATTAAAGGACAAATTGAAACCATAACCTTCTATTTTTAAAATGGCCAAAGAAAATGACACAATGGATGAAAACCCACCATAAATGGAAGAATAACTCAGAAATGAAGAGTAAGAAATCAGGAAATAAATTAAAAGAAAAACATTCTAGAAATAAAAACTAATCTAGAAAGAACACAAAAGGGAATGAACACAGCCAATAATTCCTTATGAGAGATAGATGACAAAAAAACTAAGGAAAATGTTTTAAATTTAAAAGATATGAAGAAAAAAATATTCAGGAGAAAATGACATACATAGAGGATGGGCAAAGGAGGAGCAAATTAGGATAATAGAAGTTCTAAGCAGTTTTTTTTTTAAAGTAAGGGATTAGCAGGAATAATAAAAACAGAAAACAAATCTATCATTCAAGGAAGTTTCCCTGAATTAAAGGGGTCTAAAACTCAGGTTTGATGAGCATGCCATGTCCCTGAGATATTAGGGCAAAATGAGCAACACCAAGATATACTCCAACAAAATTACTGGATTTTGAAGAGGAGGAAAAATGTCCTCTGTTCCTACACAAAAACAGCAAGTAATTCATAGGGAAAAGGAAATCAAGTTATTCTTACTTTTTGACATGAATGCTTTTTACCAGAGAAAATGACATGATATGTTTAAGACATTCAAGATAAGAAAATGTGACCAAGAATATTAACGTCAGTAAAAGCAACTTTCAAGTACCTTGAGTTCAAAGAAACCATCACCAACATGCTGAGACTCAAAACTACAGTTTGCTCTGAACTTTACTGGAGATGCTGTTAGAGAATGAGCTTAGGACAACCAAAACAACTAGAGAGAGAGTGTCATAGGAATGGGTGGTAAGCAATAAGGAAATGGTTACTTGTAGAAACAAAATCAAATGAAGCTAAAAGAGAAAGAGTATAACATGTACTATACAGTACTTAGTATGGATATGGGACATCTTTAAAACATGGGGAAAATGAAAAAGATGTACGGAAAACTAATTTTGACTTTTTAAAACAATTGTACGAGTGACAGTTATACTGTTTTTCTGAGAATGTTGTGTGTAACATAGGATAAAGTAAATTCTAATTTTGAATTATTCTATTTCTTTTGACCAATGTGTCCTTGAAAATCAGGATCTAGTGTGGGAGAAGAAGACACAGGTTTGATACAGAAGAAGTTAAGAAATCCCGCTCCAAATTTTGTGATCTTGAATTTAAATAAAAAGGTTGGAATTTTGGAATTTTCTCAGAAACCAACACACACAAACACACACACACACACACACACACACACACACACATACATATACACACACACCTTAGCTGTAGCCCTGTACAGACCTAAAAATAATAGTAAATGCAATGGTAGCTAGCATTCCTAGCACCCAGATTGTGGCCTGGTGCCCACAGCGTCTTGGGAAATTGGCTCATTCTAGGTCTCTGGCAGGAAATGTACAAGTTGAGTCTGGAATACATTGTCACCTCAAATTGCAGGAAAGCTATGTAAGGCTACTAGAATTCTGTCAAAGGGAGTCCCGATAGGTCTTCACTGCCCAAAACAAAAACAATGTAAAGTATAAATAAAAGATAATTGTAGCATACTCATATCTATCAAATAATTTAATATATAAGTTTATAAGAATATTACAAAAATGAAATAGAACACTAGGTGGTCATCTTGAGATGATGACAAGCCTCCAGTTCATTATCTGGAAAACCTAAATAGGTGGAAAGAATGAGGTATTTTTTTAGCTCTACTTGAATGAAACCAAATTAGAAGTGAAAGGGAGTCTATAAAAATATTCCAATTAATAATTGAAAGGAAATGACAGAATTCACCATTTCACACCTTCCAAGAACTAATCCAGGCACTGCATATCCAAGGCTATTTAGCATACAAAAAGATAAAATCAGAGATGTACCTCCTGATGAAAGAACAGATCATCACGTATAGCCTGTTAAAAGGTCACATTCAGCATGATCAAACTTCTGGAACCACCTGCCAAGTTATAGAAAATACAAATAATAGGAATTGTTTGAATTGTACCATATACAAAATAGAGTAAAATTTAGACTGTAGGAAACTGCATAACTCAAACATCCCAGATTCATCTGTTTATCAGCAGATAAATTATGAAGAAAAGGAAAAAGGAAGTGTAATATAAAGATTTTGACAGTTGAGATATATAACTATCTTGTTTATTCTTTTTTATTTTTTGTCTGTTTTTTTTAGTCATACATAACAGTAGAATGTATTTTGATGGGGCTGGAGTTGTAGCTCAGTGGTAGAGCGCTCGCCTAGCATGTGTGAGGCACTGGGTTCGATTCTCAGCACCATATATAAATAAATGAATAAAATAAAGATCTATGAACATATAAAAGTTTTTTTAAAAGAGATTGTGTTTTGACAATATTATCACACATATATGGAGTATAACTTTCCATTCTTGTGGTTGTACATGATGTGGAGTTACACTGGTCGTGTAATTTGAACAAAGGAAAGTTTTGTCCTATTTATTCTACTGTCTTTACCATTACCATGTCCCCTCCCTTCCCCCCACTCTGTCCTGTTAAATCCAGTAAACCTACCCTCCTCCCTCCTCAACACAACTCTCCATCCCACCCCACCCGACCCCTGGCGCATTTTGATTCAGCATCCACATATCAGAGAGAAATTCAGCATTTGGCTTGGGGGGATTGACTTATTTCTCTTAGCATGATAGTCTCCAGTTCCATCCATTTACCAGCAAATGCCATAATTTCATTCTTTATGGCTGAATAACATTCCATTGTGTATTTGTACCACATTTTCTTTATCCATTCATCTTTTGATGGGCACCTCGGTTGGTTCCATAGCTTAGCTATTTTGAATTGAGCTGCTATAAACATTGATATGGCAGTGTCACTGTAGTGTGCTGATTTTAAGTCCTTCAGGTATAAACTGAGGAGTGGGATAACTGGGTCAGATGGTGGTTCCTTTCCAAATTTTCTGAGGAATCTCCATACTGCTTTCCAGAGTGGTTGAACCAATTTGCACTCCCACCAGCAATGTACAAATATACCTTTTTCACCACATCCTCACCCACATCGTTACTTGTATTCTTGATAATTTCCCTTCTGACTAGAATGAGATGAAAGAAGTGTAGTTTTAATTTGCATTCCTCTAATTGCTAGTGATGTTTCATTTATTTGTTGACCAATCTATTTCTTCTGTGAAGTGTCTGTTCAATTCCTTTGCCCATTTATTGATAGAGTTAATTGGGTTTTTTTGTTTTTGTTTTCTTTTTGATGTTAAGTTTTTGAGTTCTTTATATATCCTAGAGATTAAGGGGCTATTTGAGGTGTATTTGGCAAAGATTTTCTCACATTGTGTAAGTTTTCTCTTCACATTCTTGATTGTTATGACTATCTTTCTTAAATTGGGAAGACTAAATTATGGTGTCAAGATTACACACTTGCATAATAAAACTATATAGAAAGTCAAGGAAGTAATTTCTGTAAAATTCAAGATAATTGTTACTTTTGGGAAGGTGAGCCTGTTTAGTTAGGATGGAGCACATGCAAGACTCTTAAGGGACTAGTATTCTATTTCTTAAACTAGGCAGGACTACAAGTGTGTTCATCTGTTAATGACTTATGTAGCTATAGATTTGTTTTGTAAAGCTTTCTCTATAGGCACTTATTTTATAAGGACAGTTGTGTAAATATATTTTTAAAAAACTATCACATATCAAATTGCTTAAATTTATTTGTTTATGCATTCATAATGGTACCACAAAGTCAGGAACACACAACTAATTTCTGAGGGATATAGCAACCAATTATTAGAAGTTAATTGCTTTTGTAACCTAATTCCAAAAAAAAAAAACACGGACTAAAAAATTTAAGTCATAAAAAATTGGAAATGTAAACACTAACTTACTTGAAATTTGAATATTTTAAGGACTTATTGTTATTTTAGCATAATAATGGTCCTATGAAATACAATTGAATCCTTCACTTTAAGAAAGTGAAATGCTATGATATCTGGAATTTGCTTCAAAATATAAGAGACAGTATGAGTAGGTAGGAAAATAGAAAAAAACAGTTTGGCATGAATTAATCACTGCTGAAACTGGGAATGGATAAAAATGATTTAATACACTATTTTCCCTAATTTTATCTATTTTCAATTTTCCATAATAAAAAGTTAAGAAAAAATGTTTTCCACATCAATGTTCATAGCTGCTCAATTCACAATAGCTGGATTGTGGAATCAACCTAGATGCCCTTCAATAGATGAATGGATAAAGAAATCACCGTGGTATATATACACAATGGAATATTATTCAGCCATAAAGAGGAATAATATTATGGCATTTGTAGGTAAATGGATGATGGTTGGAGACTCTTATACTAAGTGAGATCAGCCAATCCCAAAAATCCAAAGGCCGAATGGTCTCTCTGATAAATGAATGATGATGCATAATGCAGGGGGAGAAGGGTGGCAAGAATGGAGGAAGGATAGATAGCATAGAGGGAAGGGAGGGGTGGGGTCAGGATCGGAGGGTAAGAATAATAACAGAATGTGTGACAGACACCATTGCCCTGTGTACATGTATGAATGCACAGATGGTGTAACTCTACTTTGTGTCCAACCAGAGAAACAATAGCTGTACTCCATTTGTGTTCAATGAATCAATAAGTAAATTAAAAAAATAAATTAAAAAAAATGTTTTCTCAGATATTTAACCAGGCCTTCAGTACTATGGTGTTATCAAACATTATATTGTTTAGGGAAACTATTTGTTTATTTCATAATATCAGAATGAAACATTGTAAAATTATGAACATTAGAAACAATATTTAAGAAGCTACAGTCTATACAATTTAAGGCACATGAAATTCCAATGGAATAATCTACTGTGATTATATATGAACTATATTCATTAAATGCAAACTCAACACACAATATAAGCATTTGTTAAGAACATAGAAATAGGTAGTTAAGGATTAATGATACTGATAATTCTTTTCATTCATGTGATATAATACCTTTAAGTGGGCGAAATAGGATACCTCGAACTGTAATGTCTTCACTAGACAATATTCTTCTAAATTAAAGTCACAATTTCATTTTCAAACACATGTAATTTATATTAATCTAGGTTTTTTTCTGAAAAAAAATTAGGTTTTCAAATCTTGTATTCAAACATCTCAGCAATTGATTTTTGTGCTTTTGGGTTAGAAACTCTACTAGGCACTCATAAAAGTCAGTCTCTCTACTTTAAATTCACATTCTACCAATACTTGAAACACATGGAGAGTATTAGTACAATAAAACCTCATATCTTAAAAATGTAATAGGACATGGTAGATGACATCATGATTTAATCTACGCATATGAAATTTTTAAAATTTTTATAATCTATTTTTTTATTTTTATTTTTATGTAGTGCTGAGGATCAAACCCAGTGCCTCACAAGGGCTAGGCAAGCGCTCTAATACACAACCCCAGAGGCTCTGAGCCACAACCCCAGCTCCTATACACATGCAATTTGATAAGATCTAAGGCACCATATCATTTGTGTGAATTTAAAACACACACCCAAACAGCATAATAGAGTTTTCTAACATACACAACATGTATCTAAAGACTTTCAACAAAATGTCAGAGTTTAGCTACCTCTAGGATATAGAGAATAATAGAAAGAATGTGTAGATTGAAGCTAAAAGGAAAAAAAAATAATAGCATATCATAAACCGAAAATAGTTCATAACTTCATCTGCTATCTAAGGCAAAATGGTAGCAGGTAAGGTTGGATGGGTTGAGGAAGGATAAAAAAAAAAAATCCTGCCTAAAAGTGTTAGAAATCACTTCTGCTCACATTCCATTGATGGTAATTGCAACATGGGCATATCTGAGTGCAAGGGGGAGGGGATGTAGCCCCGAGCTGGGCTGGGGGCCTCCCAGAGACAACTGCATGCTATAGAATAAAGAGCACACATGTTTGGTGGAAAGCCAGATTTTCTGCTTGGCTGCTAAAGGCTGATGAGCTTAAGAACATGTTCAAAGATTTATAGCAAAAGGAATTTGCCAACCAGCAGATCCAGCTCGAATGAAGTTCAGTAATTTGTTATTATTTGTGCCTTGGATGGATTTTCTCATTTAACTCTTGCATTAGCCCTATGAAATAGGTATTATCATTACCCAAAATTAAAAATGAGGAAACTGAAATGCCAGTGGTTTATGCAACTTGCCCAAAGGTACACAGCCAGCAAATGGCTGTACAGACTCCGAAACCTGTATTTTTAAAGTCCCCAAGCTCTGAGGGACATATGAAAATTCTTCAAGTGTGCACCTTATTATCTTTCGTACAGGGTTTATGATAAAGAGAGAGCAATCCTCTCCCCATTCCCATTACATCATGGGAAAATGAGGTAATGCAAGCATATTGCAACTCCCAGCAAAGGATTCTTTTCCTCTCCTCCTGATCCCTACTACCACCTACCTCTCACTTTTAGAAGCTGGAGATAAATGATCACTAATCCCTTTTCAGTCTATAGGTCTGCCTTCATGAATGGACCGCCCCCCCTCGCATCTTTAGAATATTGTATTGGCCCCCAGTGGAGTGTTCTCAGCCTGTAGAACCTTGTTTAATATACTGAATTTTGTTATTTTTGTTGTATTTTCACCATTAGAATATAAACTTCCTTGGGGGAAGACTAGCCCAACAGACACATCAAGATCCTACTCTGTCAGGCATTGTAGAAGACAAAAAGTCAGAGCCTGGGCCCTGGAGGAACTAGCATTCTAGAACCAGATGACCCATAGAACTTTCTGAGAGAATGGAAAGACTCTATACCTAGTTGGTTCCATTGGTAGCTAGTATACCATTGGTAGCTGTTAAGTTTTAAAATGTGGTCACTGAAACTGTAGAACTGAATATTTAATTGAATTTAAATTTAAATGCCCCCATGCTTAGTGCCTACCAAATTGGACAGCATAAATTTAGAGTGAGTTGGCAATTCTTCAGTTGTCTGTAATAAGAGAAGTGCTGTAGGTATACACAGGGTGCCTTGGGAGTACAGAGGCGAGTCATTTAGCTCTGCCCCAGTATAGAAAGACAAAGGACCACAGAAGCCTTCCCAACAACAGCAACAACAAAAGAGATTTGGATCCCAGCTATTTCCTTCCTAAGTGAACACCCCTGGGAAAAAACGTGCTTCTAGGCTTCAGATGACGTGTGCAAAATATTCATGACCATATTGTTCAGGAGAGCCCAAAGTGAAAGTAACAAAAATGTCCATCAATAGTGGAATGGATAAAGAAATTGTCACATATTTTGTGTAACAGGAAGTATGCATCAGTGATAGTGATATTCATGTTTCTCAAAATTAAATATTAAGTTAAAGAACTAAAAAATGAGAACAATCTCTAATGAATAATATCACTTATATAAAATTCAAAAATTAGAGAAACTAAAACAATAATTAGAATGTAAATATAGGTGGTAAGAGTATAAAGATAAGCAAGGAAGTGATTCCTGCAGTCGGACTGAACATCATCTTTGGGACAGGGTCATGGAGTGATTTCTGGAGAGTTAACAGGATTCTTTTCTTAACTTAGAAGGTTGCTACACCACATTTGCTTTTAAAGTATATTAAAGTTGTACTTTTTTATGTTTGGGGGTATGTGTGTTATAGTTCATATAATTTAACATAAATATTCTTTTTTGAAAATTAATATTAGGAAACTATGGTTGATACTATTAATTGTATGTTTCAAAATACCTAATAGAAAAGATTCTGAATGTTCCTAACACAAAGAAATGATAACTAAGCTGATGGACATGCCAGTTACCCTGATGTGATCATTAAACATTGTATAGATGTATCAAAATATCACAATATCCACAAGTACATATAATTATTATTATTATTAAATTATAATTAAATTATTATTATAATCAATTAAATATTTTAATATTTCAAATGACAAAAACCTCAGATCTCTGCTTCTCACAACTCATTATGTTTTGTCACTAAAGTAATGATGTGTAAAATTGACTTTATGCAAAATCAAAACTATTTCTGCAATTATTTTAATATGAAAAAAGTTTTGTGCAGATAGACATATAAGAATTTCAACATGTTATTTGCATTCTTATTGATAACAAAGTGAGAATATGCACATTTCTCATTAATTATCAAAAATCTGGTTTTCTTTTCTAAAGATGCTGTGAATCTTTAAAAATGTTTCAGCTGACACACTGCTATTGTCTAAATAATTGTGCTCTCTTCCCCCACATTTCAAATTCTAACCCTCAAGCTGATGCTATTAGCAGGTGGGCCTGTGGGGGGCAATCAGGTCATTAGAAGTAGTCCTCATAGGTGGGTTTAGTGCTTTTATAAGAGGTCAGAGAAGCCCAGGTTCTCCTTCTACCATGTAAGGACACAGCTAGAAAGGACCATCTGTGAAACAGAACTCAGGCCCTGGCCAGACACCAAATTTTAGGTTTAGACTTTCCAGCTCCAGAACCGTGAAAAAATAAATTTCTGTTGCATAAAATTTCTAAAAATTAATATTGCACATAATCATTAAGAGGAACTCTTCTGTGAGCACCTGATGTAATTTCACCATATTTATAGGCACCACTTTCAGTTCATTTTTCTAATTTTGAGTAAACAAGTATTTGTGTTTTTTCAACATTTTCCAGTTTTTTATGCTTCTCTTTTCTCCATAATGGTAATTGAATTAATTCTTTGTTTTGAGGCTTGAGTGTAGACGAAAATAATTTATATTCAATTTTATTATTTGTAAAACATTTGAAAATTGCAGCTATTTGGAGACTATATTTGAATTTACAATACCACAACTTGGTTATTTGAAAAAGGTTGATTTCAATCTGCCACAAAAATTGATTCTTTTCCAATCTGGAGACCTCAGAATGTTCTGATCTTGGAGAAAATTGCTAGTGGAATAAAAATGGATGATGCTTAGTATGCTATGTCCCACTTTTTTCTTTGCCAACTCTAAATAATACTTAGACTTGATTACAGTATCAGTTCTCCAACTTCCTACTTGAAACTTCCTCCCTTCCACCCTCCATGGGTCAATGAAAGAATTCCAGAAGGCAACTCTACACTACAAAAGGAAAAACACTGGCCTAGAAAAGAGTAGCTCCATTTAAACCTAAAGGTCTTCTGTCAGTGACAAACAATCCAATCACAACAGAGAGGGGTGAAACCTTCCATTGATACTGTGCAAAAAATAGAAGAGATGTCAGGGAAGCATCTCGGATTCCACGTAATTCCAGGCAAATAATCGTAGATCCACACACAAACCTGGTAGGGCATATTTTCTCCCACATCCTTTTTTTTAATCAATTAGAATACTGACCTTGCTAATAAAGTATATAATTTTGGTAAAACAGATTCTGTATATATTATATTTCCTTAAATCTAATGTACATATGTACAAAATATTCATCAAATCTACCATCAACATGTCAGAGGATTTTAAGAAAAGTGCTGATCAAATGGATTTCTGACTTGTCCAGCAGTTAAATCAACTGTGTATTTTGCCTTTCTACAGAATTTGAATTTGATGAACAGAGCATAATAATCTCTGACACTACGGACACGTACACATTTCACTTAGATATGCATTAGGTTTCACAGATACTATCATGTCCTTAGTCCTTAGTTTGATCTTTATGTATAAGGATCCACGTGAACCAAATTAGAAGTAAACAGTTAACCTTTTTCAAAACTTTAAATATTTCCATTTAATGTAGCCAAAAAAGAATTATTTCCTTCTTACTAATAGAATATCTGTATGTCTATTAGTTTCCTTTTCTGGAAACATAAAATCACATAAATAAATTTCAATTGTAATCTATGTATTCATTTAATGTATTTCCTAATCCTGTTTCCAATAATCTAATCGATGCTACTTCTCTCTGAATGCTTTTAACTGTTCAGAATTTTTCATTTCATTCTTTTACCCTCTGACCTCCTCCTTCTCTCCTCTCTTTCTAGGTTCCTGTTGATATCTTCAAGATCAAACAGATTCCTTATTGGCACTTTGTAAAAAAATAATACTTTCCTCAAAATTTTTAAAAGAATGAATATGCATGTCCAAGACCATATTTATTATTACTTTCAGTCAAACAATTGCAATTGCTAATTTTTAGGCTAAAAATAAAACAGTTGAAAAGTAATTCAACTACATTATTTCCTTCTTATCTCCCTATCTCATCTTCTTTTTCATAATTTCTATGAATTTTATATGCCAGGCATACTGATCTAGTAATTCTACCCCTCAATATATTCTGCTTCTAAGCAGATGTTTATCTTACTCAAAATGCTGTCCTTGCCATCCATTAATAACCTACATATAGTTTTTTTTTTTACTTTTTTATTAGTGGATTATAGTTATACATAATATTGGGGTTCAATTTGACAGAAATACACAAACATGGAATATAATTTGCTCCTATTCAGTCTCTAGTACTTCCCCTTTCCTTCTCCCTGTTTCTTTTCCTCTATTCTACCAATCTTTCTTCTGTTTATTTAAAAAGTTTTACTCAGTGCATTATAAATATACATAAAAGTGAAATTCACTCTATTATATTCAAAAAATTACATTGTATAGTTTGGTCAGTTTCATTCCACCTTTCTTCCTACATATCTTTTGAAGCATCCTTTTCAAATCCAATGGTCATAGTCCTCTTCCTGTCACTCATAAGTACTTGGTCATAAACTGTTCCCCTCATTCAAAATTAGCACATATTTATTGGCCAAATTAATTTGTAGGCACTGTAACAGGGAACACAAAGCAGAATAAGACACAGTGTCTATTCTTAGTAATTTAAAAATCTGATCAGATACTCAGACACATAAACTGATCATCATGATGCAATGCAATAATTTGATAGTGATTCACAAATACACAGGGTATTTGGGATGTTGAGAGGAGATGGTTTATCTATCTTTTCCATGTATGCACTGCTTTTTGGGAAAGCAACTCTCTTAGTTCAGATTGCTATAGCAATGTATCATAGAATGGGTGGCTTAAAAACAACAGAAAAAATTTTTTTCTCACAGTTCTGGAGTCTGGAAGCCCAAGATCAGGGTGATCATATGGTAGGATACTGGTTGAGGGGCCTTTCCAGTTTACAGATTGCTGACTTGTCATTGTGTCCTCATGTGGTAGAGT
Source organism: Glaucomys volans (assembly GCA_020662805.1). Lineage (NCBI taxonomy): Eukaryota > Metazoa > Chordata > Mammalia > Rodentia > Sciuridae > Glaucomys > Glaucomys volans. The sequence goes on from JAJEJO010000226.1 coordinate 392,400, forward strand.
GACAGCAAGCTAGATCTCTGGTCCTTTAAAGGGGCAAGTATCCCATTCATGAAGTGTTTTAATTAGCTTTTTTGTTGCTGTGACCAAAAGACCTGACAAGAACAACCTAGAAAAGAAAAGGTATATTTCAGCTCACTGTTTTTTAGAGGTTCAATCCAAGGTAGGCTGACACCAAACTCTGAGCCCAAGGTGAGGCAGAACATCATGGCAGAAGGAGAAGGGAGGAAAACAGCTCAGGACATGAGAGCCAGGAAGCAGAGAGAGATCTCCACTCACCAAGGACAAAATGTAAACTCCAAAGGCATGTCCCCAGTGACCTATCTCCTCTAGTCACACCCTACCTTCCTATAGTTACCAGTCTGTTAATCCATATCAGTGGATTAACCCACTGATTATATACATCTCTCATAATTTAATCATTTCACCTCCAAACATTCTTGTATCGTCTCACACATGAGCTTTTCGGAGATACCATGTCTGAACAATAACTTAACCTTCGTGACCACCACCCAGAGGTAATCACCACCCAGAGGTCCCACCAATACCATCGTATGGACAGTTAGGATTTCAGTCTATCAATTTTGAGGGAACAAAAACACTCAGCTCATAATAACCTAGTAGTTTAAAATGTTGATTTGTATTATCTCGTACTTCCATGGGTTGAAGCTATGCAGTTCTCAATGGGTGTGGTGTCATCTTTTCATGCTGTGACCAATATACATGATAGAAACAACTTAAAGGAAGAATTTATTTTGGGATTATACTTTATTGCGGAATCACAGTTTCAGAGATTCAGTCTATTGTCAGTCATCTCCTTTACTTTGGGCCCAAGGTAACTTAGGACGTCATAGTGGAAGAGCTTGGTGAAGGAAAGTCTCACCTCATGACAGCCAGAAAGCAGAGAGAGAGAAAATCATAGAGGAGCCAGGGACAAAATATAATCCCCAAAGGTATGTTTCTGGTGACCTGCTCCCTTCAGGCATGCCCCACTTGCCTATAGTTACCATCCAGTAATCCATTCTAAATATTAATCTATCAAATGTATTAATTCACTGATGAGGTTACAACTCTCATTATCTAATCATTTCCTCTCTGAATATTGCTACATTAGCTATCATGTTTTCACCACATGAGATTTCATATACAAACTCTAACAATTAGAGTATTACTTAGAGATCTCCAGAAAAACAGAACCAAGAGGGTGTGTTATGATATATATATAAAGAGAGAGAAAGAAAAATTTATTTTAAGGAATTAGTTCACTCAGTTGTGAAGAGCAACAAGTCCAAGGTGGACCAAGGTGACTCATGGCAGAGTTGCATTTTGAGCCTCAGTCTCTTTTTCCTCCAGGAAGGACAGTCTTTTCACTATTGAATCCATCAACTTATTGGATGAGACCCACTTACACTGTAGAAGATATTCTGCTTTACTCAAAGTCTACTCTTTAATCTTAAAATCAAATCTTCACAAAGCCATGTGGAATAATGTTTGACCAAATATCTTATGGGTCAACACAGTTTAGTCACATTGACACATAAAAAGAACCATCACAATCTCTAAAATAATTTCCCTGGATACAAAACTTTGTGCTTAAACTTACCCATGCTAATTGAATTATCTCTAGTAATAGTTGCTCAGTTCCCCTCCCAGTCAAATGGGGACCAGGGAGGAGGCTCCTATGAGTTAACCAAGGATGGTGGGGGCAAGGGGAAGAGTTGCAGAGACTATGTTTTAGTCAGCTTTTTCCCTGCTGTGACTGAAAGATCTGACCAGAACAATTTTAAAGGAGGAAAAGTTTATTTGAGGGCTCACAGGTTCAGAGGTCTTAGTCCACAGAAGGCCGACTCCATTCCTCTGGGCTTGAGGTGAGGGAAGAGTGTAGCAGAGGGAAACAGCTCACATGATGATCAGGAAGCAGAGAGAGTGGTCTCCACTTGCCAGGTACAAATATATACCCCAAAGGCACACCCAATTCCCAACTCCTCCAGCCACACCCTACCACTTCAGTTACCACTCAGCTAATCCCATGAGGGAGCGTTAAATCACTGATTGGGTTACGACTCTCACAACCCAATCATTTCTCCTCTGAACCTCTTGCATTGTCTCGCATGTGAGCTTTTGGGGGACACCCTCATCTAAACCATAACAGGACCAGGTCTAAACATGAAAGTCATTTATGATTCATTTATACCTTGCCCTTACACCTAAAGTAGTTTAATACAATATTTTTAATGATTTGGTACATAAAAGCAAATTTTTGTGGTATGGAATTTCCACTTTTCACATCATGTCAAAAAGTTGGATTTTGGAGCATTTTAGATTAAGGCTGCTCAACTTGTACTATAAATATCTGTAGGTTGATATGGTTATTTCAACCACTCTAAAATGTTAGAACTGGCATTGGTATTGTGGAAGCTCCACCCATAAAATCCAGTGTTCTGGATTGGAACACTGCTCCATTCAACACTTGCCCAGAGTTAAGTGAAGCAAAGACAATATGTGACTAAATTTACCATCACAAACCCTACTATCATTGAACTGTGGATTACCTCTCCGATTAGTCTAGGGTTAGTTTACTTATCTACTGCCACTTTGTTTCAAGCTTTTCTCAAGTTTAGAGCACTAGAGACCATTATGGATTTGTTTTCTGATTGTTTTTCTGGTTTTATTTTTTCTTGTTTCGTTTGCCCTAGGTCTAGTCAAAATGGAAAAGTTTCAAGAACAATGTTGAATAAAAGTGGTGAAAGAGGGCATCGTTGACTTGTTCACATTTTTAGAGGGAATACTTCCAATTTTTCTCCATTTAGAATGATGTTGGACTTAAAATCAGCGTCACTGTAGTCAGTGATGCAGTCACATCAATGTTCATAGCAGCTCAATTCACAATAGCTAAGCTATGGAACCAACTTAGATGTCTTTCAACAGATGAATGGATAAAGAAAATGTGGTACATATACACAATGGAATATTACTCAGCCCATATAAAAGAACGAAATTATGACATTTGCTGGTAAAGGGATGGAATATCACACTAAGTGAAATTAGTCAATTCAAAAAACTAAAAGCAAATGTTCTCTCTGATATGTGGATGCTAATTTCACAATTAGAGGGGGGGATGGTTAGTTAAGAATAGAAATACTTTGGATTAGAAAAAGGGGAATGAAGGGAAGGGAGGGAAAATAGGAATAGGAAAGATAGCAGAATGAACAGACATAACTATCCTATGTGCATAATATGATTATACTACCAATGTAATTCTGCATCATGTACAACCATAAGAATGAGAAATTATACTCCATATATGTGTAACATGTCAAAATACATTGTACTACCATGTATAATTAGAACAAATAAGAAGAATAAAAATAAGCAAATCTCAGTAGGCTATATATTTGGGAATTTGTCTCATTCAACATTCATTCCAAACAATTTTCTCTCTTGCACCAACTAAAAAGCCAAAAAGCAAACCTTCAATTTTTTTTAACTACCTTCCAGGTAGGGATGGCCATCACTCATGGTAATAACCAAAGAGCTGAAGGAGAGACTTTTCTTTGACAAACTGAAAAAAAAAAAGAAAGAAAGAAAGAAAAAGAAAGCCTTATTGAAGAGATTCAGGTGTCCTGAGTGGGACTGTCAACTGTGATATGAGGCATAAGCATGAAGAAAACTGTCTGTATGCTAAGGATGAGGTGGCAGAAAGGTGACATTAGTTGAGACCCTCATGGCATCCCTGAATGACATGCCATACCTGCTCAGGACAGACAACAGCAGGACTTCTTGCTGGAAACAAGTAAGTTCTTTGAAATTAAAAAAAAATGGAAAAGTGACTGTGATAAGATTCCTTATTTGAACAAAATGGGTGTGTTCTTCATTACATTCCTGAAAATAAAATTTAATCCCCAAAGCTGGCCCACAATGGCAAGTGAAGACTAGAGCTTTACTGAAAGATGAAATCCAAACCCAATTATAAACCTCAGACTCTTTTAACTATCCTTTTTGATAAGTCAAAAAGGTAAAGAGATGTATGTCAAAATTAAGAACTGAACTCCAAATATCAGATCAGAGACACTCCTGAGAAAATAACTACAACGTTGGTACACAAGTACCTGAGTTGTAGGAAAGGACTTGAGCTCAGTGTAGGAATGGAAATTGTTCAATCTCAGACCTTGACCAATTATGGTGAATGTATAGGATAGAAAGAAAGGGTACAGAACACGACCTCCCTGTCTACAGGGAGCAGGTGAGGAAGGAGAGTAGAGAAGCTATTCCATGCTGCAAATTTAACCAGGGCAATTCGCATGCAGAACATAGGGACGCAGACAAAGTGGCAGTATGTGTTTAGGGCACAGACAGCATTCAGCAAAAGAGAAACAGAAATAATGGGAGTGATGCAAAGTCCTACGGATGGTGATCTAGACGGGGTGATATTTAAAGAACAGGCAGGCATCTGGGAGCTCTGCCTGAATCTGGAGAAAAGACTAGCAAAATAAGCAGTCTTAATGTTAGCAGATACATGCTTCCTGAGAACCAGCTGAGACCAACAGAGTAAAAATCTACCCATCATTTATCAGGTTGGAAAAACAGACATAGATTAAGCCAGATGCCATCTTCACAGGAAACAACATCTCTCTCAAGGACACTGAAGCTGAAAAGTGTCATAACAAGTCCCTTTTTGAGTAATTCTTGTTTTATTTATACTGAGATATTTCATTCTCTAAAATCAAAGATTATTGGGAACTTTGCTGTTGAAGATTATGTCAGCAAGAATAAAGCACTCCACTTTTACCTGGAGGTTCTAAGTCACTCTGACAGAAAAACAGCCTCAATTTACGATCCAGGTGCAGAGGTTCTGGTAAGTAGTAACTGGATTCAACAGTTCACATTCATCTTAACTTTGTACTTTCCAAAGAAATGGGAGCCTGGGTGGTCTTTCAACCCATATCCAATGTTGCTATCTTTACCCACAGCCCTGCTTTACTTTGAACCTCTCAAATTATCATTTAATTATTATCTAAATTCTACCCTCTCCCAAATCCTGTGTCTTTTCCTTTGCTGAGATGCCCCACTCTCTTAAGCACTCTCCTTCACTGCATTAGGACAGTAAGCCCACTTGTGTCAGATACCAGGTTTGTACCTGGCATTCCCAGGTGAGCTAGGTTAGGAAAATTCTCAGATGCTTACTAGAACAGTATGAGGAAGTAGGACAGAAGCTCAGTTAGAAATTCACTCAGAGGGAATTTTCACCTGGGGACAAGACAAGAATTTACTTGTCACAATTAGGGTATTAGGATAAGACCAGGAGTTAGTCTGTTTTGGTGCACATCCAATGTGGGTCTGGCACAGCCTGAGTAGTTCTTGCTTGGATTCACAGTGTTCTCAAGATGTGCAGACAGAGTGGGGAGAGCAAAGAAAGATTCAGTGAGGAAAGCACCAGTAAGGGGGGAGCTGAGAACTAGTTTGTGGAGACTGAAATCCAAGAGTCTGCAGAAGGGCCAGGGAAATAAGCTCAAGCAGAGAGGAAAGTGTCTGGCTTCTCACATGGGGAAGTGCTGGGAATTCTGCTCTACTAATGGCAAGTGTTTCCTCCCCTCTGAGATTTCTTCAACTCTTTAAAAGGAAAAAGACTAGGGAGGAAACAAAGGAAAGAGTAAGAGAAAAGGGGGAAGATCCAGTAGCAAAACCCAAAGTAATGTGCTTGGGAACAAGGGAGGCATCCTATGACAAAGGCGTCAATCCTGTGTTTCTTGTTGGAGCTGGGACTGTGCAAACTAAAGGAAACATAGAGTCTAAGGTATCGGTGATCTTTAGACTTTCTACCATTTTTCTGAACTACATGATTGTCCCATAGGAATTGACTTCCCTCTTCCCCCACCCTCTTTTTAGCATTTGAACCCAAGATCCCTGTTCAGAATAAAGGTTGGGAACATTGTGTGGTTGACTTGCTTCATTCTCTAGAGGATTTGCTTCCAAGCAGCTGTGAATGGATCACTGTGAGAACACAATGATATTTTCATCCATGACTGAATAAAATACTATTCTGTTCCTGTTCCTTTTAGGGACAGGAAAATTGTTCCTGGTTATTTTTGTCTATGGCTTTTCAAAACTTCCATTACAGATCATAAAGCAAATTTGACTTCTGGGAAATGCCATTCTAGTTAATAATTTAAAATGTATTTATATGGCAAGGTATGTCTTCCTAAAGCTTATCTTTCTATATCAGAAATAGATTTTAAAATAACAGCAGCAGCAGCAAAAACAACAACAAAACCTCTTATTATGTTTCCTGATTTGTGGTCTGATTCAGTGCAAAAGGACTTCCCAGGGAAGGTGGGAAGGACAAGATAACCCCTGAGAACCAGTTGTAACACCTGGCACCGTTAGTCATATATGGAGTCAGAAAGCAAGCTTGAATTCCCAACCAGTCCTCCAACACAATCACAAAGGCCTCTTGCTCAAGAGTGACGATGTGACCTTGGCTCTTTTACTATGACCCAAATTAAATTCAGCATTACAAATAGCAGCATTTTTAAGCTTTTAGCAATTAAATTCAGGATCCCATCCTACCACCACTCTTCCCTGCCTTCTACACATATACAACCCCTCCCTTTCTTCCTCTCTCTCTCTCTCTCTCTCTCTCTCTCTCTCTCTCTCTCTCT